>CM049317.1:40264400-40850907 GCA_026874595.1 Sipunculus nudus | reverse complement strand
CCAATTTAAATTGCAAATGAAGCGTTTTAGAAGTTTCATTGTGCCATTTGGAACCTGTTACAAACGTCTTTTTCGCCGAAATCAGCTCGGTTTTCGCGTAATACAAGATCGTGTTTTGTGCAAAACTGGCCGATTTAAATTGAGAAAGAAGCCTATTAGAATCTTCATTAAGCCATTTAGAACTTGTTACCAACGTACTTTTCGCCGAAATCAGCTCGCTTTTCGCGTAATTACAAGAATGGTTTTGTGCAAAAATGGCCGATTTAAATTGCGAAAGAAGCTTTTTAAAAGCTTCATTAGGCCATTTAGCACCTCTTACAAACGTCGTTTTCGCCGAAATCAGCTCGGTTTTCGCGTAATACAAGGTCGTGTTTTATGCAAAAATGGCCGATTTAAACTGCGAAACAAGCGTTTTTGAAGCTTCATTAGGCCATTTAGAACCTGTTTAAAACGTCGTTTCCGCCCAAATCAGCTCGGTTGTCGAGTGATAAAAGATTGTGTTTTGTGCAAAAATGGCCGATTTCTATTGCGAAAGAAGCATTTTACAAGCTTCATTACGCCATTTAGCACCTGTTACAAACGTCGTTTTCGCCGAGATCAGCTCGGTTTTCGCATTATAAAAGATTGTGTTTTGTGCAAAAATGGCCGATTTAAAATGCGGAAGAAGCGTTTTTAGAAGCTTCATTACACCATTTAGCACCTGTTACAAACGTCGTTTTCGCCGAAATCAGCTCGGTTTTCGCGTAATTCAAGATCGTGTTTTGTGCAAATGGCCGATTAAAATTGCGAAAGAAGCGTTTTACAAGCTTCATCAGGCCATTTAGAACCTGTTACAAACGTCGTTTTCGCCGAAATCAGCTCGGTTTTCGCGTAATACAAGATCGTGTTTTGTGCAAAACTGGCCGATTTAAATTGAGAAAGAAGCCTATTAGAATCTTCATTAAGCCATTTAGAACTTGTTACCAACGTACTTTTTGCCGAAATCAGCTCGGTTTTTGCGAAATACAAGAATGGTTTTGTGCAAAAATGGCCGATTTAAATTGCGAAAGAAGCCTTTTAGAAGCTTCATTAGGCCATTTAACACCTGTTACAAACGTCGTTTTCGCCGAAATCAGCTCGGTTTTCGCGTAATACAAGATCGTGTTTTGTGCAAAAATGGCCAATTTAAATTGCAAATGAAGCGTTTTAGAAGTTTATTGTGCCATTTAGAACCTGTTACAAACGTCTTTTTCGCCGAAATCAGCTCGGTTTTCGCGTAATACAAGATCGTGTTTTGTGCAAAACTGGCCGATTTAAATTGAGAAAGAAGCCTATTAGAATCTTCATTAAGCCATTTAGAACTTGTTACCATAGTACTTTTCGCTGAAATCAGCTCGGTTTTCGCGTAATACAAGAATGGTTTTGTGCAAAAATGGCCGATTTAAATTGCGAAAGAAGCCTTTTAAAAGCTTCATTAGGCCATTTAGCGCCTGTTACAAACGTCGTTTTCGCCGAGATCAGCTCGGTTTTCGAGTGATAAAATATTGTGTTTTGTGCAAAAATGGCTGATTTCTATTGCGAAAGAAGCGTTTTAGAAGCTTCATTACAGCATTTAGCACCTGTTACAAACGTCGTTTTTCCCGAAATCAGCTTGGTTTTCGCGTAACACAAGATCGTGTTTTGTGCAAAAATGGCCGATTTAAATTGCAAAACAAGCGATTTAGAAGCTTCATTAGGCCAATTAGCACCTGTTACAAACGTCGTTTTCGCAGAGATCAGCTCGGTTTTCGCGTAATACAAGATCGTGTTTTGTGCAAAAATGGCCGATTTAAATTGAAAAACAAGCGTTTTAGAAGCTTCATTCGGCCATTTAGCACCTGTTACAAACGTCGTTTTTGCCGAGATCAGCTCGGTTTTTGCATTATAAAAGATTGTGATTTGTGCAAAAATGGCCGATTAAAATTGCGAAAGAAGCGTTTTACAAGCTTCATCAGGCCATTAAGAACGTGTTACAAACGTCGTTTTCGCCGAAATCAGCTCGGTTTTCGCGTAAAACAAGATCGTGTTTTGTGCAAAAATTACCAATTTAAATTGCAAATGAAGCGTTTTAGAAGTTTCATTGTGCCATTTAGAACCTGTTACAAACGTCTTTTTTGCCGAGATCAGCTCGGTTTTCGCGTAATACAAGATCGTGTTTTATGCAAAACTGGCCGATTTAAATTGAGAGAGAAGCCTATTAGAATCTTTATTAAGCCATTTAGAACTTGTTACCAACGTCCTTTTCGCCGAAATCAGCTCTGTTTTCGTGTAATACAAGAATGGTTTTGTGCAAAAATGGCCGATTTAAATTGCGAAAGAAGCATTTTAGAAGCTTCATTAGGCCATTTAGCACCTCTTACAAACGTCGTTTTCGCCGAAATGAGCTCGGTTTTCGCGTAATACAAGATCGTGTTTTATGCAAAAATGGCCGATTTAAAAAGCGAAACAAGCATTTTCGAAGCTTCATTACAGCATTTAGCACCTGTTACAAACGTCGTTTTCGCCGAAATCAGCTCGGTTTTCGCGTAATAGAAGATCGTATTTTATGCAAAAATGGCCGATTTAAAATGCGAAACAAGCGTTTTCGAAGCTTCATTAGGCCAATTAGCACCTGTTACAAAGGTCGTTTTCGCCGAAATCAGCTCGGTTTTCGCGTAATACAAGATCGTGTTTTGTGCAAAAATTGCCGATTTAAATTGCGAAAGAAGCATTTTACAAAGCTTCATTAAGCCATTTAGCACCTGTTACAAACGTCGTTTTCGCCGAGATTAGCTCGGTTTTCGAGTGATAAAATATTGTGTTTTTTGCAAAAATGGCCGATTTCTATTGCGAAAGAAGCGTTTTAGAAGCTTCATTACAGCATTTAGCACCTGTTACAAACGTCGTTTTTCCCGAAATCAGCTTGGTTTTCGCGTAATACAAGATCGTGTTTTGTGCAAAAATGGCCGATTCAAATTGCAAAACAAGCGATTTAGAAGCTTCATTAGGCCAATTAGCACCTGTTACAAACGTCGTTTTCGCCGAAATCAGCTCGGTTTTCGCGTAATACAAGATCGTGTTTTGTGCAAAAATGGCCGATTTAAATTGCGAAAGAAGCGTTTTACAAAGCATCATTTAGCCATTTGGCACCTGTTACAAACGTCGTTTTCGCAGAGATCAACTGGGTTTTCGAGTAATAAAAGATTGTGTTTTGTGCAAAAATGACCGATTTCTATTGCGAAAGAAGCGTTTTAGAATCTTCATTACGCCATTTAGAACCTGTAACAAACGTCGTTTTTGCCGAAATCAGCTTGGTTTTCGCGTAATACAAGATCGTGTTTTGTGCAAAAATGGCCGATTTAAATTGCAAAACAAGCGTTTAAGAAGCTTCATTAGGCCATTTAGCACCTATTACAAACGTCGTTTTCGCAGAGATCAGCTCGGTTTTCGCGTAATACAAGATCGTGTTTTGTGCAAAAATTGCCGATTTAAATTGCGAAAGAAGCATTTTACAAAGCTTCATTAAGCCATTTAGCACCTGTTACAAACGTCGTTTTCGCCGAGATTAGCTCGGTTTTCGAGTGATAAAATATTGTGTTTTTTGCAAAAATGGCCGATTTCTATTGCGAAAGAAGCGTTTTAGAAGCTTCATTACAGCATTTAGCACCTGTTACAAACGTCGTTTTTCCCGAAATCAGCTTGGTTTTCGCGTAATACAAGATCGTGTTTTGTGCAAAAATGGCCGATTCAAATTGCAAAACAAGCGATTTAGAAGCTTCATTAGGCCAATTAGCACCTGTTACAAACGTCGTTTTCGCCGAAATCAGCTCGGTTTTCGCGTAATACAAGATCGTGTTTTGTGCAAAAATGGCCGATTTAAATTGCGAAAGAAGCGTTTTACAAAGCATCATTTAGCCATTTGGCACCTGTTACAAACGTCGTTTTCGCAGAGATCAACTGGGTTTTCGAGTAATAAAAGATTGTGTTTTATGCAAAAATGAACGATTTCTATTGCGAAAGAAGCGTTTTAGAATCTTCATTACGCCATTTAGAACCTGTAACAAACGTCGTTTTTGCCGAAATCAGCTTGGTTTTCGCGTAATACAAGATCGTGTTTTGTGCAAAAATGGCCGATTTAAATTGCAAAACAAGCGTTTAAGAAGCTTCATTAGGCCATTTAGCACCTATTACAAACGTCGTTTTCGCCGAGATCAGCTCGGTTTTCGCGTAATACAAGATCGTGTTTTGTGCAAAAATGGCCGATTTAAATTGCAAAACAAGCGTTTTAGAAGCTTCATCAGGCCATTTAGCACCTGTTACAAACGTCGTTTATGCCGAGATCAGCTCGGTTTTCGCATTATAAAAGATTGTGATTTGTGCAAAAATGGCCGATTAAAATTGCGAAAGAAGCGTTTTACAAGCTTCATCAGGCCATTTAGAACCTGTTACAAACGTCGTTTTTGCCGAAATCAGCTCGGTTTTCGCGTAAAACAAGATCGTGTTTTGTGCAAAACTGGCCGATTTAAATTGAGAAAGAAGCCTATTAGAATCTTTATTAATCCATTTAGAACTTGTTACCAACGTCCTTTTCGCCGAAATCAGCTCTGTTTTCGTGTAATACAAGAATGGTTTTGTGCAAAAATGGCCTATTTAAATTGCGAAAGAAGCATTTTAGAAGCTTCATTAGGCCATTTTACATCTGTTACAAACGTCTTTTTTGCCGAAATCAGCACGGTTTTTGCGCAATACAAAATCGTGTTTTGTGCAAAAATGGCCTTTCTAAACTGCGAAAGAAGCATTTAAGAAGCTTCATTACGCAATATAGAACCAGTTACAAACGTCGTTTTTGCCGATATGAGCTCGTCCGCCCAAATCAGCTCGGTTTTCGCGTAATACAAGATCGTGTTTTATGCAAAAATGGCCGATTTAAAATGCGAAAGAAGCGTTTTCGAAGCTTCATTAAGGCAATTAGCACCTGTTACAAACGTCGTTTTAGCCGAAATCAGCTCGGCTTTCGCGTAATACAAGATCGTGTTTTGTGCAAAAATGACCAATTTAAATTGCAAATGAAGCGTTTTAGAAGTTTCATTGTGCCATTTAGAACCTGTTACAAACGTCGTTTTCGCCGAAATCAGCTCCGTTTTTGCGTAATACAAGATCGTGTTTTGTGCAAAAATGGCCGATTTAACTGAGAAATTTACGTAGAAGAAGTTTCATAAGGCCATTTAGAACCAGTTACAAACGTCCTTTCTTATCGATATGTGCTCAGCTTCTGCGTAATACAAGATCGTGTTTTGTGCAGAAAGGGCCGTTTTAAACTGCGAAAGAAGCATTTAAGAAGCTTCATTAGGCCATTTAGCACCTGTTACAAACGTCGTTTTCGCCGAGATCAGCTCGGTTTTCGCATTATAAAAGATTGTTTTTATTTGCAAAAATGGCCGATTTAAAATGCGGAAGAAGCGTTTTAGAAGCTTCACTACACCATTTAGCACCTGTTACAAACGTCGTTTTTGCCGAAATCAGCTCGGTTTTCGCTTAATTCAAGATCGTGTTTTGTGCAAAAATGGCCGATTAAAATTGCGAAAGAAGCGTTTTACAAGCTTCATCAGGCCATTTAGAACCTGTTACAAACGTCGTTTTCGCCGAAATCAGCTCGGTTTTCGCGTAAAACAAGATCGTGTTTTGTGCAAAAATTACCAATTTAAATTGCAAATGAAGCGTTTTAGAAGTTTCATTGTGCAATTTAGAACCTGTTACAAACGTCTTTTTTGCCGAGATCAGCTCCATTTTTTCGTAATACAAGATCGTGTTTTGTGCAAAACTGGCCGATTTAAATTGAGAAAGAAGCCTATTAGAAACTTCATTAAGCCATTTAGAACTTGTTACCAACGTCCTTTTCGCCGAAATCAGCTCGGTTTTCGTGTAATACAAGAATGGTTTTGTGCAAAAATGGCCGATTTAAATTGCGAAAGAAGCATTTTAGAAGCTTCATTAGGCCATTTAGCATCTGTTACAAACGTCTTTTTTGCCGAAATCAGCACGGTTTTTGCGCAATACAAGATCGTATTTTGTGCAAAAATAGCCTTTTTAAACGGCGAAAGAAGCATTTAAGAAGCTTCATTACGCAATTTACAACCGGTTACAAACGTCGTTTTTGCCGATATGAGCTCGTCCGCCCAAATCAGCTCGGTTTTCTCGTAATACAAGATCGTTTTTTCTGCAAAAATGGCCCATTTCAACTGCAAAATAAGAGTGTTAGAAGCTTCATCAGGCCATTTAGAACCAGTTACAAATGTCGTTTTCTCCAAAATGAGCTCGGTTTTCGAGTACTACCTGCTCGTCTTTTGCGCAAAAAGGAATGT
The DNA here is from genome assembly GCA_026874595.1 of Sipunculus nudus. Classification (NCBI taxonomy): domain Eukaryota; kingdom Metazoa; phylum Annelida; class Sipuncula; order Golfingiida; family Sipunculidae; genus Sipunculus; species Sipunculus nudus. The sequence continues at coordinate 40,844,548 of CM049317.1, read as the reverse complement.
TTTAAAGTGCTAAAGAAGCGTTTAGGAAGCTTCAATAGACTATTTACAGCCAGTTAAAAACGATGTTTTCTCCGAAATCGGCTCGGTTTTCGCGTGATGCAAGATCGTGTTTTGTACAAAAATGGTCGATTTAAACTCGTGTTTTGTGCAAAAATATCGATTTAAACTGCGAAACAAGCGTTTTTGAAGCTTCATTAGGCCATTTAGAACCTGTTTAAAACATCGTTTCCGCCCAAATCAGCTTGGTTTTCCAGTGATAAAAGATTGTGTTTTGTGCAAAAATTGCCGATTTCTATTGCGAAAGAAGCATTTTACAAGCTTCATTAGGCCATTTAGCACCTGTTACAAACGTCGTTTTCGCCGAGATCAGCTCGGTGTTCGCATTATAAAAGATTGTGTTTTGTGCAAAAATGGCCGATTTAAAATGCGGAAGAAGCGTTTTAGAAGCTTCATTACACCATTTAGCACCTGTTACAAACGTCGTTTTAGCCGAAATCAGCTCGGTTTTCGCGTAATTCAAGATCGTGTTTTGTGCAAAAATGGCCGATTAAAATTGCGAAAGAAGCATTTTACAAGCTTCATCAGGCCATTAAGAACCTGTTGCAAACGTCGTTTTCGCCGAAATCAGCTCGATTTTCGCGTAATACAAGATCGTGTTTTGTGCAAAAATGGCCAATTTAAATTGCAAATGAAGCGTTTTAGAAGTTTCATTGTGCCATTTAGAACCTGTTACAAACGTCTTTTTCGACGAAATCAGCTCGGTTTTCGCGTAATACAAGATCGTGTTTTGTGCAAAACTGGCCGATTTAAATTTAGAAAGAAGCCTATTAGAATCTTCATTAAGCCATTTAGAACTTGTTACCAACGTACTTTTAGCCGAAATCAGCTCGGTTTTCGCGAAATACAAGAATAGTTTTGTGCAAAAATGGCCGATTTAAATTGCGAAAGAAGCCTTTTAGAAGCTTCATTAGGCCATTTAGCACCTGCTACAAACGTCGTTTTCGCCGAAATCAGCTCGGTTTTCGCGTAATACAAGATCGTGTTTTGTGCAAAAATTACCAATTTAAATTGCAAATGAAGCGTTTTAGAAGTTTCATTGTGCCATTTAGAACCTGTTACAAACGTCTTTTTCGCCGAAATCAGCTCGGTTTTCGCGTAATACAAGATCGTGTTTTGTGCAAAACTGGCCGATTTAATTTGAGAAAGAAGCCTATTAGAATCTTCATTAAGCCATTTAGAACTTGTTACCAACGTACTTTTCGCCGAAATCAGCTCGGTTTTCACGTAATATAAGAATGGTTTTGTGCATAAATGGCCGATTTAAATTGCGAAAGAAGCCTTTTAAAAGCTTCATTAGAACATTTAGCACCTCTTACAAACGTCGTTTTCGCCGAAATCAGCTCGGTTTTCGCGTAATACAAGATCGTGTTTTATGCAAAAATGGCCGATTTAAAATGCGAAACAAGCGTTTTCGAAGCTTCATTAGGCCAATTAGCACCTGTTACAAACGTCGTTTTCGCCGAAATCAGCTCGGTTTTCGCGTAATACAAGATCGTGTTTTGTGCAAAAATCGCCGATTTAAATTGCTAAAGAAGCATTTTACAAAGCTTCATTAAGCCATTTAGCACCTGTTACAAACGTCGTTTTCGCCGAGATCAGCTCGGTTTTCGAGTGATAAAATATTGTGTTTTGTGCAAAAATGGCCGATTTCTATTGCGAAAGAAGCGTTTTAGAAGCTTCTTTACAGCATTTAGCACCTGTTACAAACGTCGTTTTTGCCGAAATCAGCTTGGTTTTCGCGTAATACAAGATCGTGTTTTGTGCAAAAATGGTCGATTTAAATTGCAAAACAAGTGATTTAGAAGTTTCATTAGGCCATTTAGACCCTTTTACAAACGTCGTTTTCGCCGAAATCAGCTCGGTTTTCGCGTAATACAAGATCGTGTTTTATGCAAAAATGGCCGATTTAAAATGCGAAACAAGCGTTTTCGATGCTTCATTAGGCCAATTAGCACCTGTTACAAACGTCGTTTTCGCCGAAATCAGCTCGGTTTATGCGTAAAACAAGATCGTGTTTTGTGCAAAAATGGCCGATTTAAATTGCGAAAGAAGCGTTTTACAAAGCTTCATTTAGCCATTTAGCACCTGTTACAAACGTCGTTTCGCAGAGATCAACTGGGTTTTCGAGTTATAAATTGTGTTTTGTGCAAAAATGACCGATTTCTATTGCGAAAGAATCGTTTTAGAATCTTCATTACGCCATTTAGAACCTGTGACAAACGTCGTTTTTGCCGAAATCAGCTTGGTTTTCGCGTAATACAAGATCGTGTTTTGTGCAAAAATGGCCGATTTAAATTGCAAAACAAGCGTTTTAGAAGCTTCATTAGGCCATTTAGACCCTTTTACAAACGTCGTTTTCGCCGAAATCAGCTCGGTTTTCGCGTAATACAAGATCGTGTTTTATGCAAAAATGGCCGATTTAAAATGCGAAACAAGCGTTTTCGATCCTTCATTAGGCCAATTAGCACCTGTTACAAACGTCGTTTTCGCCAAAAATTAGCTCGGTTTTCGCGTAATATAAGATCGTGTTTTGTGCAAAAATGGCCGATTTAAATTGCGAAAGAAGCGTTTTACAAAGCTTCATTTAGCCATTAAGCACCTGTTACAAACGTCGTTTTCGCAGAGATCAACTGGGTTTTCGAGTTATAAATTGTGTTTTGTGCAAAAATGACCGATTTCTATTGCGAAAGAAGCGTTTTAGAATCTTCATTACGCCATTTAGAACCTGTGACAAACGTCGTTTTTGCCGAAATCAGCTTGGTTTTCGCGTAATACAAGATCGTGTTTTGTGCAAAAATGGCCGATTTAAATTGCAAAACAAGCGTTTTAGAAGCTTCATTAGGCCATTTAGCACCTGTTACAAACGTCGTTTTCGCCGAGATCAGCTCGGTTTTCGCGTAATACAAGATCGTGTTTTGTGCAAAAATGGCCGATTTAAATTGCAAAACAAGCGTTTTAGAAGCTTCATAAGGGCATTTAGCACCTGTTACAAACGTCGTTTTTGCCGAGATCAGCTCGGTTTTTGCATTATAAAAGATTGTGATTTGTGCAAAAATTACCAATTTAAATTGCAAATGAAGCGTTTTAGAAGTTTCATTGTGCCATTTAGAACCTGTTACAAACGTCTTTTTTGCCGAGATCAGCTCGGTTTTCGCGTAATACAAGATCGTGTTTTGTGCAAAACTGGCCGATTTAAATTGAGAAAGAAGCCTATTTGAATCTTCATTAAGCCATTTAGAACTTGTTACCAACGTCCTTTTCGCCGAAATCAGCTCGGTTTTCGTGTAATACAAGAATGGTTTTGTGCAAAAATAGCCTTTTTAAACTGCGAAAGAAGCATTTAAGAAGCTTCATTACGCAATTTACAACCAGTTACAAACGTCGTTTTTGCCGATATGAGCTCGTCCGCCATAATCAGCTCGGTTTTCTCGTAATACAAGATCGTGTTTTGTGCAAAACTGGCCGATTTAAATTGAGAAAGAAGCCTATTTGAATCTTCATTAAGCCATTTAGAACTTGTTACCAACGTCCTTTTCGCCGAAATCAGCTCGGTTTTCGTGTAATACAAGAATGGTTTTGTGCAAAAATAGCCTTTTTAAACTGCGAAAGAAGCATTTAAGAAGCTTCATTACGCAATTTACAACCAGTTACAAACGTCGTTTTTGCCGATATGAGCTCGTCCGCCCAAATCAGCTCGGTTTTCTCGTAATACAAGATCGTTTTTTCTGCAAAAATGGCCCATTTCAACTGCAAAATAAGAATGTTAGAAGCTTCATCAGGCCATTTAGAACCAGTTACAAATGTCGTTTTCTCCAAAATGAGCTCGGTTTTCGAGTACTACCTGCTCGTCTTTTGCGCAAAAAGGAATGTTTTGAAGTGCTAAAGATGCGCTTAGGAAGCTTCAATAGACTATTTACAACCAGTTAAAAACGATGTTTTCTCCGAAATCGGCTCGGTTTTCGCGTGATGCAAGATCGTGTTTTGTACAAAAATGGTCGATTTAAACTCGTGTTTTGTACAAAAATATCGATTTAAACTGCGAAACAAGCGTTTTTGAAGCTTCATTAGGCCATTTAGAACCTGTTTAAAACGTCGTTTCCGCCCAAATCAGCTCGGTTTTCGAGTGATAAAAGATTGTGTTTTGTGCAAAAATGGCCGATTTCTATTGCGAAAGAAGCATTTTACAAGCTTCATTACGCCATTTAGCACCTGTTACAAACGTCGTTTTTGCCGAGATCAGCTCGGTTTTCGCATTATAAAAGATTGTGTTTTGTGCCAAAATGGCCGATTTAAAATGCGGAAGAAGCGTTTTAGAAGCTTCATTACACCATTTAGCACCTGTTACAAACGTCGTTTTAGCCGAAATCAGCTCGGTTTTCGCGTAATTCAAGATCGTGTTTTGTGCAAAAATGGCCAATTAAAATTGCGAAAGAAGCGTTTTACAAGCTTCATCAGGCCATTTCGAACCTGTTACAAACGTCGTTTTCGCCGAAATCAGCACGGTTTTCGCCCAATACAAGATTGTGATTTGTGCAAAAATTACCAATTTAAATTGCAAATGAAGCGTTTTAGAAGTTTCATTGTGCCATTTAGAACCTGTTACAAACGTCTTTTTTGCCGAGATCAGCTCGGTTTTCGCGTAATACAAGATCGTGTTTTGTGCAAAACTGGCCGATTTAAATTGAGAAAGAAGCCTATTTGAATCTTCATTAAGCCATTTAGAACTTGTTACCAACGTCCTTTTCGCCGAAATCAGCTCGGTTTTCGTGTAATACAAGAATGGTTTTGTGCAAAAATAGCCTTTTTAAACTGCAAAAGAAGCATTTAAGAAGCTTCATTACGCAATTTACAACCAGTTACAAACGTCGTTTTTGCCGATATGAGCTCGTCCGCCCAAATCAGCTCGGTTTTCTCGTAATACAAGATCGTTTTTTCTGCAAAAATGGCCCATTTCAACTGCAAAATAAGAATGTTAGAAGCTTCATCAGGCCATTTAGAACCAGTTACAAATGTCGTTTTCTCCAAAATGAGCTCGGTTTTCGAGTACTACCTGCTCGTCTTTTGCGCAAAAAGGAATGTTTTGAAGTGCTAAAGATGCGCTTAGGAAGCTTCAATAGACTATTTACAACCAGTTAAAAACGATGTTTTCTCCGAAATCGGCTCGGTTTTCGCGTGATGCAAGATCGTGTTTTGTACAAAAATGGTCGATTTAAACTCGTGTTTTGTACAAAAATATCGATTTAAACTGCGAAACAAGCGTTTTTGAAGCTTCATTAGGCCATTTAGAACCTGTTTAAAACGTCGTTTCCGCCCAAATCAGCTCGGTTTTCGAGTGATAAAAGATTGTGTTTTGTGCAAAAATGGCCGATTTCTATTGCGAAAGAAGCATTTTACAAGCTTCATTACGCCATTTAGCACCCGTTACAAACGTCGTTTTTGCCGAGATCAGCTCGGTTTTCGCATTATAAAAGATTGTGTTTTGTGCAAAAATGGCCGATTTAAAATGCGGAAGAAGCGTTTTAGAAGCTTCATTACACTATTTAGAACCTGTTACAAACGTCGTTTTAGCCGAAATCAGCTCGGTTTTCGCGTAATTCAAGATCGTGTTTTGTGCAAAAATGGCCAATTAAAATTGCGAAAGAAGCGTTTTACAAGCTTCATCAGGCCATTTAGAACCTGTTACAAACGTCGTTTTCGCCGAAATCAGCACGGTTTTCGCGTAATACAAGATCGTGTTTTGTGCAAAAATGGCCAATTTAAATTGCAAATGAAGCGTTTTAGAAGTTTCATTGTGCCATTTAGAACCTGTTACAAACGTCTTTTTCGCCGAAATCAGCTCGGTTTTCGCGTAATACAAGATCGTGTTTTGTGCAAAACTGGCCGATTTAAATTGAGAAAGAAGCCTATTAGAATCTTCATGAAGCCATTTAGAACTTGTTACCAACGTACTTTTCGCCGAAATCAGCTCGCTTTTCGCGTAATACAAGAATGGTTTTGTGCAAAAATGGCCGATTTAAATTGCGAAAGAAGCCTTTTAAAAGCTTCATTAGGCCATTTAGCACCTCTTACAAACGTCGTTTTCGCCGAAATCAGCTCGGTTTTCGCGTAATACAAGATCGTGTTTTATGCAAAAATGGCCGATTTAAACTGTGAAACAAGCGTTTTAGAAGCTTCATTACACCATTTAGCACCTGTTACAAACGTCGTTTTAGCCGAAATCAGCTCGGTTTTCGCGTAATTCAAGATCGTGTTTTGTGCAAAAATGGCCGATTAAAATTGCGGAAGAAGCGTTTTACAAGCTTCATCAGGCCATTTAGAACCTGTTACAAACGTCGTTTTCGCCGAAATCAGCTCAGTTTTGCGAAATACAAGAATGGTTTTGTGCAAAAATGGCCGATTTAAATTGCGAAAGAAGCCTTTTAGAAGCTTCATTAGGCCATTTAGCACCTGTTACAAACGTCGTTTTCGCCGAAATCAGCTCGGTTTTCGCGTAATACAAGATCGTGTTTTGTGCAAAAATGGCCAATTTAAATTGCAAATGAAGCGTTTTAGAAGTTTTATTGTGCCATTTAGAACCTGTTACAAACGTCGTTTTCGCCGAAATCAGCTCGGTTTTCGCGTAATACAAGATCGTGTTTTGTGCAAAACTGGCCGATTTAAATTGAGAAAGAAGCCAATTAGAATCTTTATTAAGCCATTTAGAACTTGTTACCATAGTACTTTTCGCCGAAATCAGCTCGGTTTTCGCGTAATACAAGAATGGTTTTGTGCAAAAATGGCCGATTTAAATTGCGAAAGAAGCCTTTTAAAAGCTTCATTAGGCCATTTAGCACCTCTTACAAACGTCGTTTTCGCCGAAATCAGCTCGGTTTTCGCGTAATACAAGATCGTGTTTTGTGCAAAAATGGCCAATTTAAATTGCAAATGAAGCGTTTTAGAAGTTTCATTGTGCCATTTAGCACCTATTACAAACGTCTTTTTCGCCGAAATCAGCTCGGTTTTCGCGTAATACAAGATCGTGTTTTGTGCAAAAATGGCCGATTTAAATTGCGAAAGAAGCATTTTACAAAGCTTCATTAAGCCATTTAGCACCTGTTACAAACGTCGATTTCGCCGAGATCATCTCGGTTTTCAAATGATAAAATATTGTGTTTTGTGCAAAAATGGCCGATTTCTATTGCGAAAGAAGCGTTTTAGAAGCTTCATTACAGCATTTAGCACCTGTTACAAACGTCGTTTTTCCCGAAATCAGCTTGGTTTTCGCGTAATACAAGATCGTGTTTTGTGCAAAAATGGCCCATTTAAATTGCAAAACAAGCGATTTAGAAGCTTCATTAGGCCAATTAGCACCTGTTACAAACGTCGTTTTCGCCGAGATCAGCTCGGTTTTCGCGTAATACAAGATCGTGTTTTGTGCAAAAATGGCCGATTTAAATTGCGAAAGAAGCGTTTTACAAGCTTCATCAGGCCATAAGAACCTGTTACAAACGTCGTTTTCGCCGAAATCAGCTCGGTTTTCGCGTAAAACAAGATCGTGTTTTGTGCAAAAATTACCAATTTAAATTGCAAATGAAGCGTTTTAGAAGTTTCATTGTGCCATTTAGAACCTGTTACAAACGTCTTTTTTGCCGAGATCAGCTCGGTTTTCGCGTAATACAAGATCGTGTTTTGTGCAAAACTGGCCGATTTAAATTGAGAGAGAAGCCTATTAGAATCTTTATTAAGCCATTTAGAACTTGTTACCAACGTCCTTTTCGCCGAAATCAGCTCTGTTTTCGTGTAATACAAGAATGGTTTTGTGCAAGAATGGCCGATTTAAATTGCGAAAGAAGCATTTTAGAAGCTTCATTAGGCCATTTAGCATCTGTTACAAACGTCTTTTTTGCCGAAATCAGCACGGTTTTTGCGCAATACAAGATCGTGTTTTGTGCAAAACTGGCCGATTTAAATTGAGAAAGAAGCCTATTAGAATCTTCATTAAGCCATTTAGAACTTGTTACCAACGTACTTTTTGCCGAAATCAGCTCGGTTTTCGCGAAATACAAGAATGGTTTTGTGCAAAAATGGCCGATTTAAATTGCGAAAGAAGCCTTTTAGAAGCTTCATTAGGCCATTTAGCACCTGTTACAAACGTCGTTTTCGCCGAAATCAGCTCGGTTTTCGCGTAATACAAGATCGTGTTTTGTGCAAAAATGGCCAATTTAAATTGCAAATGAAGCGTTTTAGAAGTTTCATTGTGCCATTTAGAACCTATTACAAACGTCTTTTTCGCCGAAATCAGCTCTGTTTTCGCGTAATACAAGATCGTGTTTTGTGCAAAACTGGCCGATTTTAATTGAGAAAGAAGCCTATTAAAATCTTCATTAAGCCATTTAGAACTTGTTCCCAACGTACTTTTCGCCGAAATCAGCTCGGTTTTCGCGTAATACAAGAATGGTTTTGTGCAAAAATGGCCGATTTAAATTGCGAAAGAAGCCTTTTAAAAGCTTCATTAGGCCATTTAGCACCTCTTACAAACGTCGTTTTCGCCGAAATGAGCTCGGTTTTCGCGTAATACAAGATCGTGTTTTATGCAAAAATGGCCGATTTAAAAAGCGAAACAAGCGTTTTCGAAGCTTCATTACAGCATTTAGCACCTGTTACAAACGTCGTTTTCGCCGAAATCAGCTCGGTTTTCGCGTAATACAAGATCGTGTTTTATGCAAAAATGGCCGATTTAAAATGCGAAACAAGCGTTTTCGAAGCTTCATTTGGCCAATTAGCACCTGTTACAAAAGTCGTTTTCGCCGAAATCAGCTCGGTTTTCGCGTAATACAAGATCGTGTTTTGTGCAAAAATGGCCGATTTAAATTGCGAAAGAAGCATTTTACAAAGCTTCATTAAGCCATTTAGCACCTGTTACAAACGTCGTTTTCGCCGAAATCAGCTCGGTTTTCGAGTGATTAAATATTGTGTTTTGTGCAAAAATGGCCGATTTCTATTGCGAAAGAAGCGTTTAAGAAACTTCATTACAGCATTTAGCACCTGTTACAAACGTCGTTTTTGCCGAAATCAGCTTGGTTTTCGCGTAATACAAGATCGTGTTTTGTGCAAAAATGGCCGATTTAAATTGCAAAACAAGCGTTTTAGAAGCTTTATAAGGCCATTTAGCACCTGTTACAAACGTCGTTTTTGCCGAGATCAGCTCGGTTTTCGCAATATAAAAGATTGTGATTTGTGCAAAAATGGCCGATTAAAATTGCGAAAGAAGCGTTTTACAAGCTTCATCAGGCCATTTAGAACCTGTTACAAACGTCGTTTTTGCCGAAATCAGCTCGGTTTTCGCGTAAAACAAGATCGTGTTTTGTGCAAAAATTACCAATTTAAATTGCAAATGAAGCGTTTTAGAAGTTTCATTGTGCCATTTAGAACCTGTTACAAACGTCTTTTTTGCCGAGATCAGCTCGGTTTTCGCGTAATACAAGATCGTGTTTTGTGCAAAACTGGCCGATTTAAATTGAGAAAGAAGCCTATTAGAATCTTTATTAAGCCATTTAGAACTTGTTACCAACGTCCTTTTCGCCGAAATCAGCTCTGTTTTCGTGTAATACAAGAATGGTTTTGTGCAAAAATGGCCGATTTAAATTGCGAAAGAAGCATTTTAGAAGCTTCATTAGGCCATTTAGCATCTGTTACAAACGTCTTTTTTCCCGAAATCAGCAAGGTTTTTGCGCAATACAAGATCGTGTTTTGTGCAAAAATGGCCTTTCTGAACTGCGAAAGAAGCATTTAAGAAGCTTCATTACGCAATATAGAACCAGTTACAAACGTCGTTTTTGCCGATATGAGCTCGTCCGCCCAAATCAGCTCGGTTTTCTCGTAAAACAAGATCGTTTTTTTGTGCAAAAATGGCCCATTTCAACTGCAAAATAAGAGTGTTAGAAGCTTCATTAGGCCATTTAGAACCAGTTACAAATGTCGTTTTCTCCCAAATGAGCTCGGTTTTCGAGAACTACCTGCTCGTCTTTTGCGCAAAAAGGAATGTTTTAAAGTGCTAAAGAAGCGCTTAGGAAGCTTCAATAGACTATTTACAGCCAGTTACAAACGATGTTTTCTCCGAAATCGGCTCGGTTTTCGCGTGATGCAAGATCGTGTTTTGTGCAAAAATGTCCGATTTAAATTGCGAAAGAAGCGTTTTACAAAGCATCATTTAGCCATTTAACACCTGTTACAAACGTCGTTTTCGCAGAGATCAACTGGGTTTCCGAGTAATAAAAGATTGTGTTTAGTGCAAAAATGGCCGTTTTAAAATGCGGAAGAAGCGTTTTAGAAAGCATCATTTAGCCATTTAGAACCTGTTACAAACGTCCTTTTCGACGAAATCAGCTCGGTTTTCGCGTTAAACAAGATCGTGTTTTGTGCAAAAATTACCAATTTAAATTGCAAATGAAGCGTTTTAGAAGTTTCATTGTGCCATTTAGAACCTGTTACAAACGTCTTTTTGCCGAAATCAGCTCGATTTTCGCGTAATACAAGATCGTGTTTTGTGCAAAACTGGCCGATTTAAATTGAGAAAGAAGCCTATTTGAATCTTCATTAAGCCATTTAGAACTTGTTACAAACGTCCTTTTCGCCGAAATCAGCTCGGTTTTCGTGTAATACAAGAATGGTTTTGTGCAAAAATGGCCCATTTAAATTGCGAAAGAAGCATTTTCGAAGCTTCATTAGGCCAATTAGCACCTTTTACAAACGTCGTTTTTGCCGAAATCAGCTCGGTTTTTGCGTAATACAAGATCGTGTTTTATGCAAAAATGGCCGATTTAAAATGCGAAACAAGCGTTTTCGAAACTTTATTAGGCCAATGAGCACCTGTTACAAACGTCGTTTTCGCCGAAATCAGCTCGGTTTTCGCGTTATACAAGATCGTGTTTTGTGCAAAAATGGCCGATTAAAATTGCGAAAGAAGCGTTTTACAAAGCTTCATTAAGCCATTTAGCACCTGTTACAAACGTCGTTTTCGCCGAGATCAGCTCGGTTTTCGAGTGATAAAATATTGTGTTTTGTGCAAAAATGGCCGATTTCTATTGCGAAAGAAGAGTTTTAGAAGCTTCATTACAGCATTTAGCACCTGTTACAAACGTCGTTTTTGCCGAAATCAGCTTGGTTTTCGCGTAACACAAGATCGTGTTTTGTGCAAAAATGGCCGATTTAAATTGCAAAACAAGCGATTTAGAAGCTTCATTCGGCCATTTAGACATTGTTACAAACGTCGTTTTCGCCGAAATCAGCTTGGTTTTCGCGTAATACAAGATCGTGTTTAATGCAAAAATGGCCGATTAAAAATGCGAAACAAGCGTTTTCGAAGCTTCATTAGGTCAATTAGCACCTGTTACAAACGTCGTTTTCGCCGAAATCAGCTCGGTTTTCGCGTAATACAAGATCGTGTTTTGTGGAAAAATGGCCGATTTAAATTGCGAAAGAAGCGTTTTACAAAGCTTCATTAAGCCATTTAGCACCTGTTACAAACGTCGTTTTCGCAGAGATCAACTGGGTTTTGAGTAATAAAAGATTGTGTTTTGTGCAAAAATGACCGATTTCTATTGCGAAAGAAGCGTTTTAGAATCTTCATTACGCCATTTAGAACCTGTAACAAACGTCGTTTTTGCCGAAATCAGCTTGGTTTTTCGCGTAATACAAGATCGTGTTTTGTGCAAAAATGGCCGATTTAAATTGCAAAACAAGCGTTTTAGAAGCTTCATTAGGCCATTTAGCACCTGTTACAAACGTCGTTTTCGCCGAGATCAGCTCAGTTTTCGCATTATACAAGATTGTGTTTTGTGCAAAAATGGCCAATTTTAAAATGCGGAAGAAGCGTTTTAGAAGCTTCATTACACCATTTAGCACCTGTTACAAACGTCGTTTTAGCCGAAATCAGCTCGGCTTTCGCGTAATACAAGATCGTGTTTTGTGCAAAAATGACCAATTTAAATTGCAAATGAAGCGTTTTAGAAGTTTCATTGTGCCATTTAGAACCTGTTACAAACGTCGTTTTCGCCGAAATCAGCTCCGTTTTTGCGTAATACAAGATCGTGTTTTGTGCAAAAATGGCCGATTTAACTGAGAAATTTACGTAGAAGAAGTTTCATAAGGCCATTTAGAACCAGTTACAAACGTCCTTTCTTATCGATATGTGCTCAGCTTCTGCGTAATACAAGATCGTGTTTTGTGCAGAAAGGGCCGTTTTAAACTGCGAAAGAAGCATTTAAGAAGCTTCATTACGCAATTTAGAACCAGTTACAAACGTCGTTTTTGCCGATATGAGCTCGTCCGCCCAAATCAGCTCGGTTTTCTCGTAATACAAGATCGTTTTTTGTGCAAAAATGGCCCATTACAATTGCAAAATAAGAGTGTTAGAAGCTTCATTGGGCCATTTAGAACCAGTTACAAATGTCGTTTTCTCCAAAATGAGCTCGGTTTTCGAGTACTCCTTGCTCGTCTTTTGCGCAAAAAGGAATGTATTAAAGTGCTAAAGAAGCGTTTAGGAAGCTTCAATAGACTATTTACAGCCAGTTACAAACGATGTTTTCTCCGAAATCGGCTCGGTTTTCGCGTGATGCAAGATCGTGTTTTGTACAAAAATGGTCGATTTGAACTCGTGTTTTCTTCAAAAATATCGATTTAAACTGCGAAACAAGCGTTTTTGAAGCTTCATTAGGCCATTTAGAACCTGTTTAAAACGTCGTTTCCGCCCAAATCAGCTCGGTTTTCGAGTGATAAAAGATTGTGTTTTGTGCAAAAATGGCCGATTTAAAATGCGGAAGAAGCGTTTTAGAAGCTTCATTACACCATTTAGCACCTGTTACAAACGTCGTTTAAGCCGAGATCAGCTCGGTTTTCGCATTATAAAAGATTGTGTTTTGTGCAAAAATGGCCGATTTAAAATGCGGAAGAAGCGTTTTAGATGCTTCATTACACCATCTAGCACCTGTTACAAACGTCGTTTTCGCCGAGATCAGCTCGGTTTTCGCATTATAAAAGATTGTGTTTTATGCAAAAATGGCCGATTTAAAATGCGGAAGAAGCTTTTTAGAAGCTTCATTATACCATTTAGCACCTGTTACAAACGTCGTTTTAGCCGAAATCAGCTTGGTTTTCGCGTAACACAAGATCGTGTTTTGTGCAAAAATGGCCGATTTAAATTGCAAAACAAGCGATTTAGAAGCTTCATTCGGCCATTTAGACATTGTTACAAACGTCGTTTTCGCCGAAATCAGCTCGGTTTTCGCGTAATACAAGATCGTGTTTAATGCAAAAATGGCCGATTAAAAATGCGAAACAAGCGTTTTCGAAGCTTCATTAGGTCAATTAGCACCTGTTACAAACGTCGTTTTCGCCGAAATCAGCTCGGTTTTCGCGTAATACAAGATCGTGTTTTGTGCAAAAATGGCCGATTTAAATTGCGAAAGAAGCGTTTTTACAAAGCTTCATTAAGCCATTTAGCACCTGTTACAAACGTCGTTTTAGCCGAAATCAGCTCGGTTTTCGCGTAATTCAAGATCGTGTTTTGTGCAAAAATGGCCGATTAAAATTGCGAAAGAAGCATTTTACAAGCTTTATCAGGCCATTTAAAACATGTTGCAAACGTCGTTTTCGCCGAAATCAGCTCGGTTTTCGCGTAATACAAGATCGTGTTTTGTGCAAAACTGGTCGATTTAAATTGAGAAAGAAGCCTTTTAAAAGCTTCATTAGGCCATTTAGCACCTCTTACAAACGTCGTTTTCGCCGAAATCAGCTCGGTTTTCGCGTAATACAAGATCATGTTTTATGCAAAAATGGCCGATTTAAACTGCGAAACAAGCGTTTTTGAAGCTTCATTAGGCCATTTAGAACCTGTTTAAAACGTCGTTTCCGCCCAAATCAGCTCGGTTTTCGAGTGATAAAAGATTGTGTTTTGTGCAAAAATGGCCCATTTCTATTGCGAAAGAAGCGTTTTAGAAGCTTCATTACACCATTTAGCACCTGTTACAAACGTCGTTTTAGCCGAAATCAGCTCGGTTTTCGCGTAATTCAAGATCGTGTTTTGTGCAAAAATGGCCGATTTAAATTGCGAAAGAAGCGTTTTACAAGCTTCATCAGGCCATTTAGAACCTGTTACAAACGTCGTCTTCGCCGAAATCAGCTCGGTTTTCGCGTAATACAAGATCGTGTTTTATGCAAAACTGGCCGATTTAAATTGAGAAAGAAGCCTATTAGAATCTTCATTAAGCCATTTAGAACTTGTGACCAACGTACTTTTTGCCGAAATCAGCTCGGTTTTTGCGAAATACAAGAATGGTTTTGTGCAAAAATGGCCGATTTAATTGCGAAAGAAGCCTTTTAGAAGCTTCAATAGGCCATTTAGCACCTGTTACAAACGTCGTTTTCGCCGAAATCAGCTCGGTTTTCGCGTAATACAAGATCGTGTTTTGTGCAAAAATGGCCAATTTTAATTGCAAATGAAGCGTTTTAGAAGTTTTATTGTGCCATTTAGAACCTGTTACAAACGTCTTTTTTGCCGAAATCAGCTCGGTTTTCGCGTAATACAAGATCGTGTTTTGTGCAAAACTGGCCGATTTAAATTGAGAAAGAAGCCTATTAGAATCTTCATTAAGCCATTTAGAACTTGTTACCATAGTACTTTTCGCCGAAATCAGCTCGGCTTTCGCGTAATACAAGAATGGTTTTGTGCAAAAATGGCCGATTTAAATTGCGAAAGAAGCCTTTTAAAAGCTTCATTAGGCCATTTAGCCCCTCTTACAAACGTCGTTTTCGCCGAAATCAGCTCGGGTTTCGCGTAATACAAGATCGTATTTTATGCAAAAATGGCCGATTTAAAAAGCGAAACAAGCGTTTTCGAAGCTTCATTACAGCATTTAGCACCTGTTACAAACGTCGTTTTCGCCGAAATCAGCTCGGTTTTCGCGTAATACAAGATCGTGTTTTATGCAAAAATGGCCGATTTAAAATGCGAAACAAGCGTTTTCGAAGCTTCATTTGGCCAATTAGCACCTGTTACAAAGGTCGTTTTCGCCGAAATCAGCTCGCATTTCGCGTAATACAAGATCGTGTTTTGTGCAAAAATTGCCGATTTAAATTGCGAAAGAAGCATTTTACAAAGCTTAATTAAGCCATTTAGCACCTGTTACAAACGTCGTTTTCGCCGAGATCAGCTCGGTTTTCGAGTGATTAAATATTGTGTTTTGTGCAAAAATGGCCGATTTCTATTGCGAAATAAGCGTTTTAGAAGCTTCATTACAGCATTTAGCACCTGTTACAAACGTCGTTTTTCCCGAAATCAGCTTGGTTTTCGCGTAATACAAGATCGTGTTTTGTGCAAAAATGGCCCATTTAAATTGCAAAACAAGCGATTTAGAAGCTTCATTAGGCCATTTAGACCCTGTTACAAACGTCGTTTTCGCCGAAATCAGCTCGGTTTTCGCGTAATACAAGATCGTGTTTTATGCAAGAATGGTCGATTTATAATGCGAAACAAGCGTTTTCGAAGCTTCATTAGGCCAATTAGCACCTGTTACAAACGTCGTTTTCGCCGAAATCAGCTCGGTTTTCGCGTAATACAAGATCGTGTTTTGTGCAAAAATGGCCGATTTAAACTGCGAAACAAGCGTTTTTGAAGCTTCATTAGGCCATTTAGAACCTGTTTAAAACGTCGTTTCCGCCCAAATCAGCTCGGTTTTCGAGTGATAAAAGATTGTGTTTTGTGCAAAAATGGCCGATTTAAAATGCGGAAGAAGCGTTTTAGAAGCTTCATTACACCATTTAGCACCTGTTACAAACGTCGTTTTAGCCGAGATCAGCTCGGTTTTCGCATTATAAAAGATTGTGTTTTGTGCAAAAATGGCCGATTTAAAACGCGGAAGAAGCGTTTTAGAAGCTTCATTACACCATTTAGCACCTGTTACAAACGTCGTTTTCGCCGAGATCAGCTCGGTTTTCGCATTATAAAAGATTGTGTTTTATGCAAAAATGGCCGATTTAAAATGCGGAAGAAGCGTTTTGGAAGCTTCATTACACCATTTAGCACCTGTTACAAACGTCGTTTTAGCCGAAATCAGCTCGGTTTTCGCGTAATTAAAGATCGTGTTTTGTGCAAAAATGGCCGATTAAAATTGCGAAAGAAGCATTTTACAAGCTTTATCAGGCCATTTAAAACATGTTGCAAACGTCGTTTTCGCCGAAATCAGCTCGGTTTTCGCGTAATACAAGATCGTGTTTTGTGCAAAAATGACCAATTTAAATTGCAAATGAAGCGTTTTAGAAGTTTCATTGTGCCATTTAGAACCTGTTACAAACGTCTTTTTCGCCGAAATCAGCTCGGTTTTCGCGTAATACAAGATCGTGTTTTGTGCAAAACTGGCCGATTTAAATTGAGAAAGAAGCCTATTAGAATCTTCATTAAGCCATTTAGAACTTGTTACCAACGTACTTTTCGCCGAAATCAGCTCGCTTTTCGCGTAATACAAGAATGGTTTTGTGCAAAAATGGCCGATTTAAATTGCGAAAGAAGCCTTTTAAAAGCTTCATTAGGCCATTTAGCACCTCTTACAAACGTCGTTTTCGCCGAAATCAGCACGGTTTTCGCGTAATACAAGATCATGTTTTATGCAAAAATGGCCGATTTAAACTGCGAAACAAGCGTTTTTGAAGCTTCATTAGGCCATTTAGAACCTGTTACAAACGTCGTTTTCTCCGAAATCAGCTCGGTTTTCGCGTAATACAAGATCGTGTTTTGTGCAAAACTGGCCGATTTAAATTGAGAAAGAAGCCTATTAGAATCTTCATTAAGCCATTTAGAACTTGTGACCAACGTACTTTTTGCCGAAATCAGCTCGGTTTTTGCGAAATACAAGAATGGTTTTGTGCAAAAATGGCCGATTTAAATTGCGAAAGAAGCCTTTTAGAAGCTTCATTAGGCCATTTAGCACCTGTTACAAACGTCTTTTTCGCCGAAATCAGCTCGGTTTTCGCGTAATACAAGATCGTGTTTTGTGCAAAAATGGCCAATTTTAATTGCAAATGAAGCGTTTTAGAAGTTTTATTGTGCCATTTAGAACCTGTTACAAACGTCTTTTTCGCCGAAATCAGCTCGGGTTTCGCGTAATACAAGATCGTATTTTATGCAAAAATGGCCGATTTAAAAACCGAAACAAGCGTTTTCGAAGCTTCATTACAGCATTTAGCACCTGTTACAAACGTCGTTTTCGCCGAAATCAGCTCGGTTTTCGCGTAATACAAGATCGTGTTTTATGCAAAAATGGCCGATTTAAAATGCGAAACAAGCGTTTTCGAAGCTTCATTTGGCCAATTAGCACCTGTTACAAAGGTCGTTTTCGCCGAAATCAGCTCGGATTTCGCGTAATACAAGATCGTGTTTTGTGCAAAAATGGCCGATTTAAATTGCGAAAGAAGCATTTTACAAAGCTTCATTAAGCCATTTAGCACCTGTTACAAACGTCGTTTTCGCCGAGATCAGCTCGGTTTTCGAGTGATTAAATATTGTGTTTTGTGCAAAAATGGCCGATTTCTATTGCGAAAGAAGCGTTTTAGAAGCTTCATTACAGCATTTAGCACCTGTTACAAACGTCGTTTTTCCCGAAATCAGCTTGGTTTTCGCGTAATACAAGATCGTGTTTTGTGCAAAAATGGCCGATTTAAATTGCAAAACAAGCGATTTAGAAGCTTCATTAGGCCATTTAGACCCTGTTACAAACGTCGTTTTCGCCGAAATCAGCTCGGTTTTCGCGTAATACAAGATCGTGTTTTATGCAAGAATGGTCGATTTATAATGCGAAACAAGCGTTTTCGAACCTTCATTAGGCCAATTAGCACCTGTTACAAACGTCGTTTTCGCCGAAATCAGCTCGGTTTTCGCGTAATACAAGATCGTGTTTTGTGCAAAAATGGCCGATTTAAATTGAGAAAGAAGCCTATAAGAATCTTTATTAAGCCATTTAGAACTTGTTACCAACGTCCTTTTCGCCGAAATCAGCTCTGTTTTCGTGTAATACAAGAATGATTTTGTGCAAAAATGGCCGATTTAAATTGCGAAAGAAGCATTTTAGAAGCTTCATTAGGCCATTTAGCATCTGTTACAAACGTCTTTTTTCCCGAAATCAGCACGGGTTTGCGCAAGACAAGATCGTGTTTTGTGCAAAAATGGCCTTTCTAAACTGCGAAAGAAGCATTTAAGAAGCTTCATTACGCAATATAGAACCAGTTACAAACGTCGTTTTTGCCGATATGAGCTCGTCCGCCCAAATCAGCTCGGTTTTCTCGTAATACAAGATCGTTTTTTGTGCAAAAATGGCCCATTTCAACTGCAAAATAAGAGTGTTAGAAGCTTCATTAGGCCATTTAGAACCAGTTACAAATGTCGTTTTCTCCCAAATGAGCTCGGTTTTCGAGTACTACCTCGTCTTTTGCGCAAAAAGGAATGTTTTAAAGTGCTAAAGATGCGCTTAGGAAGCTTCAATAGACTATTTACAGCCAGTTACAAACGATGTTTTCTCCGAAATCGGCTCGGTTTTCGCGTGATGCAAGATCGTGTTTTGTACAAAAATGGTCGATTTAAACTCGTGTTTTGTACAAAAATATCGATTTAAACTGCGAAACAAGCGTTTTTGAAGCTTCATTAGGCCATTTAGAACCTGTTTAAAACGTCGTTTCCGCCCAAATCAGCTCGGTTTTCGAGTGATAAATGATTGTGTTTTCTGCAAAAATGGCCGATTTCTATTGCGAAAGAAGCATTTTATAAGCTTCATTACGCCATTTAGCACCTGTTACAAACGTCGTTTTCGCCGAGATCAGCTCGGTTTTCGCATTAAAAAAGATTGTGTTTTGTGCAAAAATGGCCGATTTAAAATGCGAAAGAAGCGTTTTAGAAGCTTCATTACACCATTTAGCACCTGTTACAAACGTCGTTTTAGCCGAAATCAGCTCGGTTTTCGCGTAATACAAGATCGTGTTTTGTGCAAAAATTACCAATTTAAATTGCAAATGAAGCGTTTTAGAAGTTTCATTGTGCCATTTAGAACCTGTTACCAACGTCCTTTTCGCCGAAATCAGCTCGGTTTTCGTGTAATACAAGAATGGTTTTGTGCAAAAATGGCCGATTTAAATTGCGAAAGAAGCATTTTCGAAACTTCATTAGGCCAATTAGCACCTTTTACAAACGTCGTTTTTGCCGAAATCAGCTCGGTTTTTGCGTAATACAAGATCGTGTTTTATGCAAAAATGGCCGATTTAAAATGCGAAACAAGCGTTTTCGAAGCTTCATTAGGCCAATGAGCACCTGTTACAAACGTCGTTTTCGCCGAAATCAGCTCGGTTTTCGCGTTATACAAGATCGTGTTTTGTGCAAAAATGGCCGATTAAAATTGCGAAAGAAGCGTTTTACAAAGCTTCATTAAGCCATTTAGCACCTGTTACAAACGTCGTTTTCGCCGAGATCAGCTCGGTTTTCGAGTGATAAAATATTGTGTTTTGTGCAAAAATGGCCGATTTCTATTGCGAAAGAAGCGTTTTAGAAGCTTCATTACAGCATTTAGCACCTGTTACAAACGTCGTTTTTGCCGAAATCAGCTTGGTTTTCGCGTAACACAAGATCGTGTTTTGTGCAAAAATGGCCGATTTAAATTGCAAAACAAGCGATTTAGAAGCTTCATTCGGCCATTTAGACATTGTTACAAACGTCGTTTTCGCCGAAATCAGCTCGGTTTTCGCGTAATACAAGATCGTGTTTAATGCAAAAATGGCCGATTAAAAATGCGAAACAAGCGTTTTCGAAGCTTCATTAGGCCAATTAGCACCTGTTACAAACGTCGTTTTCGCCGAAATCAGCTCGGTTTTCGCGTAATACAAGATCGTGTTTTGTGCAAAAATGGCCGATTTAAATTGCGAAAGAAGCGTTTTACAAAGCTTCATTAAGCCATTTAGCACCTGTTACAAACGTCGTTTTCGCAGAGATCAACTGGGTTTTTGAGAAATAAAAGATTGTGTTTTGTGCAAAAATGACCGATTTCTATTGCGAAAGAAGCGTTTTAGAATCTTCATTACGCCATTTAGAACCTGTAACAAACGTCGTTTTTGCCGAAATCAGCTTGGTTTTTCGCGTAATACAAGATCGTGTTTTGTGCAAAAATGGCCGATTTAAATTGCAAAACAAGCGTTTTAGAAGCTTCATTAGGCCATTTAGCACCTGTTACAAACGTCGTTTTCGCCGAGATCAGCTCATTTTTCGCATTATACAAGATTGTGTTTTGTGCAAAAATGGCCAATTTTAAACTGCGGAAGAAGCGTTTTAGAAACTTCATTACACCATTTAGCACCTGTTACAAACGTCGTTTTAGCCGAAATCAGCTCGGCTTTCGCGTAATACAAGATCGTGTTTTGTGCAAAAATGACCAATTTAAATTGCAAATGAAGCATTTTAGAAGTTTCATTGTGCCATTTAGAACCTGTTACAAACGTCTTTTTCGCCGAAATCAGCTCGGTTTTCGCGTAATACAAGATCGTGTTTTGTGCAAAACTGGCCGATTTAAATTGAGAAAGAAGCCTATTAGAATCTTCATTAAGCCATTTAGAACTTGTTACCAACGTACTTTTCGCCGAAATCAGCTCGCTTTTCGCGTAATACAAGAATGGTTTTGTGCAAAAATGGCCGATTTAAATTGCGAAAGAAGCCTTTTAAAAGCTTCATTAGGCCATTTAGCACCTCTTACAAACGTCGTTTTCGCCGAAATCAGCTCGGTTTTCGCGTAATACAAGATCGTGTTTTATGCAAAAATGGCCCATTACAATTGCAAAATAAGAGTGTTAGAAGCTTCATTAGGCCATTTAGAACCAGTTACAAATGTCGTTTTCTCCAAAATGAGCTCGGTTTTCGAGTACTCCCTGCTCGTCTTTTGCGCAAAAAGGAATGTTTTAAAGTGCTAAAGAAGCGTTTAGGAAGCTTCAATAGACTATTTACAGCCAGTTACAAACGATGTTTTCTCCGAAATCGGCTCGGTTTTCGCGTGATGCAAGATCGTGTTTTGTACAAAAATGGTCGATTTGAACTCGTGTTTTGTTCAAAAATATCGATTTAAACTACGAAACAAGCGTTTTTGAAGCTTCATTAGGCCATTTAGAACCTGTTTAAACGTCGTTTCCGCCCAAATCAGCTCGGTTTTCGAGTGATAAAAGATTGTGTTTTGTGCAAAAATGGCCGATTTAAAATGCGGAAGAAGCATTTTAGAAGCTTCATTACACCATTTAGCACCTGTTACAAACGTCGTTTTAGCCGAGATCAGCTCGGTTTTCGCATTATAAAAGATTGTGTTTTGTGCAAAAATGGCCGATTTAAAATGCGGAAGAAGCGTTTTAGAAAGCATCATTTAGCCATTTAGAACCTGTTACAAACGTCCTTTTCGCCGAAATCAGCTCGGTTTTCGCGTAAAACAAGATCGTGTTTTCTGCAAAACTGGCCGATTTAAATTGAGAAAGAAGCCTATTTGAATCTTCTATAAGCCATTTAGAACTTGTTACCAACGTCCTTTTCGCCGAAATCAGCTCGGTTTTCGTGTAATACAAGAATGGTTTTGTGCAAAAATGGCCGATTTAAATTGCGAAAGAAGCATTTTCGAAACTTCATTAGGCCAATTAGCACCTTTTACAAACGTCGTTTTTGCCGAAATCAGCTCGGTTTTTGCGTAATACAAGATCGTGTTTTATGCAAAAATGGCCGATTTAAAATGCGAAACAAGCGTTTTCGAAGCTTCATTAGGCCAATGAGCACCTGTTACAAACGTCGTTTTCGCCGAAATCAGCTCGGTTTTCGCGTTATACAAGATCGTGTTTTGTGCAAAAATGGCCGATTAAAATTGCGAAAGAAGCGTTTTACAAAGCTTCATTAAGCCATTTAGCACCTGTTACAAACGTCGTTTTCGCCGAGATCAGCTCGGTTTTCGAGTGATAAAATATTGTGTTTTGTGCAAAAATGGCCGATTTCTATTGCGAAAGAAGCGTTTTAGAAGCTTCATTACAGCATTTAGCACCTGTTACAAACGTCGTTTTTGCCGAAATCAGCTTGGTTTTCGCGTAACACAAGATCGTGTTTTGTGCAAAAATGGCCGATTTAAATTGCAAAACAAGCGATTTAGAAGCTTCATTCGGCCATTTAGACATTGTTACAAACGTCGTTTTCGCCGAAATCAGCTCGGTTTTCGCGTAATACAAGATCGTGTTTAATGCAAAAATGGCCGATTAAAAATGCGAAACAAGCGTTTTCGAAGCTTCATTAGGCCAATTAGCACCTGTTACAAACGTCGTTTTCGCCGAAATCAGCTCGGTTTTCGCGTAATACAAGATCGTGTTTTATGCAAAAATGGCCGATTTAAATTGCGAAAGAAGCGTTTTACAAAGCTTCATTAAGCCATTTAGCACCTGTTACAAACGTCGTTTTCGCAGAGATCAACTGGGTTTTTGAGTAATAAAAGATTGTGTTTTGTGCAAAAATGACCGATTTCTATTGCGAAAGAAGCGTTTTAGAATCTTCATTACGCCATTTAGAACCTGTAACAAACGTCGTTTTTGCCGAAATCAGCTTGGTTTTTCGCGTAATACAAGATCGTGTTTTGTGCAAAAATGGCCGATTTAAATTGCAAAACAAGCGTTTTAGAAGCTTCATTAGGCCATTTAGCACCTGTTACAAACGTCGTTTTCGCCGAGATCAGCTCAGTTTTCGCATTATACAAGATTGTGTTTTGTGCAAAAATGGCCAATTTTAAACTGCGGAAGAAGCGTTTTAGAAGCTTCATTACACCATTTAGCACCTGTTACAAACGTCGTTTTAGCCGAAATCAGCTCGGCTTTCGCGTAATACAAGATCGTGTTTTGTGCAAAAATGACCAATTTAAATTGCAAATGAAGCGTTTTAGAAGTTTCATTGTGCCATTTAGAACCTGTTACAAACGTCTTTTTCGCCGAAATCAGCTCGGTTTTCGCGTAATACAAGATCGTGTTTTGTGCAAAACTGGCCGATTTAAATTGAGAAAGAAGCCTATTAGAATCTTCATTAAGCCATTTAGAACTTGTTACCAACGTACTTTTCGCCGAAATCAGCTCGCTTTTCGCGTAATACAAGAATGGTTTTGTGCAAAAATGGCCGATTTAAATTGCGAAAGAAGCCTTTTAAAAGCTTCATTAGGCCATTTAGCACCTCTTACAAACGTCGTTTTTGCCGAAATCAGCTCGGTTTTCGCGTAATTCAAGATTGTGTTTTGTGCAAAAATGGCCGATTAAAATTGCGAAAGAAGCATTTTACAAGCTTTATCAGGCCATTTAAAACATGTTGCAAACGTCGTTTTCGCCGAAATCAGCTCGGTTTTCGCGTAATACAAGATCGTGTTTTGTGCAAAAATTACCAATTTAAATTGCAAATGAAGCGTTTTAGAAGTTTCATTGTGCCATTTAGAACCTGTTACAAACGTCTTTTTCGCCGAAATCAGCTCGGTTTTCGCGTAATACAAGATTGTGTTTTGTGCAAAACTGGCCGATTTAAATTGAGAAAGAAGCCTATTAGAATCTTCATTAAGCCATTTAGAACTTGTTACCAACGTACTTTTCGCCGAAATTAGCTCGGTTTTCGCGTAATACAAGAATGGTTTTGTGCAAAAATGGCCGATTTAAATTGCGAAAGAAGCCTTTTAGAAGCTTCATTAGGCCATTTAGCACCTCTTACAAACGTCGTTTTCGCCGAAATAAGCTCGGTTTTCGCGTAATACAAGATCGTGTTTTATGCAAAAATGGCCGATTTAAAATGCGAAACAAGCGTTTTCGAAGCTTCATTAGGCCAATGAGCACCTGTTACAAACGTCGTTTTCGCCGAAATCAGCTCGGTTTTCGCGTTATACAAGATCGTGTTTTGTGCAAAAATGGCCGATTAAAATTGCGAAAGAAGCGTTTTACAAAGCTTCATTAAGCCATTTAGCACCTGTTACAAACGTCGTTTTCGCCGAGATCAGCTCGGTTTTCGAGTGATAAAATATTGTGTTTTGTGCAAAAATGGCCGATTTCTATTGCGAAAGAAGCGTTTTAGAAGCTTCATTACAGCATTTAGCACCTGTTACAAACGTCGTTTTTGCCGAAATCAGCTTGGTTTTCGCGTAACACAAGATCGTGTTTTGTGCAAAAATGGCCGATTTAAATTGCAAAACAAGCGATTTAGAAGCTTCATTCGGCCATTTAGACATTGTTACAAACGTCGTTTTCGCCGAAATCAGCTCGGTTTTCGCGTAATACAAGATCGTGTTTAATGCAAAAATGGCCGATTAAAAATGCGAAACAAGCGTTTTCGAAGCTTCATTAGGCCAATTAGCACCTGTTACAAACGTCGTTTTCGCCGAAATCAGCTCGGTTTTCGCGTAATACAAGATCGTGTTTTGTGCAAAAATGGCCGATTTAAATTGCGAAAGAAGCGTTTTACAAAGCTTCATTAAGCCATTTAGCACCTGTTACAAACGTCGTTTTCGCAGAGATCAACTGGGTTTTTGAGAAATAAAAGATTGTGTTTTGTGCAAAAATGACCGATTTCTATTGCGAAAGAAGCGTTTTAGAATCTTCATTACGCCATTTAGAACCTGTAACAAACGTCGTTTTTGCCGAAATCAGCTTGGTTTTTCGCGTAATACAAGATCGTGTTTTGTGCAAAAATGGCCGATTTAAATTGCAAAACAAGCGTTTTAGAAGCTTCATTAGGCCATTTAGCACCTGTTACAAACGTCGTTTTCGCCGAGATCAGCTCATTTTTCGCATTATACAAGATTGTGTTTTGTGCAAAAATGGCCAATTTTAAACTGCGGAAGAAGCGTTTTAGAAACTTCATTACACCATTTAGCACCTGTTACAAACGTCGTTTTAGCCGAAATCAGCTCGGCTTTCGCGTAATACAAGATCGTGTTTTGTGCAAAAATGACCAATTTAAATTGCAAATGAAGCATTTTAGAAGTTTCATTGTGCCATTTAGAACCTGTTACAAACGTCTTTTTCGCCGAAATCAGCTCGGTTTTCGCGTAATACAAGATCGTGTTTTGTGCAAAACTGGCCGATTTAAATTGAGAAAGAAGCCTATTAGAATCTTCATTAAGCCATTTAGAACTTGTTACCAACGTACTTTTCGCCGAAATCAGCTCGCTTTTCGCGTAATACAAGAATGGTTTTGTGCAAAAATGGCCGATTTAAATTGCGAAAGAAGCCTTTTAAAAGCTTCATTAGGCCATTTAGCACCTCTTACAAACGTCGTTTTCGCCGAAATCAGCTCGGTTTTCGCGTAATACAAGATCGTGTTTTATGCAAAAATGGCCCATTACAATTGCAAAATAAGAGTGTTAGAAGCTTCATTAGGCCATTTAGAACCAGTTACAAATGTCGTTTTCTCCAAAATGAGCTCGGTTTTCGAGTACTCCCTGCTCGTCTTTTGCGCAAAAAGGAATGTTTTAAAGTGCTAAAGAAGCGTTTAGGAAGCTTCAATAGACTATTTACAGCCAGTTACAAACGATGTTTTCTCCGAAATCGGCTCGGTTTTCGCGTGATGCAAGATCGTGTTTTGTACAAAAATGGTCGATTTGAACTCGTGTTTTGTTCAAAAATATCGATTTAAACTACGAAACAAGCGTTTTTGAAGCTTCATTAGGCCATTTAGAACCTGTTTAAACGTCGTTTCCGCCCAAATCAGCTCGGTTTTCGAGTGATAAAAGATTGTGTTTTGTGCAAAAATGGCCGATTTAAAATGCGGAAGAAGCATTTTAGAAGCTTCATTACACCATTTAGCACCTGTTACAAACGTCGTTTTAGCCGAGATCAGCTCGGTTTTCGCATTATAAAAGATTGTGTTTTGTGCAAAATGGCCGATTTAAAATGCGGAAGAAGCGTTTTAGAAAGCATCATTTAGCCATTTAGAACCTGTTACAAACGTCCTTTTCGCCGAAATCAGCTCGGTTTTCGCGTAAAACAAGATCGTGTTTTCTGCAAAAATTACCAATTTAAATTGCAAATGAAGCGTTTTAGAAGTTTCATTGTGCCATTTAGAACCTGTTACAAACGTCTTTTTTGCCAAAATCAGCTCGATTTTCGCGTAATACAAGATCGTGTTTTGTGCAAAACTGGCCGATTTAAATTGAGAAAGAAGCCTATTTGAATCTTCTATAAGCCATTTAGAACTTGTTACCAACGTCCTTTTCGCCGAAATCAGCTCGGTTTTCGTGTAATACAAGAATGGTTTTGTGCAAAAATGGCCGATTTAAATTGCGAAAGAAGCATTTTCGAAACTTCATTAGGCCAATTAGCACCTTTTACAAACGTCGTTTTTGCCGAAATCAGCTCGGTTTTTGCGTAATACAAGATCGTGTTTTATGCAAAAATGGCCGATTTAAAATGCGAAACAAGCGTTTTCGAAGCTTCATTAGGCCAATGAGCACCTGTTACAAACGTCGTTTTCGCCGAAATCAGCTCGGTTTTCGCGTTATACAAGATCGTGTTTTGTGCAAAAATGGCCGATTAAAATTGCGAAAGAAGCGTTTTACAAAGCTTCATTAAGCCATTTAGCACCTGTTACAAACGTCGTTTTCGCCGAGATCAGCTCGGTTTTCGAGTGATAAAATATTGTGTTTTGTGCAAAAATGGCCGATTTCTATTGCGAAAGAAGCGTTTTAGAAGCTTCATTACAGCATTTAGCACCTGTTACAAACGTCGTTTTTGCCGAAATCAGCTTGGTTTTCGCGTAACACAAGATCGTGTTTTGTGCAAAAATGGCCGATTTAAATTGCAAAACAAGCGATTTAGAAGCTTCATTCGGCCATTTAGACATTGTTACAAACGTCGTTTTCGCCGAAATCAGCTCGGTTTTCGCGTAATACAAGATCGTGTTTAATGCAAAAATGGCCGATTAAAAATGCGAAACAAGCGTTTTCGAAGCTTCATTAGGCCAATTAGCACCTGTTACAAACGTCGTTTTCGCCGAAATCAGCTCGGTTTTCGCGTAATACAAGATCGTGTTTTATGCAAAAATGGCCGATTTAAATTGCGAAAGAAGCGTTTTACAAAGCTTCATTAAGCCATTTAGCACCTGTTACAAACGTCGTTTTCGCAGAGATCAACTGGGTTTTTGGGTAATAAAAGATTGTGTTTTGTGCAAAAATGACCGATTTCTATTGCGAAAGAAGCGTTTTAGAATCTTCATTACGCCATTTAGAACCTGTAACAAACGTCGTTTTTGCCGAAATCAGCTTGGTTTTTCGCGTAATACAAGATCGTGTTTTGTGCAAAAATGGCCGATTTAAATTGCAAAACAAGCGTTTTAGAAGCTTCATTAGGCCATTTAGCACCTGTTACAAACGTCGTTTTCGCCGAGATCAGCTCAGTTTTCGCATTATACAAGATTGTGTTTTGTGCAAAAATGGCCAATTTTAAACTGCGGAAGAAGCGTTTTAGAAGCTTCATTACACCATTTAGCACCTGTTACAAACGTCGTTTTAGCCGAAATCAGCTCGGCTTTCGCGTAATACAAGATCGTGTTTTGTGCAAAAATGACCAATTTAAATTGCAAATGAAGCGTTTTAGAAGTTTCATTGTGCCATTTAGAACCTGTTACAAACGTCTTTTTCGCCGAAATCAGCTCGGTTTTCGCGTAATACAAGATCGTGTTTTGTGCAAAACTGGCCGATTTAAATTGAGAAAGAAGCCTATTAGAATCTTCATTAAGCCATTTAGAACTTGTTACCAACGTACTTTTCGCCGAAATCAGCTCGCTTTTCGCGTAATACAAGAATGGTTTTGTGCAAAAATGGCCGATTTAAATTGCGAAAGAAGCCTTTTAAAAGCTTCATTAGGCCATTTAGCACCTCTTACAAACGTCGTTTTTGCCGAAATCAGCTCGGTTTTCGCGTAATTCAAGATTGTGTTTTGTGCAAAAATGGCCGATTAAAATTGCGAAAGAAGCATTTTACAAGCTTTATCAGGCCATTTAAAACATGTTGCAAACGTCGTTTTCGCCGAAATCAGCTCGGTTTTCGCGTAATACAAGATCGTGTTTTGTGCAAAAATTACCAATTTAAATTGCAAATGAAGCGTTTTAGAAGTTTCATTGTGCCATTTAGAACCTGTTACAAACGTCTTTTTCGCCGAAATCAGCTCGGTTTTCGCGTAATACAAGATTGTGTTTTGTGCAAAACTGGCCGATTTAAATTGAGAAAGAAGCCTATTAGAATCTTCATTAAGCCATTTAGAACTTGTTACCAACGTACTTTTCGCCGAAATTAGCTCGGTTTTCGCGTAATACAAGAATGGTTTTGTGCAAAAATGGCCGATTTAAATTGCGAAAGAAGCCTTTTAGAAGCTTCATTAGGCCATTTAGCACCTCTTACAAACGTCGTTTTCGCCGAAATAAGCTCGGTTTTCGCGTAATACAAGATCGTGTTTTATGCAAAAATGGCCGATTTAAAATGCGAAACAAGCGTTTTCGAAGCTTCATTAGGCCATATAGCACCTGTTACAAACGTCGTTTTCGCCGAAATCAGCTCGGTTTTCGCGTAATACAAGATCGTGTTTTGTGCAAAAATGGCCGATTTAAATTGCGAAAGAAGGGTTTTACAAAGCTTCATTAAGCCATTTAGAACCTGTTACAAACGTCGTTTTCGTCGAGATCAGCTCGGTTTTCGAGTGATAAAATATTTTGTTTTGTGCAAAAATGGCCGATTTCTATTGCGAAAGAAGCGTTTTACAAAGCTTCATTTAGCCATTTAGCACCTGTTACAAACGTCGTTTTCGCAGAGATCAACTGGGTTTTCGAGTAATAAAAGATTGTGTTTTGTGCAAAAATGACCGATTTTTATTGCGAAAGAAGCGTTTTAGAATCTTCATTACGCCATTTAGAACCTGTTACAAACGTCGTTTTCGCCGAGATCAGCTCGGTTTTCGAGTGATAAAATATTGTGTTTTGTGCAAAAATGGCCGATTTCTATTGCGAAAGAAGCGTTTTAGAAGCTTCATTACAGCATTTAGCACCTGTTACAAACGTCGTTTTTGCCGAAATCAGCTTGGTTTTCGCGTAACACAAGATCGTGTTTTGTGCAAAAATGCCCGATTTAAATTGCAAAACAAGCGATTTAGAAGCTTCATTCGGCCATTTAGACATTGTTACAAACGTCGTTTTCGCCGAAATCAGCTCGGTTTTCGCGTAATACAAGATCGTGTTTAATGCAAAAATGGCCGATTAAAAATGCGAAACAAGCGTTTTCGAAGCTTCATTAGGCCAATTAGCACCTGTTACAAACGTCGTTTTCGCCGAAATCAGCTCGGTTTTCGCGTAATACAAGATCGTGTTTTATGCAAAAATGGCCGATTTAAATTGCGAAAGAAGCGTTTTACAAAGCTTCATTAAGCCATTTAGCACCTGTTACAAACGTCGTTTTCGCAGAGATCAACTGGGTTTTTGAGTAATAAAAGATTGTGTTTTGTGCAAAAATGACCGATTTCTATTGCGAAAGAAGCGTTTTAGAATCTTCATTACGCCATTTAGAACCTGTAACAAACGTCGTTTTTGCCGAAATCAGCTTGGTTTTTCGCGTAATACAAGATCGTGTTTTGTGCAAAAATGGCCGATTTAAATTGCAAAACAAGCGTTTTAGAAGCTTCATTAGGCCATTTAGCACCTGTTACAAACGTCGTTTTCGCCGAGATCAGCTCAGTTTTCGCATTATACAAGATTGTGTTTTGTGCAAAAATGGCCAATTTTAAACTGCGGAAGAAGCGTTTTAGAAGCTTCATTACACCATTTAGCACCTGTTACAAACGTCGTTTTAGCCGAAATCAGCTCGGCTTTCGCGTAATACAAGATCGTGTTTTGTGCAAAAATGACCAATTTAAATTGCAAATGAAGCGTTTTAGAAGTTTCATTGTGCCATTTAGAACCTGTTACAAACGTCTTTTTCGCCGAAATCAGCTCGGTTTTCGCGTAATACAAGATCGTGTTTTGTGCAAAACTGGCCGATTTAAATTGAGAAAGAAGCCTATTAGAATTTTCATTAAGCCATTTAGAACTTGTTACCAACGTACTTTTCGCCGAAATCAGCTCCTCTTTCGCGTAATACAAGAATGGTTTTGTGCAAAAATGGCCGATTTAAATTGCGAAAGAAGCCTTTTAAAAGCTTCATTAGGCCATTTAGCACCTCTTACAAACGTCGTTTTTGCCGAAATCAGCTCGGTTTTCGCGTAATTCAAGATTGTGTTTTGTGCAAAAATGGCCGATTAAAATTGCGAAAGAAGCATTTTACAAGCTTTATCAGGCCATTTAAAACATGTTGCAAACGTCGTTTTCGCCGAAATCAGCTCGGTTTTCGCGTAATACAAGATCGTGTTTTGTGCAAAAATTACCAATTTAAATTGCAAATGAAGCGTTTTAGAAGTTTCATTGTGCCATTTAGAACCTGTTACAAACGTCTTTTTCGCCGAAATCAGCTCGGTTTTCGCGTAATACAAGATTGTGTTTTGTGCAAAACTGGCCGATTTAAATTGAGAAAGAAGCCTATTAGAATCTTCATTAAGCCATTTAGAACTTGTTACCAACGTACTTTTCGCCGAAATTAGCTCGGTTTTCGCGTAATACAAGAATGGTTTTGTGCAAAAATGGCCGATTTAAATTGCGAAAGAAGCCTTTTAGAAGCTTCATTAGGCCATTTAGCACCTCTTACAAACGTCGTTTTCGCCGAAATAAGCTCGGTTTTCGCGTAATACAAGATCGTGTTTTATGCAAAAATGGCCGATTTAAAATGCGAAACAAGCGTTTTCGAAGCTTCATTAGGCCAATTAGCACCTGTTACAAAGGTCGTTTTCGCCGAAATCAGCTCGGTTTTCGCGTAATACAAGATCGTGTTTTGTGCAAAAATGGCCGATTTAAATTGCGAAAGAAGGGTTTTACAAAGCTTCATTAAGCCATTTAGAACCTGTTACAAACGTCGTTTTCGCCGAGATCAGCTCGGTTTTCGAGTGATAAAATATTTTGTTTTGTGCAAAAATGGCCGATTTCTATTGCGAAAGAAGCGTTTTACAAAGCTTCATTTAGCCATTTAGCACCTGTTACAAACGTCGTTTTCGCAGAGATCAACTGGGTTTTCGAGTAATAAAAGATTGTTTTTTGTGCAAAAATGACCGATTTTTATTGCGAAAGAAGCGTTTTAGAATCTTCATTACGCCATTTAGAACCTGTAACAAACGTCGTTTTTGCCGAAATCAGCTTGGTTTTCGCGTAATACAAGATCGTGTTTTGTGCAAAAATGGCCGATTTAAATTGCAAAACAAGCGTTTTCGAAGCTTCATTAGGCCAATTAGCACCTGTTACAAACGTCTTTTTTGCCGAAATCAGCTCTGTTTTCGCGTAATACAAGATCGTGTTTTGTGCAAAAATGGCCGATTTAAATTGAGAAAGAAGCCTATTAGAATCTTCATTAAGCCATTTAGAACTTGTTACCAACGTACTTTTCGCCGAAATCAGCTCGGTTTTCGCGTAATACAAGAATGGTTTTGTGCAAAAATGGCCGATTTAAATTGCGAAAGAAGCCTTTTAGAAGCTTCATTAGGCCATTTAGCACCTGTTACAAACGTCGTTTTTGCCGAAATCAGCTTGGTTTTCGCGTAATACAAGATCGTGTTTTGTGCAAAAATGGCCGATTTAAATTGCAAAACAAGCGTTTTAGAAGCTTCATTAGGCATTAAGCACCTGTTACAAACGTCGTTTTCGCCGAGATCAGCTCGGTTTTCGCATTATAAAAGATTGTGTTTTGTGCAAAAATGGCCGATTTAAAATGCGGAAGAAGCGTTTTAGAAGCTTCATTACACCATTTAGCACCTGTTACAAACGTCGTTTTCGCCGAGATCAGCATGGTTTTCGACTGATAAAATATTTTGTTTTGTGCAAAAATGGCCGATTTCTATTGCGAAAGAAGCGTTTTCAAAGCTTAATTGAGCCATTTACCACCTGTTACAAACGTCGTTTTTGCAGAGATCAACTGGGTTTTCGAGTAATAAAAGATTGTGTTTTGTGCAAAAATGACCGATTTCTATTGCGAAAGAAGCGTTTTAGAATCTTCATTGCGCCATTTAGATCCTGTAACAAACGTCGTTTTTGCCGAAATCAGCTTGGTTTTCGCGTAATACAAGATCGTGTTTTGTGCAAAAATGGCCGATTTAAATTGCAAAACAAGCGTTTTAGAACCTTCATTAGGCCATTTAGCACCTGTTACGAACGTCGTTTTCGCGCAGATCAGCTCGGTTTTCGCATTATAAAAGATTGTGTTTTGTGCAAAAATGGCCGATTTAAAATGCGGAAGTGGCGTTTTAGAAGCTTCATTACACCATTTAGCACCTGTTACAAACGTCGTTTTAGCCGAAATCAGCTCGGTTTCCGCGTAATTCAAGATCGTGTTTTGTGCAAAAATGGCCGATTAAAATTGCGAAAGAAGAGTTTTACAAGCTTCATCAGGCCATTTACAACCTGTTACAAACGTCGTTTTCGCTGAAATCAGCTCGGTTTTCGCGTAAAACAAGATCGTGTTTTGTGCAAAAATTACCAATTTAAATTGCAAATGAAGCGTTTAAGAAGTTTCATTGTGCCATTTAGAACCTGTTACAAACGTCTTTTTTGCCGAGATCAGCTCGGTTTTCGCGTAATACAAGATCGTGTTTTGTGCAAAACTGGCCGATTTAAATTGAGAAAGAAGCCTATTAGAATCTTCATTAAGCCATTTAGAACTTGTTACCAACGACCTTTTCGTCGAAATCAGCTCGGTTTTCGTGTAATACAAGAATGGTTTTGTGCAAAAATGGCCGATTTAAATTGCGAAAGAAGCATTTTAGAAGCTTCATTAGGCAATTTAGCATCTGTTACAAACGTCTTTTTTGCCGAAATCAGCACGGTTTTTGCGCAATACAAGATCGTGTTTTGTGCAAAAATGGCCTTTTTAAACTGCGAAAGAAGCATTTAAGAAGCTTCATTACGCAATTTAGAACCAGTTACAAACGTCGTTTTTGCCGATATGAGCTCCTCCGCCCAAATCAGCTCGGTTTTCTCGTAATACAACATCGTTTTTTGTGCAAAAATGGCCCATTTCAACTGCAAAATAAGAGTGTTAGAAGCTTCATTAGGCCATTTAGAACCAGTTACAAACGTCTTTTTCGCCGAAATCAGCTCGGTTTTCGCGTAATACAAGATTGTGTTTTGTGCAAAACTGGCCGATTTAAATTGAGAAAGAAGCCTATTAGAATCTTCATTAAGCCATTTAGAACTTGTTACCAACGTACTTTTCGCCGAAATTAGCTCGGTTTTCGCGTAATACAAGAATGGTTTTGTGCAAAAATGGCCGATTTAAATTGCGAAAGAAGCCTTTTAGAAGCTTCATTAGGCCATTTAGCACCTCTTACAAACGTCGTTTTCGCCGAAATAAGCTCGGTTTTCGCGTAATACAAGATCGTGTTTTATGCAAAAATGGCCGATTTAAAATGCGAAACAAGCGTTTTCGAAGCTTCATTAGGCCAATTAGCACCTGTTACAAAGGTCGTTTTCGCCGAAATCAGCTCGGTTTTCGCGTAATACAAGATCGTGTTTTGTGCAAAAATGGCCGATTTAAATTGCGAAAGAAGGGTTTTACAAAGCTTCATTAAGCCATTTAGAACCGCCGATTTAAATTGCGAAAGAAGGGTTTTACAAAGCTTCATTAAGCCATTTAGAACCTGTTACAAACGTCGTTTTCGCCGAGATCAGCTCGGTTTTCGAGTGATAAAATATTTTGTTTTGTGCAAAAATGGCCGATTTCTATTGCGAAAGAAGCGTTTTACAAAGCTTCATTTAGCCATTTAGCACCTGTTACAAACGTCGTTTTCGCCGAGATCAACTGGGTTTTCGAGTAATAAAAGATTGTGTTTTGTGCAAAAATGACCGATTTTTATTGCGAAAGAAGCGTTTTAGAATCTTCATTACGCCATTTAGAACCTGTAACAAACGTCGTTTTTGCCGAAATCAGCTTGGTTCTCGCGTAATACAAGATCGTGTTTTGTGCAAACATGGCCGATTTAAATTGCAAAACAAGAGTTTTAGAAGCTTCATAAGGCCATTTAGCACCTGTTACAAACGTCGTTTTTGCCGAAATCAGCTCGGTTTTCGCGTAATTCAAGATCGTGTTTTGTGCAAAAATGGCCGATTAAAATTGCGAAAGAAGCGTTTTCCAAGCTTCATCAGCCCATTTAGAACCTGTTACAAACGTCGTTTTCGCCGAAATCAGCTCGGTTTTCGCGTTAAAAAAAGATCGTGTTTTGTGCAAAAATGACCAATTTAAATTGCAAATGAAGCGTTTTAGAAGTTTCATTGTGCCATTTAGAACCTGTTACAAACGTCTTTTTCGCCGAAATCAGCTCGGTTTTCGCGTAATACAAGATCGTGTTTTGTGCAAAACTGGCCGATTTAAATTGAGAAAGAAGCCTATTTGAATCTTCATTAAGCCATTTAGAACTTGTTACCAACGTACTTTTCGCCGAAATCAGCTCGGTTTTCGCGTAATACAAGAATGGTTTTGTGCAAAAATGGCCGATTTAAATTGCGAAAGAAGCCTTTTAGAAGCTTCATTAGGCCATTTAGCACCTGTTACAAACGTCGTTTTCGCCGAAATCAGCTCGGTTTTCGCGTAATACAAGATCGTGTTTTGTGCAAAAATTACCAATTTAAATTGCAAATGAAGCGTTTTAGAAGTTTCATTGTGCCAATTAGAACCTGTTACAAACGTCTTTTTCGCCGAAATCAGCTCGGTTTTCGCGTAATACAAGATCGTGTTTTATGCAAAAATGGCCGATTTCAAATGCGAAACAAGCGTTTTCGAAGCTTCATTAGGCCAATTAGCACCTGTTACAAACGTCGTTTTCGCCGAAATCAGCTCGGTTTTCGCGTAATTCAAGATCGTGTTTTGTGCAAAAATGGCCGAATAAAATTGCGAAAGAAGCCTTTTACAAGCTTCATTAGGCCATTTAGCACCTGTTACAAACGTCGTTTTCGCCGAAATCAGCTCGGTTTTCGCGTAATACAAGATCCTGTTTTATGCAAAAATGGCCGATTTAAAATGCGAAACAAGCGTTTTCGAAGCTTCATTAGGCCAATTAGCACCTGTTACAAACGTCGTTTTCGCCGAAATCAGCTCGGTTTTCGCGTAATACAAGATCGTGTTTTATGCAATAATGGCCGATTTAAAATGCGAAACAACCGTTTTCGAAGCTTCATTAGGCCAATGAGCACCTGTTACAAACGTCGTTTTCGCCGAAATCAGCTCGGTTTTCCCGTAATACAAGATCGTGTTTTGTGCAAAAATGGCCGATATATATTGCGAAAGAAGCGTTTTACAAAGCTTCATTAAGCCATTTAGCACCTGTTACAAACGTCGTTTTCGCCGAGATCAGCTCGGTTTTCGAGTGATAAAATATTGTTTTGTGCAAAAATGGCCGATTTCTATTGCGAAAGAAGCGTTTTAGAAGCTTCATTACAGCATTTAGCACCTGTTACAAACGTCGTTTTTGCCGAAAATCAGCTTGGTTTTCGCGTAATACAAGATCGTGTTTTGTGCAAAAATGGCCGATTTAAATTGCAAAACAAGCATTTTAGAAGCTTCATTAGGCCATTTAGACCCCGTTACAAAAGTCGTTTTCGCCGAAATCAGCTCGGTTTTCGCGTAATACAAGATCGTGTTTTATGCAAAAATGGCCGATTTCAAATGCGAAACAAGCGTTTTCGAAGCTTCATTAGGCCAATTAGCACCTGTTACAAACGTCGTTTTCGCCGAAATCAGCTCGGTTTTTGCGTAATTCAAGATCGTGTTTTGTGCAAAAATGGCCGATTTTAATTGCGAAAGAAGCCTTTTAGAAATTTCATTAGGCCATTTAGCACCTGTTACAAACGTCTTTTTCGCCGAAATCAGCTCGGTTTTCGTGTAATACAAGAATGGTTTTGTGCAAAAATGGCCGATTTAAATTGCAAAAGAAGCATTTTAGAAGCTTCATTAGGCCATTTAGCATCTGTTACAAACGTCTTTTTTGCCGAAATCAGCACGGTTTTTGCACAATACAAGATCGTATTTTGTGCAAAAATAGCCTTTTTAAACTGCGAAAGAAGCATTTAAGAAGCTTCATTACGCATTTTACAACCAGTTACAAACGTCGTTTTTGCCGATATGAGCTCGTCCGCCAAAATCAGCTCGGTTTTCTCGTAATACAAGATCGTTTTTTCTGCAAAAATGGCCCATTTCAACTGCAAAATAAGAGTGTTAGAAGCTTCATTAGGCCATTTAGAACCAGTTACAAATGTCGTTTTCTCCAAAATGAGCTCGGTTTTCGAGTACTACCTGCTCGTCTTTTGCGCAAAAAGGAATGTTTTAAAGTGCTAAAGAAGCGCTTAGGAAGCTTCAATAGACTATTTACAGCCAGTTACAAACGATGTTTTCTCCGAAATCGGCTCAGTTTTTGCGTAATGCAAGACCGTGTTTTGTACAAAAATGGTCGATTTAAGCTCGTGTTTTGTACAAAAATATCGATTTAAACTGCGAAACAAGAGTTTTTGAAGCTTCATTAGGCCATTTAGAACCTGTTTAAAACGTCGTTTCCGCCCAAATGAGCTCGGTTTCGAGTGATAAAAGATTGTGTTTTGTGCAAAATTGGCCGATTTCTATTGCGAAAGAAGCATTTTACAAGCTTCATTACGCAATTTAGAACCTGTTACAAACGTCGTTTTTGCCGAAATCAGCTTGGTTCTCGCGTAATACAAGATCGTGTTTTGTGCAAACATGGCCGATTTAAATTGCAAAACAAGAGTTTTAGAAGCTTCATAAGGCCATTTAGCACCTGTTACAAACGTCGTTTTTGCCGAAATCAGCTCGGCTTTCGCGTAATACAAGATCGTGTTTTGTGCAAAAATGACCAATTTAAATTGCAAATGAAGCGTTTTAGAAGTTTCATTGTGCCATTTAGAACCTGTTACAAACGTCGTTTTCGCCGAAATCAGCTCCGTTTTTGCGTAATACAAGTTCGTGTTTTGTGCAAAACTGGCCGATTTAAATTGAGAAAGAAGGCTATTAGAATCTTCATTAAGCCATTTAGAACTTGTTACCAACGTCCTTTACGCCGAAATCAGCTCGGTTTTCGCGTAAAACAAGAATGGTTTTGTGCAAAAATGGCCGATTTTAATTGCGAAAGAAGCCTTTTAGAAATTTCATTAGGCCATTTAGCACCTGTTACAAACGTCTTTTTCGCCGAAATCAGCACGGTTTTTGCGCAATACAAGATCGTGTTTTGTGCAAAAATGGCCGATTTAAACTGAGAAATTTACGTAGAAGAAGTTTCATAAGGCCATTTAGAACCAGCTACAAACGTCCTTTTTTATCGATATGTGCTCAGCTTCTGCGTAATACAAGATCGTGTTTTGTGCAGAAAGGGCCGTTTTAAACTGCGAAAGAAGCATTTAAGAAGCTTTATTACGCAATTTTGAACCAGTTACAAACGTCGTTTTTGCCGATATGAGCTCGTCCGACCAAATCAGCTCGGTTTTCTCGTAATACAAGATCGTTTTTTCTGCAAAAATGGCCCATTTCAACTGCAAAATAAGAGTGTTAGAAGCTTCATTAGGCCATTTAGAACCAGTTACAAATGTCGTTTTCTCCAAAATGAGCTCGGTTTTCGCGTACTACCTGCTCGTCTTTTGCGCAAAAAGGAATGTTTTAAAGTGCTAAAGAAGCGCTTAGGAAGCTTCAATAGACTATTTACAGCCAGTTAAAAACGATGTTTTCTCCGAAATCGGCTCGGTTTTCGCGCGATGCAAGATCGTGTTTTGTACAAAAATGGTCGATTTAAACTCATGTTTAGTACAAAAATATCGATTTAAACTGCGAAACAAGCGTTTTTGAAGCTTCATTAGGCCATTTAGAACCTGTTTAAAACGTTGTTTCCGCCCAAATCAGCTCGGTTTTCGAGTGATAAAAGATTGTGTTTTGTGCAAAAATGGCCGATTTCTATTGCGAAAGAAGCATTTTACAAGCTTCATTAGGCCATTTAGCACCTGTTACAAACGTCGTTTTCGCCGAGATCAGCTCGGTTTTCGCATTATAAAAGATTGTGTTTCGTGCAAAAATGGCCAATTTAAAATGCGGAAGAAGCGTTTTAGAAGCTTCATTACACCATTTAGCACCTGTTACAAATGTCGTTTTAGCCGAAATCAGCTCGGTTTTTGCGTAATACAAGATCGTGTTTTGTGCAAAAATTACCAATTTAAATTGCAAATGAAGCGTTTTAGAAGTTTCATTGTGCCATTTAGAACCTGTTACAAACGGCCAATTCGTTTAGCCATTTAGCACCTGTTACAAACGTCGTTTTCGCAGAGATCAACTGGGTTTACGAGTAATAAAAGATTGTGTTTTGTGCAAAAATGGCCGATTTCTATTGCGAAAGAAGCGTTTTAGAATCTTCATTACGCCGATTAGAACCTGTAACAAACGTCCTTTTTGCCGAAATCAGCTTGGTTTTCGCGTAATACAAGATCGTGTTTTGTGCAAAAATGGCCGATTTAAATTGCAAAACAAGCATTTTAGAAGCTTCATTAGGCCATTTAGCACCTGTTACAAACGTCGTTTTCGCCGAGATCAGCTCGGTTTTTTTCTCATTATAAAAGATTGTTTTGTGCAAAAATGGCCGATTTAAAATGCGGAAGAAGCGTTTTAGAAGCTTTATTACACCATTTAGCACCTGTTACAAACGTCGTTTTAGCCGAAATCAGCTCGGTTTTCGCGTAATTCAAGATCGTGTTTTGTGCAAAAATGGCCAATTAAAATTGCGAAAGAAGCGTTTTACAAGCTTCATCAGGCCATTTAGAACCTGTTACAAACGTCGTTTTCGCCGAAATCAGCTCGGTTTTCGCGTAATACAAGATCGTGTTTTGTGCAAAAATGACCAATTTAAATTGCAAATGAAGCGTTTTAGAAGTTTCATTGTGCCATTTAGATCCTGTTACAAACGTCTTTTTCGCCGAAATCAGCTCGGTTTTCGCGTAATACAAGATCGTGTTTTGTGCAAAACTGGCCGATTTAAATTGAGAAAGAAGCCTATTAGAATTTTCATTAAGCCATTTAGAACTTGTTACCAACGTCCTTTTCGCCGAAATCAGCTCGGTTTTCGTGTAACACAAGAATAGTTTTGTGCAAAAATGGCCGATTTAAATTGCGAAAGAAGCATTTTAGAAGCTTCATTAGGCCATTTAGCATCTGTTACAAACGTCTTTTTTGCCGAAATCAGCACGGTTTTTGCGCAATACAAGATCGTGTTTTGTGGAAAAATAGCCTTTTTAAACTGCGAAAGAAGCATTTAAGAAGCTTCATTACGCAATTTACAACCAGTTACAAACGTCGTTTTGCCGATATGAGCTCGTCCGCCCAAATCAGCTCGGTTTTCTCGTAAAACAAGATCGTTTTTTTGTGCAAAAATGGCCCATTTCAACTGCAAAATAAGAGTGTTAGAAGCTTCATTAGGCCATTTAGAACCAGTTACAAATGTCGTTTTCTCCCAAATGAGCTCGGTTTTCGAGTACTACCTGCTCGTCTTTTGCGCAAAAAGGAATGTTTTAAAGTGCTAAAGAAGCGCTTAGGAAGCTTCAATAGACTATTTACAGCCAGTTACAAACGATGTTTTCTCCGAAATCGGCTCGGTTTTCGCGTGGTGCAAGATCGTGTTTTGTACAAAAATGGTCGATTTAAACTCGTGTTTTATGCAAAAATGGCCGATTTCTATTGCGAAAGAAGCATTTTACAAGCTTCATTACGCCATTTAGAACCTGTTACAAACGTCGTTTTTGCCGAAATCAGCTTGGTTTTCGCGTAATACAAGATCGTGTTTTGTGCAAAAATGGCCGATTTCAATTGCAAAACAAGCGTTTTAGAAGCTTCATAAGGCCATTTAGCACCTGTTACAAACGTCGTTTTCGCCGAGATCAGCTCGGTTTTCGCATTATAAAAGATTGTGATTTGTGCGGAAGAAGCGTTTTAGAAGCTTCATTTCAGCATTAAGCACCTGTTACAAACGTCGTTTTGGCCGAAATCAGCTCGGCTTTCGCGTAATACAAGATCGTGTTTGTGCAAAAATGACCAATTTAAATTGCAAATGAAGTGTTTTAGAAGTTTCATTGTGCCATTTAAAACCTGTTACAAACGTCGTTTTCGCCGAAATCAGCTCCGTTTTTGCGTAATACAAGATCGTGTTTTGTTCAAAACTAGCCGATTTAAATTGAGAAAAAAGCCTATTAGAATCTTCATTAAGCCATTTAGAACTGGTTACCAACGTCCTTTTCGCCGAAATCAGCTCGGTTTTCGCGTAATACAAGAATGGTTTTGTGCAAAAATGGCCGATTTAAATTGCGAAAGAAGCGTTTTAGAAATTTCATTAGGCCATTTAGCACCTGTTATTAACGTCTTTTTCGCCGAAATCAGCACGGTTTTTGCGCAATACAAGATCGTGTTTGTGCAAAAATGACCAATTTAAATTGCAAATGAAGTGTTTTAGAAGTTTCATTGTGCCATTTAAAACCTGTTACAAACGTCGTTTTCTCCGAAATCGGCTCGGTTTTCGCGTGATGCAAGATCGTGTTTTGTACAAAAATGGTCGATTTAAACTCGTGTTTTGTACAAAAATGTCGATTTAAACTGCGAAACAAGCGTTTTTGAAGCTTCATTAGGCCATTTAGAACCTGTTTAAGTTGTGAAAGAATAATTTTAGCAGCTTCAATAGGCCATTAAGAACCTGTTAGAAGCGTTGTTTTTGCTTAAATCAGCTTCAACACGCCATTAAGAACCAGTTAGAAGCGTTGTTTTCGCCGAAATCAGCTCGGTTTGCGCGAAATACAAGATCGTGTTTTCTACAAAAATGGTCGATTTAAACTGCGAAACCAGCGTTTTAGAAGCTTTTTTGGAAATTCAGAACCTGTTAAAAACCCGAAGCCATTAAGATCCAGTTACAAGCGTTGTTTTCGCTGAAATCAGCTGGGTATTCCCCTAATTCGAGCTCGTGTTTTTATGCAAAAAGGGCCGTTTTAAACTGCGAAAGTAGCGTTTAAGAAGATTTATTATGCCATTTATAACTAGAAATACAATATCGTGTTTTGAGCAATAATGGCCGACTTAAACTGCGAAACAAGCATCTATGAAGCTTCATTAGTCCATTTAGAACCAGTAACAAACGTCGCTTTTGTCGAAATTTGATCGGTTTTTGCGTAATACAAGCTCGAGTTTTGTGCAAAGAAGGGCGATTCAAATTGCGAAACAAGCTTTTCAGAAGCATCATTTGACCACTTTAATCAGTTACATACGTCGATTTCGCCCAGAACAGCTCGGTTTTCACGTAATACAAGATCGTGTTTTGTGCAAAAAGGACCGTTTTAAACTGTAAAAGTAGCGTAGTAGAAGCTTCATTAGGCCATTTAGAACAAGTTACAAACGTTTCTTCGCGGAAATGTGCTCAGTTTTTGCGTAATTCTAGATCATATTTTGTCCAAAAAAAGGCCGATTTAAACGGCAAAAGAAGTGTTTTGGAAGCTTCTTTAGTCAATTTAAACAGGTTAAAAACGTCGTTTTCGCCGAAATAACGCGTTATACAAGATCATGTTTTGTTGAAGAATGGCCGTTTTTAATTGAGGTGCTTCATTAGGCCATTTAGAACCTGTTACAAACGTCGTTTTCGGTGATATATGCTCGGCTTTGCCTAATTCAAACTCGTTTTTTATGCAAAAAGGGCTGTTTTAAACTGCAAAAGTAGCGTTTAAAAATCTTCATTAGGCAATTTGGAACCTGTTACAAAGTCGCTTTCGTCCCTATTTGCTCTGTTTTCGCGTGATACAAGCTCTTGTTTTCTGCAAACTGCGAAACAAGCATTTTAGAAGCTTCATTAGGCCATTTTAAAGCAGTTACAAACATCGTTTTCGCCCAAATCAGCTCGGTTTTCGCTTAATACAAGCTCGTGTTTTCTGCAAAAAGGGCCGTTTTAAACTGCGAACGAGAAGCTTAATTAGGCCATTTTAAAGCAGTTACAAATGTCGTTTTCGCCCTAATCTGCTCTCTTACGCGTAATACAAGATCTTCTTTTGAGCAAAAATTGACTATTTAAACTGCAAAAGAAACGAAGATGAAGGTCAAGGCCAATGCAAATGGCAGGTTGTGCTTTGGAGTAGCTCCAAAATCCATTTCCATCCAGGCCATATATTGAGAGAAAATGGATAAAGACACTATGGAAATATTGTTAAAGAGCATTGAAACAAATATCTTGAAACATTTAGACAACAAATTGGCTGAAATGGAAAGTAAAATGGACTGTAAAATTGAAACTCTGAGAGCTGAGATTCAAGGGACTGATGCATCACTTAAACAGACAGAGGCCCTGGTACAGAACATGCAGACTGAGGTAAATAGTGCTATCTGTCATTTAGAAAGTGTATATGAAAATAAGTTTCAAAAGCTGAAA
This sequence comes from Sipunculus nudus, assembly GCA_026874595.1. Classification (NCBI taxonomy): domain Eukaryota; kingdom Metazoa; phylum Annelida; class Sipuncula; order Golfingiida; family Sipunculidae; genus Sipunculus; species Sipunculus nudus. The sequence continues at coordinate 40,801,903 of CM049317.1, read as the reverse complement.
GATGAATGTAAGAGAGAGCTGGCTACTTTAGCTGAGGTGAACATATCTCTCGAGAGAGACTTGGAGTCAGCCAGGGCCCACTGTGAAGAATTAGAACAGTACAGTCGCAGAAATAGTATAAGAAATTTGGTGTCCAGGAGGACGAAAATGATAATTTTAGATATGAAGTCTGGGAAATTTTTTAGAAGATTGGAGCCCAAGTTGACCCCTGGATGATTGACAGGATGCACAGAGTAGGACGCACAGGGAAACAAAACCGGCCAATTCTGATCAAATTTGTTAGCTACGCATGTAGACAGAATGTGATAACGAAAAGAAAATTGCTAAAAGGAACAGGCTTCTATATTGTGGAAGATCTAACTGATTACAGATTCAAGTTGTTACTGGCAGCTAAAGAACACAAAAAAGTTCAACTGGCATGGACCTCTGATGAATAAGTAATTGCGAAAACGGAGGATGGTTCACCTGTGCATATCAACCATTTGAACAAACTAAAAAAAAAACTCTGATTCTGTGAAATTTTGAATGTTTTATTGTTCAAGATAAAGTCCACTTGTTATGTTCTTTTGAAATAAGTATTTTCATTAGTACGTTGAACTAAGTTGCACATTATCTATATCAATTTATGCTACTGTTATATGGAGGATCTATGGTACATACTGAGTGTACCCTGTATATGTATTTCAATTATATTAAGTTTCTGTTCAGTATTATACCCTGTAGTTTACATTTTGGCTGTAATATAATATACACAAAGTTTAATGTCATAGCTGAACCTAAGTGAACCGTTTATTATCTAATATTGTCTTGCCTTTTGGAAACTGTATTTTAAATGCAATTAATAATTACTAAATCATGGTTACATGTTTAAATGTTTATTTTACTATACCAAATATTATAAAACTTTGTTTTGTATGTAAGTATGTTACTTTCAAAGATATCCTGGTATCACATGGATTTAACTGTGAATTTTGAGTTTAAGAACAGATGTTTTCCCAAGGTACACTTGCACTAAATTATTTTACAAAGGGTGGCATGAAAAGAAAGTGTGCCTGGATGAATTTGCGGTTTCACAACATTGCATTGCAGGGCCGTAGTAGTGGTATTTGTTGGGGGAAGCTTAAAATAGGTCAACCCAATAACAGAGGGAAATAAAGCTTTTGGCAAGCCTCCTATGTGTCCTTTAAATGGTCAATGTGTGTTTCTTGTGCAGGGGGAAAATGTGTTTGCCCTGCAGGTATTATACTGTCCTAGTAACCTTAATGCACTGATGAGAGTCTCTGACATGTTTGATATATCTCTGTATGCGGTAAAACATATTATACTTACTTGAAGTGTTCAATAGTTGCAGCTGTAATTTAAATATTAAAACATTAAATATTCGAGGACTTAATAAAACCAGAAAAAGAAGATCATTATTTAGATTACTGCATAAGGAGAAAACAGACATAACATTTCTTCTAGAAACTTATAGCAGTGAACAGAATGAAGCGATTTGGAAGAATGAATGGGGTGCAAAGATTTGTTATAGTCATGGGAATAATAATAATCGTGGTGTGGCTATTTTAATTTGTAATGAATTGGATATTCAGGTAAAGCAAATTAATGAATTTGAAAATGGTAGATTGCTTATGTTAAATTGTATAATTGAAAATAATCCGTTTCTGTTGATCAATATATATGCACCGAATAGCCTAAATGAACAAAAAATATTTTATAGGACTCTAATGGAGAGAATGATGGAGAAAAACCAACAAGGGAGAAGTAATATTATTCTGGGTGGGGATTTCAACATTGTTCTTGACAATAGATAAGATAAAATAGGCAATTTACACGATAATAAAAACCAGGTCAGAAACATTTTAAACTCTATATGTGAGACATTTGATATAACCGATGTATGGAGGAGGAGATATCCGAACAAAAAAAGATATACATGGAGAAGAAATAATCTAGTTACCCGTTGTAGGTTGGACTACTGGTTGATATCGAACTTACTATATGATAATGTGAATGTTATTTGTATAGAGGCAGACTATCATTCTGATCACAGTCCAGTTAAACTTAAAATAGAAATGAAGCAAGAAAGTAAAGGTAAAGGTTACTGAAAAATGAATACTTCTTATTTAGATGACAGTGATTTTATAATACATTTAATTAAACAAAATGAAGTATGGCAAAATGAAAGTGAATGTATAACAAATGTCCAAACAAAATGGGAATACATTAAATATAAGATAAAAGAATATTGTGTTGCCTTTGGAAAGAAAAATAAAAAGAATACAGTACAAGGGGAAAAAGAGTTATTTGAGGAACTAAAATTCAATGAAGAAAAAATAGAGGCTGAAACCAATGAAAATGTAAAAGAACAGTTGAGACAATCCTATAACCAGATAAAAATTGTATTAGAAAAGATAGAACATGATAAAACAGAAGGGGCTATTATTAGGTCAAAAGTCAGATGGTATGAGCACGGTGAGAGAAGTAATAAATATTTCCTAAACCTTGAAAAACGGAACCATATAAAGAAAAATATAAATAAGTTGATAGACCCGGATGGAAATGTTGTGACAGATCCTATATAGATATCAAATCTAAAGATGACATCAGGTGAAATTAAAAATTATTTAAAAGATCTTAAAATGTCAATGCTGTCGGAAGATGAAAAGTTATCTTGTGAAGGTCCACTCACATCTGAAGAATGTTTAAAAGCTCTAAATACTATGAAATCAATCAAAAGCCCAGGGAGTGATGGAATACCTGTTGAAATTTACAAAAAAATTTGGCACATCTTTGGTAATTATATGATTGACAGCTTTAACTTTTCAAAAAAGCAGGGAGAAATGTCTGCTGTACAAAGACAAGCCATAATAACTCTATTGGATAAAGGAAAAGATCGATTTAAGGTAGAAAACTGGAGGCCAATTTCTCTTTTAAATACGGATTTTAAAATTATGTCAAAAGCACTTTCAAATAGATTTATACAGTATTTACCAAAATTAATAAATAATAACCAGTCTGGTTTCATCAAAGGTCGAGACATTCATGATGTTACAAGATTTCTATCAGATTAATTACCATATACAGAGGAAAAACATATACCAGGTATACTATTGGCAATCGACTTTAAAAAGGCTTTTGACTCATTGGAATGGGCCTTTATGTTTCAAATATTAGAAAAAATGAACTTTGGAGTAGATTTTATAAACTGGATTCAATTGATGTATACCAACATATTTAGTAACGTAATAAACAATGGACATCTTTCAGAGCGTATACAGATAGAAAGAGGTGTCCGACAAGGTGACCCTTTATCACCTTATTGATTTATCCTATCACTAGAAGCATTTGCAACCAAAATAGAGCAAAATGATAAAATTGAGGGTTTACAAATAGAAAATAACCATATTAAAATGTTGTGCTATGCTGATGATGTTACAGCAACTATCAAAGATAAAAAATCTGCCTCCTGTTTATTTAAAGAAATTAATTTATTTGGTAATTTTTCTGGTTTGCAAATAAATATGGAAAAAACAGAAGGGCTTCGGCTAGGTTTAGAAAAAGATAATGAAGATACATCATTTGGTATTAAATGGCCGGGTGACACACTTACTATTCTTGGTATTTCAATTTCATATAGTAAAGAAAAAGCAGAAAAACTAAATTTTCATGATGAAATCGACAAAATTAGCAAGCTTGTTAACAGCTGGAAATGCCGTAATCTGACAATGATAGGTAGAATTCATTTCTAATATCACAACTTCAGTATTGTTTCTCATGTTTGTGTATTCCAAAATTTGTTATACAGAAATTGAATACCATTATATTTAACTTTATATGGAGAGGAAAGAGAGAGAAATTAAAACGTAATGTTCTTATACAAGAGACTAAAAATGGAGGTTTAAAAGCACCTCATGTTGAAGCCATTTTTAATACTTGTAAACTAAGATGGGTTAGGAAATATATGTATGGAACCTATGGGTCATGGAAACTATTATGGGAATATAATATGAAAAAAATTCTGTACCCTACCAGGGATGATTTTTTATTGCTCATACACAATGGACATGCTTAAGAATTCTGTGAAGCAAATTGATACCTTTTATTCTGGAGTACTGAGAGCTTGGTATATTATTAGGTATGATACTGAAAATGTATATGATCAAGTTGTATGGTATAATTCTTATTTAAAAACCAATTTCTTTTATGTTAACTTATTCCAGGCTGGTTTATGGTTTGTGAGGGATCTTTTTAATGAAAATGGTGAAGTTATACCTTTTAGAGAGTGGCAAAAACGGGGTGTTTTACCAAGATTCTATGTGAAGTTGAGGGCAACAGTGTCTATTGTGAGGAAAAATATTGAATTAATTAATGTGCCCAATTTTCTTACGCAGAAACCATTATCAACTGAACTGTGTATTGATTGTGACCTTAAATTTGATAGATGTGATTCTAAAAGGTTGTATTCATTTTATGTACAAAAACACTCATTTTTAAAATTAACTCCAAATATCAGTAAATATGTTGATACCGATGAAGATATAGACTGGAATGAAGTCTTTTTGATTCCTTTTAAAACATGTTTTAATGTGAAATATCGCTTTTTGCAGTTTATAATATTGCATGCTATATTAATAAACAATTAAGTGGAAGGTAAAATCAGATAGTAGTTGTATTTTATGTTTGTATTGTGTTTGTGGTTGAAATAAAAAAAAAACCTGCAAAATAAACGTTTTACAAGCTAAATTAGGCTATTAGAACAAGTTACAAACGTTGTTTTTACCGAAATCAGCTCGGGTTTCCCGTAATACAATATCGTGTTTTGTGCAAAAACAGCCGTTTTAAACTGTGAAAGTAGTGTAGCAGAAGCTTATTAGGCCTTTTGCACAAGTTACAAACATTGTTTTCGTGGAAATGTGCTCATGTTTCGCGTAATACAAGATCTTATTCTGTGCATAAATGGCCGTTTTGAACTGCAAACGAGCGTTTGAGAAGCTTCATTAAGCCATTCAGAATAGAACAATTGTTACAGATGCCTCTTTTATTGTGTGCAGCAGTCTTACATGTGTCTGTGTAGCGCTAGCATTGTCCGTTGCCTTTGGAGACGCGCGAGCTGGCCCGGCCCACGTATTGGGTCTGACGTGTAGATCCACAGCGTTAATGCTAATCTGGAACTTTCTGGGCTGGTCGCGCTCTTTGTTCTTTGGGCGTGTGTATTATGTATTGTTGGGTTCTTTCGATTGTCCGTGAAATAGAAGTTTCTAGAATTTTTGTATGAAAATGTATAATAGGGGCTGTGCTTTAGAGCCAGGAGTCGAGGACAGAGAAATATTCCAGCGGACACGGAAGAGTGGGAGTCAGTTTTGGACCTATCCGATAATTGCAGTAGTGTAAGGGATTCTACGAACTCTATGCAGATTTATTGCGGCGTGTCTCCATTTTGCTTCCGGGATTATTATAAGAGCTTTACTTTGGACTATTCGAACCGTTTACGTGGATTATTGGTTTTAAATGACTTGTTGTCGCTGTAACAGTGGTTGTATCCAGGTACTGTACACTTTATTTACTATACTATGTACTTGTATTGATTTGCTGTTGTACTGTTGTTATTCTGTGCAATTGTATTGATTTAGTGTATTGTAATGTTAGGGTTGTTTTAAGAATAAATTACAATTATATAATAAAAAACCCACTAACTTCTTTATTCATTTCCCTAAACTGCCTAGTGTTACAGAATCTGATTTTATTTTTATCACAATGACAAAATTTATGCTCCTCACGACTAGGTGGTCTGTTGTTATAAGGTTCCGTCACAAGATACAAACGTCGTTTTCCGGGCTCGGCTTTCGCATAATACAAGACTCGGTTTTCTGCAAAAATGTCCGATTTAAATTGCCTAAGAAACGTTTTGGAAGCTTCATTACCCGATTTAAAACCAGTTACGAATGTCGTTTTCGCCTAAATAAGCTCGGTTTTCGCGTTAAACAAGCTCTCTTTTGTGCAAAAAGGGCCATTTTAAACTGCGAAAGTAGCCTTTAAGAAGCTTCATTACGCCATTTAGAACCCGTTACAAACTTCGTCTTTGCCGAAATTTACTCGGTTTTCGCGTATTACAAGATCGTGTTTTGTGCAAAAATGGCCGTTTTAAATTGCGAAATAACCATTTTAGAAGCTTCAATAGGCCGTGTAGAACCAGTTACAAACGACGTTTTCGGCAAAATATGCTCGGTTTTCGCGTAATACAAGATTGTATTATGTGCAAAAATGGCCGATGTAAACTGCGTAAGAAGTGTTTTGGAAGCTTCATAAGGCCATTTAGACCAAGTTACAAACGTCGCTTTCCCCGTAATTCGATCTGTTTTCGCGTAATACAAGATCGTGTTTTGTGCAAAAATGGCCGAGTTAAACTGCAAAAAAAAGCCTTTTAGAAGCTTCAATACGCCATATAGAACAAGTTAAAACGTCGTTTTCGCCGAAATGATCTCGGTTTTCGCGTAATACAACCTGGTGTTTGTGCAAAAATGGCCGTTTTAAACTACGAAAGAAGCCTTTTAGAAGCCTTTTAGAAGCTTCATTCGGCCATTTAGAACAGTTACAAACGTCGTTTTCGCCGAAATGAACTCGGTTTTCGCGTAATACAACCTGGTGTTTGTGCAAAAATGGCCGTTTTAAACTACGAAAGAAGCCTTTTAGAAGCCTTTTAGAAGCTTCATTCGGCCATTTAGAACAGTTACAAACGTCGTTTTCGCCGAAATGAACTCGGTTTTCGCGTATACACAAGATCGTGTTTTGTGCAAAAATGGCCGATTTAAACTGCGAAAGATGCGTTTTAGAAGATTCAATACGCCATTTAGAACAAGTTAAAACGTCGTTTTCGCCGAAATGATCTCAGTTTTCGCGTAATACAACCTGGTGTTTGTGCAAAAATGGCCGTTTTAAACTACGAAAGAAGCCTTTTAGAAGCCTTTTAGAAGCTTCATTCGGCCATTTAGAACAGTTACAAACGTCGTTTTCGCCGAAATGAACTCGGTTTTCGCGTATACACAAGATCGTGTTTTGTGCAAAAAAGGCCGATTTAAACTGCGAAAGATGCGTTTTAGAAGATTCATCAGGCCATTTAGAATGCGTCTAGTAACCCGTGCGAGCCACGCAAGTGTTCATGCGGTCAGAAATTCAAGACACATGCGGATGGGTATACCTATATGCCGAGTTAAAAAGGAATGTTTCTCATTAATGTATGGTGTATATAGAAAGTACACTAAAAAAGATAACGATTTGTCTGGTTTACGTCAATTGACAGTGTACTCGAGGCCATGTGACGTTGTCAAAAATGAGGAAAATATTTACATCCTCAAAGGGCCTCATAATGCGTTCCTCGTAAAGGCACTCTGACAGCCAGTTATCTGGTCGTAATGTCAGAAGGCCGATATGGCGTTACTACTGTGGTAGACCGGGCGATAGTGGTGGGTTGAGTGAGCTCGATAGTGCGTGACGATGGTCACATGAACAGCGGCGAAGCAGCCTAGGACGATCTGTGTAGTTAACTTCAGTGGGAGGACTTTGTGATTCTGTATGTTTGAATATGGACTCAGTGATATTGTTATTGTGTCATGCGCGTGGAACGCCTCTCAAGAGCGTTGTCAGTTTTCCTTGATTGTATACACTATAATTTATTTTTTGTTTACTCTTTACTTTTCGTCTCTTTGTGTTTAAAGAACCTGCACTGTCCATCTCTCCGGGGTAGTGACACGCAATGACACTTATTCTCACTCTGTTTGTTTTAAAAAGAAGGCATACCCACATATTTAGTTATGGTTGACACTTTACATATAAAAGTCCTTGATTTCATGAATAGGTTGTTTGATAATTAAATTCCATTACCTTGTTGAGGTAGTCAATTAACTAATGCGAAATTGAATATAGTGGAAATAAATATAATTGAAATATGTATTAAGTGGGACAATATTCATGGTACAAGCTTATTCTTTAATATAAAAAAAAATATAATCAACTGATATTTACTGGTACTGTCACTTTTCCTTTTGCTTTGTGATTAAAGGCTATTAGCCGTCTTTGTCCATTGATGAGATTAATATTGTACACTCTAAGAAAAAGGGGTTCTTGATGGTTCTTTTGAGAACCCATTTGGTTCTAGGTAGAACCATGGTTTCATCTAGAACTCTTTTCTCCGTAAAGAGGTTCCGTCTGGCACTTGGAGGTTCGTGCCCTGGCGATAACTTGAAACAAGGTTCCAGAAGGAACCTGTGTGTTGACCGGATATCCCGATGATTAGGACGCGCATGCTATTTGAACTAATGAGGTCAACTGTTCGCGGTCGGATGTTTTGATCTGTTGGAAGAGGGAATAATTATGAGGTAAGACCTATGTTTATATATATTTTCATGTGAAGAATGTTGAACTTATGGCTAAAGATTAACTGTCGAGTGAATTAATGTATCCAGTTAGTCCCTGTCTGCAAAAAAAAGTTACCGGTACGTTCAATTATTAATCTAAACGTGGATCAAGGCCGATGACAAACATGCTGTGCTTGCACGAATTGTTGCAGTCTAAACCAGTTCATAGTAATACCAGTCATGTAGAATTTGAAATAAATTTAGCAGTGTAAAAGGAAAATGACCGCTTTTTAACAACATTTACCAAATAAATTTATTATTCGGCTTCAGTGACTGAAACTAAACAAACAAGGCAACTGTTCATGGAATACACTCATAAAATAAGGTTTAGTGTTTACAATATAACACTATCCTTATTCGTTTCTTTAAATTGTCTATTAGATCATTTATCATATAAAGGGTGTAAGAAGGCATCGCCAAACCAATTTTTAGCATAACCAGTATATGGGACTGAATGGAGCGCTGTTTTGAAAGCTGGTTAATTGGGGTGTTCAACAAAGGGGCCTGAGGAACCAAACGGCCTCTCCCAATGTTTTAAGGTGTTCTCTAATTAACGTGGTGTTATATTGCCTAATTGTTAATAAGAGTAGACTTTACAAATGTCGCCTATTCATTCTTTCTCTTTGCAGTGACCAGATACAACTGCCTGGATAGCTATGGTGCAAAGGAAAGAAAGGATTTTCATTTGATAAGGCTGTTGATTATAACATGGTAAGTTATTTCAGAGTTATTCCCAAGTTGTAACGTGTTAATAATGCACATGGAATTATGTATCACAAAGTAGAATATCAAAGTTTGTTATATGTCTGTATTTACAGCTGATTATAAGTGAATAAGATAAGGTTACTTATATCTACATGTTGAAATATTGTAAACAAATGCACTCATATACACTATATTTGTATTATGTTTATATTATGTTTTGGAAACTTTCATCTTCAGGAGTCTCTCTAGGTGTGGCTTTCGCCTTGTAGGAACCAGATACATCTGCCTGGCTAGTGAGAAAGCAACTAAAAAAGAAGAGAGGATTGTTGTAACAAGGGCTGGCGATTATAAAATGGTAGGTTATCCCAGAGATACTTCTAAATCATAACACGTGTTAATAATGCACATGGAATTGTGTGTCACAAAGTAGAAAAAAAACGATATTTTGTTGTGTTAACCATGTCTCTGTTAACCACATAATTACAAGAAGGCTACGAATAATTCGAAACAGAGTTGATAAATATTATGAGATAAATCAGGAAAATTACGTATTCTACATGTTGTTACACCTTTGTAAAAATAAACGTATATTATGTTTATAATATTCAACGCGTTAATGTTGTTTCAGAAAATTTCACAAAATATTAGAAGGCATTAGAAGGACATTAACATTCCCAATATGATTTCTCTGAGAGAGAGAGAGAGAGAGAGAGAGAGAGAGAGAGAGGTTGGAATTACCGAATTCACAAACGAGAAACGTATTTTAATTTACTTTCTAATGAACAGCTAGTGGTAAGATACCCAAACTGTTTGCATACCCAAAATATTGCATAATTTCCATCACTGTGTTTAGGTCAGAGCAATTGTGTGACAGAAATTAACGGTATAATATATATATATGTATATATATATATATATATATATATATATATATATATATATACGTGCGAATATTTTTTTACCTTTTTTTGTGTATCTCATCTCTTATTTTCCAGATTGAGTATGCGTACCGTACCGCTCCATACCCAGGAGCATCACGCAATCAACGGATATGTTGACATGGAACACTGATTATTTCGACCGTCGCGATGTTTTGGAGTTTCTCGTTGATCACACAGGGCATCGATTGTACCCAATAAAATCGTTTTGCTTGGAAGATTTGTATACAGTTTGAAAGAGTTTGAAACACACACTAAAGCGTATCAGCTGTGCTAGCCATACAAACATCGTATAAGACAATTAGCATCACCAGTTGTTTGTCGATCATATGCTGCCTCGATTTTATATATTTTGTTTTGTAAAACAGAGAAGTATTAAATTTATAATACAGATTTGCTACACAAGAGGACCCTAAGCCACAAGAGGAAAACATGTACATAAGAACACGTAAACAATCGGAAATGTTTTCTTGATAAACACCAGCTATCAGACCCAAAAGGAACAGCACACATAGGGTCAGCACGGATGTTCATTCTTGTCGCCATTTGTGTGTGTGTGTGTGTGTGTGTGTGTGTGTGCGGGTAGGACAGACATTGCGAAGTATGCCATTTCCGTGTTAGTATATATCAAGGAAACTGAAATTTATTCATTCAAAAACATAACATTTGCCTGCAGTATCAAAGACTCTATGTTGAATGATTCCAAGGGGATCTGAATGTTTAAGTATTAATTATGAGAAAATGACTCGGAACTGTGTTGGGTGTTCGCGAACTCTGTATCGCAAATGCCAAATTATATATATATATATATATATATATATATATATATATATATATATATATATATATATATATATTTAGTTAGGGGCACACATATGCCAATGCTTTTGGCCGTTGCACTTTTTTCACAAATGGATTTTACAACTAAATAAAAGATGTGTTTCTAAAAAAACGTGTTTTTATTTCAACTAGAAGGATATATCATATTTTCAGGACACACGTATAAATATAACTTTTCAGCTATGATCCTTGCATTTACCCACTTTCTATGAGATACATTTTCATATCATCTATCAAAAAAGTTTCCTTTAAATAATGACATTTGACGTGTGATTAATTTATCCTAAGCGTATGATATGGTATCCTAGACTGTTTATTAAAATAAACCTGCATTGAAGGGTCTATAAAGAACCTTACACTTGGGGTTCCAACCAGAACCTTTTAAGGTTCCCCACTCAGTCCATCCTGAAGAACCTTGGAGGGTTCCTCTCAGAACCTCTGAAGAGGTTCTAGAAGGAACCTTTAAGGTTCCAGAAAAAGAACCTTCGGGAGGTTCTTAAAAGAACCCCGCCTTTAAGGTTCCAGCTGGAACCTTAAAAGGTTCCCCACTCAGTCCACTCTGAAGAACCCTTTTGGGTTCTACCTGGAACTCCTTTTTCTTAGAGTGTATTAACAATAACCTTGAGTGCTCAGTCACTAGGACTCCGATACTTTATCAGATCCATAATTAAGCAACCATAAAGTCGGATAGAAAGCTTGACAGAAAGAATAAAAGAAAAGGAAAAGAAGAAAAGAAATGAATGAAATAACGGAAGAAGGAAAAGAATATTTTCTGATAGGCAAAGTTAAAAGGAGAGAGTGACTTGGAAAGAAAAAGAAAAATGAGAAAAAAAAGAGAAAGGTTAATTGACAAAAGGGGAGAAAGAGAACATTCAAGAAAGGACGAAAGCAAGAAATAGTAAGATAGTAAGAAGTGTAAGAAAGACAGACAGTGGAGAAACAAGGAAAGAAACAAAAAGGGAAATTAGGTATTTATAAGAAAAAGAAAGAAAAAAATTAAGAAAATGTCAGGTGCATGGTCAAACAACAAGCGAGTGAAAGAGACAGACAGACAGAGAATAAACAATAAAATAGGGAAAGTGATGTAATACCTCTATCTGTCCAATTGTATGCATGAATCACCTAAAGTAAAAAAAAGAGAAAGGTATACTGATAAACAGTTAAATGCAATCTTTGAATGCCTTGGATTATGAGGTGCGCCAAATCAGTAAACGTGAATGTATATACAAGTATATATTATACTAGCATATAATATATATAATGTATATAACAAATCACATGATACAAATCATGATATGGGATTAGTTTAATATTTATTATCATTTGAAAAATATCCGGAGCAAGCGTCCAAAGTATATAACTGTGATTGGATGGTACGGTCACCTTTTTCAGAATACGGAATTTTCCCGTGAATGTCTGAGGGTGTCATTCACGTTCAGTTCATATAAAAAAGTTGGTATACGTTTTATAACATAACAGCATTTCATTAAGATAAGGTTATATAAGTGTATATGTAACAGTGAATATGTGAATATTCTAGGTATTTCCTAAAGTTCAAGTCTAGATATCGCACATAATTAATTCTGTGAAAAGCACAATAATTTTATCCTGTTGCATATTTATTTAAATACAGCGTTAGAATTCATGCTTCCATGAGTACCTCTTCTGAACGCGTTGTATTATTTAATAGTATTATTACCTATTAACCGCAAAACGACTTTGCAAGCACATGTAATTTTTGCACTTGACTGTGTACCACTGAACAATATGACTTAATTCGACCTCAATTAGTGAAAAGAGTGCATAAAATGAAATGACCAGTTATTATTTTTAACTATTTCTTTTAAACGGTGTCGGCCGTAATCGTGTTATACATGATCTTGCACTGTGGACATTCAACATACACTTGTGTCCACTCACGTTATACCTGTCTGAATAACTGAGGACTCTCACTCCATGTAAATGTTCTATATATAGAATGTCTCCATAATCGGATGTTCCAATCCACTAAAATGATATATGTTATCTTCCACAGGATATGTCCAAAATGGAATGTTTTACTTTCTTTTGTTTTCTTTCACTTCAGATAAGCCATGGATACCATTGAGTCTATGTACCCTTCAGTAAAACTTTGTAGAAATTCCGCTTTTTATTCAGAAAATACTTCCCATTTTTCCTAAGATTTTCAGTAAATACGCGAATTCCCTGAGTGAATTAGAAATAACACGTATTTACTGAACATTTGAGGAAATACGTGTACTTCCTGGTTTTACACACACACACACACACATACATATATATATTTATATATATGGTCAATTCTCACGAAACGTCGAAAATTAACTTTAACAATATTTTAATATTTAATGTTATTAGTCCATTCTTCACAAATTCGAATGAAGCTTGTGAAGAGCTATCGGTGCATATATATTTGAATATGTAACATTATTATTAAAAGTGCAAGAAGTAAAATAAGGATGAAAATGGCACAATTGTCAATTCATGTTATTGACAAGAGCTATAAACTGATACGGGAATTATGAAGTACAGTTACACGTTTCTGCGAATTTGCAGCATTACACTTCAACCTATCATGTCTAAAAGACGGCAAACGGTCATTCATCACTTTCACCCGGAAACAGTGGCAATTTCTGTTGTTATATCAATCTTGTTTTGTATTATAGTTTGAAAGAGTTTTTATTGTGTGGTCTTGCTCGTATATCCTGGTGGCTATTTTAACACAAAACTACTATCAATTTTGATCTTTATCCTTCTAAATTTATGTACATGTATCTCTTCGTATTGATTCGAAGGTGGGATGGAGACTTTCCGACTTTTATCACAAGAACTGATGCGCGTGACTGACAATGTTCAAGACCAGTATGTAGATGTCTTAATTCAACAGCAAGAGGTCTGGGCCAGTCTCTCTGGATGAGAGAACCCCCAAGTCTGCTTGGGCATGCACGATTCAAAAGTTTTGATGCAGAGCTGTCACGTGACATATGAGACACCCTATCCATTGTTCTGCATTTCGTCATAAAAGCTCTTTCTTATCGGATGACCCAAAGTAGGCTACAATTACGTCAGATATTGAACAGTGTTACGGAACCTAATATAAACAGATCACGTATGCGTGATGGACACAAATTCTGTAACAGAGATAAAAAAATCAGATTCCATAACACTAGGAAAACTTTCTTTTTGCGATCACAATCACTAAATCATTACAACATCTAAAAAAATCATCTTATCTACAACATCACATAAACATCTTGTTTACAACATTACATAAACATCTCGATAAGGAATAAGCAAGTACATTATCTTTCCCTTTAATGTGTACGATATCAAGATTGTAATCCTGTAAGAACAAACTCCATCTCAACAATCTTTGATTTTTACACCTCAACTTGTTCATGTGATTACTGAAGACAATGATAGGCCTGACTGATGAGGTAACATAAACTTCAAAATGTTGCAACGCCAAAATTAATTCCAAACATTCTTTTTCAATAGTGGAGTAATTTTTCTAGTTTGCATTAAACTTTCTTGAGAAATAACAAATTGGATGATCTATGCCGTCATTGCATTCTTGTAACAACACAGCACCAGCAGCAGTATCACAGCATCTACAGCTAACTTAAAAGGTACTGAAAAGTCTGGAGCTACTATAACTGGTGAACTTTGCAGAATTGCTTTCAAATTCTGAAATGCATTTTCACACTGAACACTACATACAAACTTTTGTTTCTTCTTTAACAAATTAGTCAAAGGTTCAGCTACAGCAGCAAAATTTTGACAAAACTTCTTGTAGTATCCAACCATACCAAGAAAACGCATTATTTTCTTTTTCTTTTCTGGTCTAGGAAATGCAAAAATAGCTCTTATCTTAGCATCAACAGGTTTTACCTGACCCTGCCCTACAATATGACCCAAAAATGTTACTTGTGCATGACAAAACTCAGACGTCACTAAGTTGACGGTCAGACGTGCTTCACTGAGTCTTTCGAAGAGGTCGCGAAGAATTTGCAGATGTTTCTCCAAGGTGTCGTTGTACACGATAAGGTCATCAATATATGCGTCCCAGCCCTGAATGTCCTTGACAACCATACGGATGAGGCGCTGGAATGTGGCTTCCGAGTTCTTCATGCCAAACGGCATAACTTTATACTGGTATAGTCCTTGCGGCGTCACAAATGCGGACACTTCTTTCGCTCGTTCTGTCAACGGAACTTGCCAGAATCCTTTTAGCAAGTCAAACTTGGAGACATATCTGGAGCTACCGACTCTATCAATACAATCATCGATCCTCGGAATCGGGAACGTGTCAGTCTTGATGACAGAGTTCAGTTTTCGATAATCTGTGCACATACGGTAACTTCCATCAGGTTTTGGCACAAGAATACATGGTGAACTCGTTACTGTTACTAGGTTCAATAAAATCATTGTCCAGCAAATATTGAATCTCATCCTGTATATAATTTTGCTTCTCTGGATTCAGTCTATATGGATGTTGCTTGACTGCGCTTGCCTCGCCAACATCGACGTCATGGCACAACATGTTAGTTCGCGTTTCAATGTCAATAAACAAATGTTCATAAATCCGCAGCAAGTTCTTGAGGTCTTGTTTTTCTCGTGCGGTTAGGTGTGACAGTTTGGCATCCAAGTTTTAAGCACGTCTGAGTTCTTTAATGGTACTGTACCACACTGAATGTCTACATCACACTTACAATCAGTATCTACCATTACTGGGTCAGGGTCAGTGTTTACACAATTAACAGCAGTAACATTTTGTACAACATCTGATGTGCTATTTCTGTCATAATATGGTTTCAACATGTTAACATGGCAAATTTGTTTCTTCTTATGTCTATCTGGTGTCAACAGAATGTAATTTAAATCACTGACTTTCTTGTCAACAATGTGAGGACCAAAATACCTTGCTTGCAGAGGTCTGCCAGGGATGGGAAGTAAGGCAAGGACCGTTTCACTAGACTTAAACGTCCTACTTACAGTGTGCTTGTCATACTTTGTTTTCATTTTACTTTGTGCAGATTTTAGATTTGACTTTGCAATCTCACAAGCATTGTAGAGTTTAGTGCGAAAGTTTGAGACATACTGCAGTAAACTAAGAGAATTAGGATTTTCACACAAGAGCTTTTCTTTAAGCAGTTTCAATAGACCTCGAACAGAGTGTCCAAAATCTAGTTCAAAGGGACTGAAACCCAAGGACTCTTGAAAGGATTCTCTGGCAGGAAACAGCAATAGATGGATTCCTTCATCCCAGTCTTTCTGTGTGTCATAGCAATAAGTCCTGATCATGTTTTTAATGTCTGATGAAAACGCTCGAGGGCGCCCTGACTTTCAGGATGGTATGGCGAAGACCTGTACTGTTTTATACCTTGCTCAAGCATAACTTGTTGGAATAAGCCATACATAAAATTAGACCCTTGGTCAGACTGGACGGATTTTGGTTATGCAAAAGTTGTAAAAACTTGGTCAGAGTTTTGGCAAGACTTTTGGCATTAATTTTGCGCAAGGGTATTGCCTCAGGGAACCTGGTAGATGTGCACATAATTGTCAGCAAGTATTTATGTCCAGATTTTGTTTTGGGCAGTGGTCCAACACAATCAACAATAATCCTACTGAATGGTTCCTTGAAAGCAGGAATAGGAGTAAGTGGGGCCTTAGGATGATTCTGATTGGGCTTGCCTACCATCTGGCATGTATGGCATGATTTACAATATTGTACAACATCTTTCCTGAGGTTAGGCCAATAGAAGTGTGTACTAACTTTCTGATAAGTTTTACTTATACCTAAATGGCCAGACAAAGGAGCCTCATGTGCCATGCTTAGAACTTCACTACGGAAGCTTTTGGGCATAACTATTTGATGTTTGATGACCCAATCATCATCAGCGCATACATCAGGTGGTCGCCATTTACGCATAAGCACTCCTTTTTTTGACATAGAAACAAACTGGGTTTAGAAATCTTTAGAAACTGGCCTGGGAAACAAACATGAAATATCAGGGTCCTTATGCTGTTCCGCGATAAGTTCTGACCTTGAGAATGCCGCATCCAGTACGGGCGAGTCGTTAGACGAGTCACTAGTGACTCCCAGAGAGTTATCATCTGGACCATTATCCTCATCTGTGTTTTTCTTGGCCATAGATCTAGTTACAACACATGAAGGATACAAACCAGGAATTTCCTGACTTTCCGGATCAGTGTCCCGATCAAGTGATGGCTTTTCTGTCACTATCGGTACAGGCTGTACTTTGTCACCTGCAACATCATTGCCTAGTAGCAACTGAATTCCCTTAAAGGGTAAAGTTGTTCTTATGCCCAAAGTAATATTCCCAGAAATCAAATCTGACTTTAAATGGATACTGTGAAGCGAACTGAAGTGTGCCTGTCTGAAAACACACCATAAACAAGTGCATGTGCACCAGTAAAGGACCTATTAGAAAATGGCAAAGTGTTTGCTAACATGAGAGACTGGCCTGAACCAGTGTCCCTCAAAATTCTAATAGGGATAGAAGCTGAAAAATCACTTGAAAGTGATACAAAACCATCATGTATGAATGGCTCAAATAACTCCATTTCAGAGTCAAGAGAGGAATCTACTACCTTAACCTCATCAAAAAAAATACTGACATTGAAGGTATCAGTCATAAACTCTGTTTCAGAGTCATTTAAGGAATCTACATCCTTACCAAACTCCTCATGGGAGTCAACAGAGGAATTTTCCTCAGCAGAAATAAACTTTTGTTTGTCATAAGAGGACCTGGCCTCATTTGAAATACTTTCGCAAGAGTCATAAAAGGACTTAGCCTTATTAAAAGGATACTCCTCGCAGGAGTCTTGAAAGGACCTAGCCTTATTTAATTCCTCACAGGAATTAACTGAGGTTTTTACTCCGCAAGCTACGGACTCTTCTTTGGATTTTTACGGCACTTGGGCCTCCATAGCATCAAACTCTTTACTAGAGTCAATAAAGGAGTTGTACCCCTTCTTTACATGAAAAGAGCCTGGCTCTTGTACTATGCTATGCATAGATTTTAAAACAAAACCTGACGGTTTGTTATTTAGTCTATTCGCAAGTTTCCAGCAGTCAGATATAGATGACCTTCCTTCTTGCAGTAATTACAGATTTTCTTTGATGACTGGTTTTTGTTGGACTTAGACACAGTAGACGTGGACTGAGATGTAGCTATGGGCTTTGCTGAACTATAAGGACTACTAGTACTGGGTGACTGCGCTTTAAACTTCTTTTGACCATACTGATTTACATTCTTGTTTGTGAATGACTGGTTTGATTTGCTAGTAAAGGACATTTTGTGTGTCAATGAATAATCATCAGCTAATTGAGCAGAAATGTCAAGTGTTTCAGGACTTTTCTCATCGAGAAAAGTTTAAATATCTGCGTCAATGCAGCGCTTAAATTCTTCAAGCAAAATCAACTTGCGCAAATTGTCATAATCTTTCATTACATTTTTAGAGCTACACCAGCGATCAAACAACTGCTCTTTTGTCCTAGCAAATTTGACGTAGGTCTGTTTTTTGCCCTTTTCCCAATTTCTGAATTTCTGGCGGTAAGCCTCTGGAACTAACTCATAACCTTTTAGGATTAATCGTTTTACCAGGTCATGGTCAGCAGCAGCTTCTACTGAAAGCTCTGTATAAATTTCTCTGGCCTTGCCAGTCAATACACTTTGTAACAACATAGTCCAATTTTCCTTCGGCCATTTTAAATTTTCAGCTACCTTCTCAAAGTGTAAGAAATATTTATCACCCTCTTTTTCTTGAAAAGGTCGGACAAGTCTAATGTTTTAATAACATCAAAACTGTGAGTTGGCGCAGCACTTAGACTAGGATCCATTTTAAGCCTTTTAACTCCAGTCGTTTAAACTCCATTTCTTTTTCTTTTTCTAGTCTTTCTCTTCCTCTCTCTGTTTTTCTTTTTCTAATTCTAACTATTTTAATGCTAGCTCATGTTGCATTTCTAACTTTCTTTAATTCCAATTGCATAGCAAGGCTATCATTTTTTGATGTTTCAACTTCAGTCTCTTCAATTAAACCTTTACTAACTAGATCTTGCATGATTTAAGCAATGATATCAGGCTTTCTTAAATCTTTTTTCACACTTAGCCCTAAGTGTTGTCCCAAACGCAACAACTGTTCTTTTGACAACTGTTCAATTTGATCAGGGTCCATATCGTCAACAAATGTCTCATGTTAAGATGTCAAAACAATAACAAAAAAACAATGAGATAAATCCTGCAAACAATGTACTGTAAACAATATTTTATTGTAAACAATGTATGATAAAACAACGTGTCCAGGTCAAGGCCTAATAAATTTAAAAAAAAACTATTAAGCATCCCGGACGAGCCCCCAATTTTATGTTACGGAACCTAATAACAACAGATCACGTATGCGTGATGAACACAAATTCTGTAACAGAGATATAAAAAATCAGATTATGTAACACAAGGCAGTCTAGGAAAATGAATAAAGAAGTCAGTGGTTTTTTGTTAACAAATAAGTATAATTTATTCTTAAAAAACCCTAACAATACAATACACTAAATCAATACAATTATACAGCAAAACAGCATTACAGCAACAAGTCAATACAATCACACAGAAAGATAATGGTACAGTACCTGGATACCATCCGTCACCACGATAAGTCCTTTAAATGTAAACTCTCGGAGAATGACAGTCCTGTGGAAAGTTCTTGCAACATCCAGAAGTTAAACAGGAGTCCAAATGTAAAATATCCAGGAGAAAGTCTTTGAAAATGTATAATTGCCGCATTCGTCGGATAAGGTCTTAGAATCTGACACACGCTTCTGCGTCCGCTGGAATCTGCTCTGCTGTCTGCCCTCTGGTTCTAAAAAAACAGCCCCTTTATATACCTTTACACCCCAAGCCGAGAACCATCCACTTCTCGAACAGCCCACAAGTTTTTGCACAACACGCGTTTCAGGAACTCTCTAGAAAGACATAGCCGTGCGTCTCTACACACCAGGCTGATCACGTGACCCACGACCAGGCGTGAAACCTCAAGGCTCACATGACGAGAGTCCAACCAGTACGGATTAAACATAAAATGTAACAACAACTCAAATTACGCCCGTGTCACACAATAAAAAGAGCACCTGTAACAACAGTACTTTAAATGTTTGATCTGGTTTAAAAGGTCCGGAGTTCCCTGGAAAATCTCATGTCTGACTCCACATGAACTAAATATATGAAGTTATTATCTTTACCCATGATGTCACCTTAATAATCAATTTTGTCTGAACTCTCAATTTAGCTATTCTGGCAGATCTGGGTAGGAAGTAATTGTTGATCTAAGTAATTACTAATTTGCTCATTCACAAAGCAATGTAGAGTAAGCAATAAATTTTACTAGCCCCATCTGAATATCAGTACACTGAAGTGAACTGACTGAAACTAAAATTGATCGTTATTGCTGCATGAAATAATTTTTAAGATTCTAAATATTGAAATGTTGAAAATTCCTTAACTATTTCTCAAGTCATAATATCCATCTCCTATTTTATAACAGTATCATTTCTATCTATTATTTTACGGTGTTTACAATTCTTCCTTTTTTCTCTCTTTCTTTGAGTCACTTTCATTTTCTTATTGTCTTTCCTTCTTTCTCTCTTTCTTTGACAGAGTTATCTTTCTTTCTCCCCTTCTTTCTTTACAGTTTCCTTTCTGTGATTCAAACCCTTTTATTATTTCATTTCTCTCAATATTTGTTTTCTATCTCTCTCTCTCTCTCTCTCTCTCTCTCTCTCTCTCTCTCTCTCTCTCTTCCCTCAGAGAACAAATATCACCTTCACTGTCACTTTCTTCGGAAAAGTCACTGTCACTTTCTTCCTTTCTCCTTTCTCTTTCAGTCTCTTCACCATATGACTATCGCTGTCTTCCCATCTGTCTTTCTTTGATCTCTCTCTCTCTCTCTCTCTCTCTCTCTCTCTCTCTCTCTCTCTCTCTCTCTCATACACACACACACATCCTTTCAATTGCACATAGTATTGACTTTCTATTTGGTAAAGGCAAAGTCCTGCTTAATTAGCAGGACCCTGAAGCTACTTTATGGCTACTTTATTGTTATTACAACACTAACACACGATAAAGCCACATGGCCTTGATTGAGAAGACCGCGATAGTTCCTCTTCATCCATTAGTCTCTTTCTTAATTTAGATTAAATATATTAAACTATACAGTACATCCATATGTGATGGCTCACTAGACAGATGGCTCAAGATAAAGAATAAGAAAGACTTAATGCTTGATTACGTTCTTGATCATCGGAAGGACATAGCTGATGCCGTATACCGTATGGTCTGCTGCTGACTTATAAATCCAATACCTCCGTTAGGTGGCAGTACAAGATTGGTCATTTTACAATAAAACACTACATCCCTCATAAACTTAAAAAGGAAAATACCGGGTAAAACCTGTGAATTAAAAATGATGATAAAATATGGTAAAGTAAACACAGTCATTACCGCATTCATTTACTTCAGTCCTTGAAAAGCACTCGGCAATAGTCCTCATCAGTAACGTAAAATATTAAAATATAAAATTACTCCTTAACGGCTTATTATACTCAAAGTGTGAGTTATAGCTTAGCAAAGTACATAATCCCTTTAAATATCTTGTATGTCTCCTGATGCTCTTGGCGGGAATGTCAGGTTGTAAGTTGATGACTTGTGGATCACGTGGCTGATTATCTCTGGCAGCAGCGTTGGGGTCAACATTTACGGTTGGTGTAGCTGGAGCAATAATAGACTCATCATCGGTTTCAACATCATTCTGGTTTTGCTCTAAAATCTCTTAACTCAACCCTCTTGTACTTGGAAACATTTCTGGTTACAGTTCTGTGCTGACTGCGTGCTTTAATGGGATCACCTTTACTCTTAATCACTTAGTATGCATCTGGGTAATAATGCGATTCCATTTTTCCATTATTCTGGTTTCACAAAAACAAGTGATCACCTTCCTGTATATAAGACTACTGTGTTTTTGCGTCTTTGTCAGAATATGCTTTCATTCTGCGTTTTTTTTTTTTTCGTTTTTGTCATTGTTCTTAATGGTTGTATGTAGTTCTGTAGGTTCATTTAATTCAGTAGAGGGAATCTCAGTTACAAGGTTTCTGTTATACAAGGCTTCAGCAGGTCGTACCTTTGTTAAGCAATATGGGGTAGCTCCGCATTGTCGGAGAAATTTCCGCAATTCTTGTTGCCATGGTTTTCTCTCAACTGCGTCAGTTTGTAGAACTTTCTTTAGTGTACGCATCAACCTCTCTACCTCCCCATTTTCTTCTGGCCACATAGGGGTGATTTTCCTATGTGTTAACCAAAGTTGTATGGCGGATATAGAAAAGTCATTTGCTATTGAATGGGGGGGGGGAGGGTCCATTATCACTACGTAGGACTCTACCGTGCGTTACAAAAATTTTGTAAAGTTTTTGAGTGAATACTTCAGCAGACGTGCTGTGAATGATATCAACTGCGGGAAATCTGCTGTAATCATCAACAAAAATCAACAGAAACCTGAGTCCATGGAGATTTTGGGCACTCTAATATTTTCAATGGTTCATGTCTGGTCGATTGTACTGTGCATGCTTGACATTCTAGAAGTTTCTAGTGTGTAACTAGTTTATCATGTCCAGGAAACACTTTTGTTCAAAACAATGCTTTTGTTTTTTGCAGAAAAACTTCTTGTTTGTCTGTTTGTTGCTTGCTGGAAATCTTCGATTTCTGCAAGCAGGTTGGTCAGTCGCGTATGTCTGTTTATTGCTTGCCGGAAATCTTCGGTTTCTACAAGCAGGTTGGTCAGTCGCGTGTCTGTCTGATGCTTGCCGGTAATCTTCGATTTCTGCAAACAGGTTGGTCACCTGCGTATGTCAGTTTGTTTGTGTGTGTGTGTTATCACGACTCTACAAGCCACAACTTTGCTTTCAAACTTGTAAATTTGGTAGACAATCAAAAGTACCGGAGCCATTTTGTTATTGGTCAATATAGGTCAAAGGTCAAGGTTAAGGTCATCAAAAAACTTATTTTTTTTTCATTTTTATCATGACTTCGTCAATATAAGGCTTATCTTCACAAACCTAGGCACAATTTCATCCTCTGAGCCTTCTCCATAATCTGGTCTGGTCGACTAGTCTGGATCTTGTGTCAATTTGTCAGTATGTCAGTCTGTTTGTCAGTGGTCATCAATTTCGCCTGCTTCCTAGTTCTTGCGTCTCACATATAGCATTCTACCGGCCAAAGTTTTGTTTAATCCTCTTGAAACTGGTAGACCTTCTTTACAGTAACATCTCGAAATGAATTTTTCATTTTCCGGATATGGCTGCTAGGGGGCACTGCAGTTGATCCCCAACATATTATTTTATGGCCATATCTCTAAAACTATTAACCTCAATTTCATAAATTATAGCTTATTTTCTTCCTCTGAGTCTTCTCCATAACCTGGTTAAATGATCTGATCTCAATCTTATTTCATTCTGTCAATGTCTGTCTGTTTGTCAGCTGTCTCATTTTCTCCTGCTTGCTGGTTCATGCGTCTTACATATAACATTCTTCATTCCTCAGTTTTGCTTGAATATTTGTTACTTACATACATCGTATGTCTTAAATTTTTCTTGAAGTTCTATGCGTATTGTCTATATAGGTCAAAGGTCAAGGTCATCAAAACACGTCAAAATCTTATTTCCCTTATAACATGAACAATATTGGTCCTTTCTTCACAAAAATGGCTCATTTTCATCCTCTTCTTCCTTGCCCATTCATTTAACTATTTCTACGTCCTTTCCGGCAAGCGTTCGACCTCAGGTTGTCTAGTTTATTTGTTTGTTACTTGCCGGAATCAAAGATTTCGGCAAGTATGTTGGTCAGTTCCGTATGTTTGTTTGTTTGTTACTTGCCGGAATCAAAGATTTCGGCAAGTATGTTGGTCAGTTCCGTATGTTTGTTTGTCTGTTTGTTTGTTTGTTGCTGCTCTACAGGCCA
The DNA here is from genome assembly GCA_026874595.1 of Sipunculus nudus. Classification (NCBI taxonomy): domain Eukaryota; kingdom Metazoa; phylum Annelida; class Sipuncula; order Golfingiida; family Sipunculidae; genus Sipunculus; species Sipunculus nudus. The sequence continues at coordinate 40,777,960 of CM049317.1, read as the reverse complement.
CAATTTTGAAGCAATCGCTCTAAAAAAACCTATGGAACAGGTGTAAAATCAATAACCCTCGGAGCTTATTGTTTTTGGCCGTGATCGGTCAAAGGTCAAGGTCAGGGTCACCAAAAAGCCCTAAAACGGCTTTTTCTTCATAACTTCGTCAATAATAATCGCAGCCACTCAAGCGTAGCTCATTCTGTTCGCGACAAGATGGCGACAAGCGCCACTGCAAAATTGTTCTATTCTGCTTTTTACCATGGGTACGCATTTTGGGGGAAAAATCATAAAATTTGATTTTTTTTCTAACTTTGCCATTCTTAAAGCTAGAGACGTCCGTTTTTTGCATTATGTAGTATTCAATGAGGTGTTTATCATACAATAGAAAGTCTCGTAGAATCTCGTGCCATTTCTCGTCAAACGAGATCTTTCGAGATTTCATTAAATATGACTTCGGGGTCGTAATTTTTTAACAATGAGTTTGATAGTGATACATTTTGTGTTATTTATAAATATCTCGAAACTGTTTTTTCATTTTTTTGGAAATAGCCACCAGGGGGCGTGGTATATGAAACACTGTAACATATAATTTTTCTGCAATATCTCAAAAAATATTAAACATGTCACAATTTTTATTATCGTATCTAAAACTAGGATCAATTTCGCCTGCTTCCTAGTTCTTGCGTCTCACATATAGCATTCTACCGGCCAAAGTTTTGTTTAATCCTCTTGAAACTGGTAGACCTTCTTTACAGTAACATCTCGAAATGAATTTTTCATTTCCCGGATATGGCTGCTAGGGGGCACTGCAGTTGATCCCCAACATATTATTTTATGGCCATATCTCTAAAACTATTAACCTCAATTTCATAAATTATAGCTTATTTTCTTCCTCTGAGTCTTCTTCATAACCTGGTTAAATGATCTGGTCATAATCTTATTTCATTCTGTCAATGTCTGTCTGTTTGTCAGCTGTCTCATTTTCTCCTGCTTGCTGGTTCATGCGTCTTACATATAACATTCTTCATTCCTCAGTTTTGCTTGAATATTTGTAACTTACATACATCGTATGTCTTAAATTTTCTTGAAGTTCTATGCGTATTGTCTATATAGGTCAAAGGTCAAGGTCATCAAAACACGTCAAAATCTTATTTCCCTTATAACATGAACAATATTGGTCCTTTCTTCACAAAAATGGCTCATTTTTATCCTCTTCTTCCTTGCTCATTCAATTAACTATTTCTACGTCATTTCCGGCAAGCGTTCGACCTCAGGTTGTCTAGTTTATTTGTTTGTTACTTGCGGGAATCAAAGATTTCGGCAAATATGTTGGTCAGTTCCGTATGTTTGTTTGTTTGTTACTCGCCGGAATCAAAGATTTCGGCAAGTATGTTGGTCAGTTCCGTATGTTTGTTTGTCTGTTTGTTTGTTTGTTTGTTGCTGCTCTACAGGCCACAATTTTGAAGCAATCGCTCTTAAAAACCTATGGAACAGGTGTAAAATCAATAACCCTCGGAGCCTATTTTTTGGTTTTTTGGCCGTGATCGGTCAAAGGTCAAGGTCAGGGTCACCAAAAAGCCCTAAAACGGCTTTTTCTTCATAACTTCGTCAATAATAATCGCAGCCACTCAAGCGTAGCTCATTCTGTTCGCGACAAGATGGCGACAAGCGCCACTGCTAAATTGTTCTTTTCTGCTTTTACCATGGTTACGCATTTTGGGGAAAAAATCATAAAATTTGATTTTTTTTTCTAACTTTGCCATTCTTAAAGCTAGAGACGTCCGTTTTTTGCATTAGGTAGTATTCAATGAGGTGTTTATCATACAATAGAAAGTCTCGTAGAATCTCGTGCCATATCTCGTCAAACGCGATCTTTCGAGATTTCATTAAATATGACTTCGGGGTCGTAATTTTTTAACAATGAGTTTGAAAGTGATACATTTTGTGTTATTTATAAATATCTTGATACTGGTTTTTCATTTTTTGGAAATAGCCACCAGGGAGCGTGGTATATGAAACACTGTAAGATATATAATTTTTCTGCAATATCTCAAAAAATATTAAACATATCACAATTTTTATTATCGTATCTAAAACTAGGATCATTTTCTTATTTTTCTGCACATGTAGCTTTGAGCTGCCGTTACCATGGTTACCAAATTTTGGGGTAAAACCTGACGATTTGAAAATATGCAGTTTTTAGCTTCTATTTCGGTTAATATTTATGTTTCAAGGGTCTAGTTTTTTGCATAAGGCAGCATCCCATTGGTTCTAAGTCATTCAATTGCAAGTCTCGTCAAATATAACTTGGTCACCTTTTTGGCTAAAGAGAAGTATTTTGCAGCATTTTGTAGATATTCAATAGCTCAACCGTATAAAACCGAAAATCTCGACGAATCTCGCATTATCTCCCGCCAAACGAGAATATTCGAGATTTCGAACAAATGTCTGGATCTCGGTCATTTTAATGCTAGATAGTCTATCTTTCTATTGTTTAAGAATGCTTTGACTAGTTTTAAGTGACATAAGTTCATATCTCGTCGTATCTCGCACCATTAACGTCAAACAAGAACATGGAACCATTCAAAGAAATGCATATAATGCTATCATTTTTTACAATAAAGACATATAGTTTTTAGCATTTGACAGCATCTGACACTCTCAGTCACATTATGTGATTATATTGCAATTCTCGTCAAAACTGGCCTCGTTTTTCATCAAATTATGAAGATACATCCAATTGCCGTGAGCACAAGTGGCTTCAGGGTTGACCGGTAAGTGCCGGCAAGGCTATTACAGTTGTCAGTTGGTGTGCGCAGTCGTCCATGAATCTGACAAAGCAGCATTGAATAAAAGACAAAAGCCGCTAAACGTGAAGGGAACACACCTGTGATTTTTATTGTGTCCCCTTGTGCGGCCACTTGTGTTGCCAGGAACCACTGGCAGATCTTTCAAACCAGGGACGGATCCTCAGTTTTGTAGTTGGGTGTGTCAAAATATGGGCGGATCCCTGGTTAAGCAGTTGGGGGCAGGGGTTAAATTTTAATTATACATCAAATATATATATAACAAAAATGAAATATCTCGAAACTTTTTTTTTCCTTTTAGAAAATAGCCGCAAGATGGTGCTGCAGCAATCATTATTGTGCCATATCTCCAAAACTATAGACAGTGTCACAACATTGATTGCAGCATGTGAAACTAGATTTAATGCGTTTATCCTCGTGGAGATTCTGTCATATTCTTCCATTACCATGGTGACCTAATATAGGGTACAATTCTTGAAATTTAAAATATGGAGATTTATTCCTATAGACTGTGGCTTATTTTATTCATGCTTTCCATACTGTATGGCGTGAAAACATGGCCTTCACTTGGTGTTTTTCCGTCAGTCTGTCTGTCTGTTCGTCTGTCTACTCATCTGCGACTTTTGAAAAACAGCCAAACCACATAAAGATGTGTTTCTATTTCCCCCATGATAGGGGTTTTTCATTTGATCAGATCCAAATCTTCCCTGTCTGTCTGCCTTGTAACCCTCAGTGCCTATTGTTTTTGGTCATGATCCGTCAAATGTCAAGGTCAGGGTCACCAAAAAACCTAAACACTTTTTTTCTGCATATCTTCGTCAAGAATAAACAAAGCCAATCAAACTGTACCTCATTCAATTCGCGACAAAATGGCGACTAGCGACATTGCAAAATTGTTCCATTCTGTCGTTACCGTGGGTACGCATTTTGGGGAAAAATTCAGGAAATTTGAACATTTTCTTTTTAACTTTGCCATTTTTAAAGCTAGAGACGTCTGTTTCTTGCGTTAGGTAGGATTCAATGAGGTTTTTATCATACAATAGCAAGTCTCGTATAATCTCGTTCCACTCTCGTCAAACGAGATCTTTCGAGATTTTATTAAATATGACCTAGTGGTTGCCATTTTAAAACAATGGCTTTGAAAGTGGTGTATTTTATTGCAATTTATAAATATCTCGAAATCGTTTTTCGTTTTTCGGAAATAGCAACCAGGGGGCGTGGTGTGTGAAACACTGTAACATTTCATTTTTCTGCAATTTCTAAAAAAAATATTAAAATTGAGACAATTTCTATTATCGTATCTAAAACTAGGATCATTTTTCTTATTCCTCTGCACATGTAGCTTTGTGCTGCGGTTACCATGGTTACCTAATTTTGGGGTAAAACTTGGCAATCTGAAAATATGGAGTTTTTTGCTTCTATCTCTGTTAAAATTTATACTACAGAGGTCTAGTGTTTTACACGAGGTAGCATTCCCTTGATTCTACGTCATTCAAACCTAGCTTGATTTTCCGAAAAACGAGAAAATATGAGATTTCAAAGACGTGCTTATAACTCGATCATGGTTTATGCTAGAAAGGAGTGGTTTTCAGCATTTGATAGCATATTAGAAGCTGAACACGATTAAACTGCAAATGTCGCCACATCGTATCATCTCCCGCCAAACAAGAATATTGGAGATTTCGAACAAATGTCTATATCTACCTCATTTAAATGCTAGAGAGTATACTTTTCTATTGTTCAAGAATCACTTGACTAATTTTAATGACAAAAGTGAATATCTCGTCGTATCTCGCACCATTTCTTGTCAAACGAAAAAATGGGACCATTCAAAGAAACGCCTATTATTCTTTTGTTTTTATGCTGAAGACCTTTAGTTTTCAGCAATTGATAGCATCTAAGACTCTCGGTCACATTACGTGATGATATTGTAAGTATCTTCAAATCTTGCATCGTTTTTCTTCAAATAGAAAAAGTACATCCCATTGCCATGACCATAAGTGGCGGCAGTATGTGATAGTAAATGTCGGCAGGGGCATTACATTTGACAGTTGGAGCATTGTTCTATGGGTGTGCGATCGTCCGTGAAACAACACAATGGGGGTTGATCGCACCTGTGCTTTTGGTTGTGGCCTCTTTTCCTGCTTTGTATGGATACACTTTGAGGATTTCCCTGCATTGAGAGCTTAATGGCCTGTTCTAAAGGGTAATCCCTTTAAACAAACAAGGAGAGAGGCTCCCCCGAAATGTTACTACTGAGATTGTGTTGCTGGTAAACACAATCACAACTATACTATCAGGGACGGATTCCCGGTTTTGCAGTTGGGTGTGTCAAATCAGGGACGGATAATCGGTTCTTCCCTTGCCATGGTGACCTAATATAGGTTACAATTCTCGAAATTCAAAATATGAAGATTTATTCGAATAGACTCTGGCTTATTTTATTCATGCTTTCCATACTCTATGACATGATTTCATGGCCCTCACTTGGAGTTTTTCCGTCTGCCTGTCTGTTCGTCTGTCTACCCATCTGCGACTTTTGAAAAACAGCCAAACCACATAAAGATGTGTTTCTATTTCCCCAATGATAGGGGTTTCTCATTTAATCAGATCGAAATGTTCCCTGTCTGTCTGCCTTGTAACCTTGGTGCCTATTGCTTTTGGTCATGATCCGGCAAAGGTCAAGGTCAGGGTCACCAAAAAACCTAAAAACGGTTTTTTCTGCATATCTTAGTCAATAATAGACAAAGCCAATAAAACTGTAGCTCATTCTATTTGCGACAAGATGGCGACTAGCGCCATTACAAAATTGTTCAATTTTTCTGTTTCCATGGGTAGGTATTTGGGGAAAAAAATCAAGAAATTTGAATTTTTTTCTTTCTTTGCCTTTTTAAAAGCTAGAGACGTCTGATTGTTTGCATTAGGTAGTACTTTATGAGATGTTTATCATACAATAGAAAGTCTCATAGAATCTCGTGCCATTTCTTGACAAACAAGATCTTTCGAGATTTCATTAAATATGACCTACAAGTCGTAATTTTAGAACAATGGCTTTGAAAGTGGTGTATTTTGAGTATTTTATAAATATCTCGAATTTTGTTTTCATTTTTCGGAAATAGCCACCAGGGGCGTGGTACGTGAAACACTGTAACATATCATTTTCTGCAATATCTAAAAAAAATATCAAACTAGTCACAATTTTTAATTATCGTATCTAAAACTAGGGTCATTGTCTTATTTTTCTGCACATGTAGCTTTGTGCTGCGGTTACCATGTTTATCAAATATTGGGGTAAAACTTGGCAATCTGAAAATATGGAGTTTTTTGCCTCCATTTCTGTTAAATTAATACTACAGAGGTCTAGTGTTTTACACGAGGTTGCATTCCCTTGATTCTAAGTCATTCATTTGCAAGTCAAATCTAGCTTGATTTTCCGAAAAAAAATGAGAAAATACAAGATTTCACAGAAATGCTTATAAATCGATCACGGTTTATGATAAAGAGGAGTAGCTTTCAGCATTTGATAGCATTTCAGAAGCTGAACATGGTTAAACCGCAAATCTCACCACATCTCGTTTCATCTCCCGCCAAACGAGAAAATTCGTGATTTGGGACAAATATCTATATCTCGGTCAATCAAATGCCAGAGATTTTATTTTTCTATTGTTCAAGAATCACTTGATTAGTTTTAAGTGACAAAAGTGAATATCTTGTTATATCAGGACCATTTCTTGTCAAACGACAACATAGGACCATTCAAAGAAACGCCTATAATTCTGTTGTTTTTATGCTGAAGACCTATAGTGTTCAGCAATTGAAAGCGTCTAACATTCTAGGTCACATTATGTGATTATATTGTAAATTAATTGGTGAATGTCATATTCTTCTCTTACCATAGTGACCTAATATAGGTTACAATTCTTGAAATTCAAAATATGAAGATTTATTCGAATAGACTCTGGCTTATTTTATTCATGCTTTTAATTCTCTATGGCATGAGTACATGACCTTCACCTTTAGTTTTTTACAGTGTCTCTGTCTCTTTGTCTGTCTACTCGTCTGCGACTTGTCTATTACTTTTGAAAATCAACATAACCACTTGAAAATATGCATCTTTTTCCCCAACAATAGGGGTTGTTCAATTGACCAGTTCCAAATGTTCCCTGCCTTTCTGCTGCTTGTTGTCTGTTAGTTTGACTTTCTTTTTTCTAGTTCCGGCAAGTTCTCGACCTATGGTCGTCTAGTCTGTTTGTTGGTGTGATTTTCACGAATCTGCAGGCCACAATATTGCAGCAATTGCTTTCAAACTTGCTCAGGTGGTAGACAATCAAAAATACTGAAAACCTGTTGTTTTTGGTCAATATAGGTCAAACGGTAAGGTTAAGGTCCTCATAAAACCTCTTTTCTTTATTTCATAATAACTTCGTCAATATTAGTCCTTTCTTCATAAAGTTAGACTCAATTTTTTTCCCATGATAATTCTCCATAACCTATATTGGTCGACTGGTCTTGATCTTGTGTCAATTTGTCAGTGTGTTTGTTTGTTTGTCAGTTGTCGTCAATTTCGCCTACCTCCTGGTTCTTGCATCTTACTTATAGCATACTACAGGCCACAGTTTTGCAGTAATCAATCTATCTGAAACTTACAGGGTTGATCGAAATCCAAAAGTCCTAAAAGCCTTTTGTTTATTGTCAATATAGGTCAATGGTCAAGGTCAAGGTCATCGAAAAAATCTAAATTTTATTTTCGTAATAACTTCGTTCATAATTGTCATATCGACACAAACTATAGCTTGTTTTGTTCCTCTAGGTTTTCCTCAAAGAATGGTCAAGACAACTGTCATCACGGGTGTGTCAGTGTGTCAGTATGTCTTTCTGTGTTCTGTATTCCTCAATTTCGCATGTTTGCTGGTTCTTGTGTCTTACATATGTTACGTGGTGACATAAAAGCGGACCGACCTGTCTCGATAGTGAAGCTTGCTTTTCTAGCGAAGCGGTTGGAACGCCGGACTAGTGCGCCATCGACATGGGTTCGAATCCCGGATCGGCGCAGATTTTTCCCCTAAGTAATTTGTCTTCCTAACAAAATTGGGGCTCGTCCAAAATGTGTGCGTGGGGAATGGTGGTTTGAAGTAATTAGAAAATTACCGCCACCTAGTTCACCAAAAGATTAACTCCTGGGATAATTAGTGTTGTTCTGATAGCAGAACGCTCTTAAGAGGGGGTGTGTAACGTGGTGACATAACAGCGGACCGAACTGTCTCGCAAATGAAGCTTGCTTTTCTAGCGAAGCGGTTGGAACGCCGGACATGGGTTCGACTCCTGGATCGGTCCAGAATTTTCCTCTGAGTAATTTGTCTTCGTAACAGATATACCATTCGACAGGCCACAGTTTTGCAGGAATCCTTTTGGAAACTGGTACATCTTATGTCTTACACTAATGTCTGACAAGTATGTTTCATTTTCGGAAAATAGCTGCCAGTGGGCACTGCACTCGAAATACTACAACCCAACATATTTTTTACCTTATCGCCAAAATATAAACATTAGCTACACAAACTATAGCTCAATATATTCCCCTACGCTTTCTTCAAAGAATTGTAAAGACAACTGTCATCTCGGATCTCCCAGTATGTCAATATGCCCGCCTGTTTGTCAGTTGTCGTCAAAATCGCCTACCTGCTGTTTTTTTTCGCCTGATATATGGCTTCCCACAGGCCAGGGTTTATAAACAATTCCTCTGATAAATGTCATACTGTTGATAGAGTACCTAAGGTTCTAGAATTTCTGATGTCTTTTAGAGTAAATATTCCAAAGGTAAAGGTCAAGGTCATTAAAAAAATTACTTCGAAGCTATCGTACTATCGTAGCGGCATAAACTGGAGCTCATTTAACTCGCCATTACATGGCCTTTCTTCTGATATGTAGCTGTCTTAATCTGATGTTACCATGGTTATGTATTTTTTGTTTTTGAAAATTCACGATATCCCAAAATATGGGGTCTCATTTATCAAACGTTGTCACTTTTAAAGCTAGAGAGGTCTCCAGGCACCATTGGATCAGTTTTACTGAACTTTTATACCAAATCTCTGGAAATCTCGCACCGTTTCTCGTCAAACAGGATATTACAACAATTCACTTATTTCGCTCTACAAGCCACAAAATCAAGCAAACCCTCTGAAAGTTATATCGTTGATAGAAAAACGAAATTCTTGCAAGATTTTTGTTTTAGGGGAGATAGGTCAAACGTCAAAGGCAAGTTCACCGAAAAAAAAATATTATTTTGCACATAAACTTTAAACAAATAAACATGTACGGACTTTTTTTCGCAATGCCTGCAGATATTGGCCTGATTTTTGGTGTGTGGGCAGATAATGCCCAGTTACAGATCGAGTTCGCGTTTCGTCCCGGTTGACCTACTTTTTACCGTTTAAAGGCTCCTAAACTTAGAAAAATTCATGAAAAATAGAAATTTTCATGACAAATACACATGTACAGCCGTTTTTAGCCCTCAGCTCATAGGCTGATGGACTATTGTCGTCACCTTAGCTGTCCGTCTGTCCATCTGTCTGTCCGGTGTCTGTCCGTCCGTCCGTCCGTTCCGCGTCTGTTAACTTTTACCTTGTGAGCGGGATATCTCTAAAAGGATTCACCGTTGGAATTTTATTTCATCAGTGAAGATGTATATCAATAAAATCTCGGTCAAGTACGAAGATGGGTGACCTTGACCCATTTTTCTACATTTTAGAGCTGATTATAGAAAAACACTCAGAAGTTTATATCTCAGGAACCATTGTGTGGATTTTCACAAAACTTACTATGATCATTGGGACTGATGGTCTGTATGTGCCGCACAATTTTGGTGGCGCCACCTGCAATTCCTGATTTTTTAATGAAATTTTATCGGATTTTTTCAATTTTGGCCTTTTGTGCAGGATATCTCCAAAGGTATTCAACACAGGAACTTCATTCCTTCAGTGCTATTGTATTATATTTACAAAATCTTGGTCAAGTTTAAAGATGGGTGATCTTGAACTACTTTTCAAGGTCACAGAGCTTAGTATAGAAAAAAACTTAGGAGCTTATTTCTCAGGAAGCATTTGGTGGATTGTTATGAAACATGATATATACCTCTCCAATTTAAATTTATAAATGATTATCAACTTTTGCTAATATTCTAGTTTAGCAATGCAATGCTTACAGATACTGGCCTAATGTTTGGTCTGTGGCCGCATAATGACCACTTACAGATCGAGTTCGCGTTTCATCCCAGTTAACCTATTTTTCACCATATGACAGATCCTGAACATAGAAAATTTCATGAAAGTCAGAAATTTTCATGAAAAATGCACATATATGGACTTTTTTTCATAATGCCTGCAGATACTGGCCTGATTTTTGGTGTGTTGCTTGATAATGACCCTTTACAGATCGAGTTTGCATTTTGCCCTTGTTGACCTACTTTGGACCATACAACACTTCCTGAACTTAAAAAATTTTACAAAATTTAACAAATGTTTCTAATTTGCCCCAGGCGGGGGCATTCGTGTCGTTCCGACACATCTAGTTCCTTCATATCTTTGTCTAGAATAGTCGTAGCCGCATAAACTATAGCTCATTTTGTTTGACATTCCGTGGCCTCTTTTCTGATGTGTACCATCTTCAAATCTGCTGTAACCATGGTTACGCATTTTTGGGCAAAGTTCATGATATTCGGAAATAACAGGTCTAATTTTTCTTTGTCAGTTTTAAAGCTAGAGAAGTCTATTTGTTTTCATCATGGAGCTCCTGAAGAGTTCTCAGTGATTCAATTCCAAGTTTTGCCAAATCTCCCACGATATCTCGTCGTATATCTCGTAGTACCCGAGACGCCACCAGTTTGTAGTAATCGTCTTGAAACTGAGAAATATATGTCCTACACTGATATCTCGAAAGAGATTTTACACTTTTGAAATATGGCCGCTATGGGGGCACTGCAGTATTAACACTGCAACAAATATTTTTTTTGCAATATTTCCAAACATGTTAACCTTACCTACGGAAACTATAGCTCATTTTGTTCCTTTATACCTTCTCCATACTATTGTCTAGTCATTTGCTATCCAGATGTGTCTTTGTGTCAGTATGTCTGTCTGTTCGTCTTTTGTTGTCAGTTTTCTCTCCTTGCTTTTTTTGTCTGATATATGTCATTCTACTGGCAACAACTTCTCAGCAATTGCTCTAAAAGTCATTCAATTGATATAAAGCCATTCTGTTTGTCGCTCTTTCATATTTCAACTTCCGGCAAGCGCTCGACCTATGGTGGTCTAGTTTTTTTTTTTTTGTCTGTCTCCAACTTTTTTGGCGAACTTTTGCAGCGATGACTTTCAAACTTACACAGTTGATTGATAATCTTAAGTCCTGGAAGCCTATCGATGTTGGTCAATAAATTTCAAAGTCATCAAAACATCTCAAAACGGGGTTTTCTTCATATCTTCGCTCAGAATCATCATAGCCACATAAACTATAGCTCACTTATTTTGTCATTCCATGGCCTTTTTTCTGATGTTTAACAGTGTGAAAAATAAAATTTGCTGTTACCATGATTACGCATTTTCGGGCAAAAGTAATGATATTCGAAAATTATAGTTTTTTTCTAATTAACTGATTTACTATATGTATGTTTGTTTATACATATATACACATATATAATGTATACAGATATTCAAAGTAGTATTCTTAATAATGGATGTTTATCCCCATTCTTTCTTATAAACAGAAGAGTAAGACGGGAATGTCCATTATCCCCGTCCCTTTTTATTATCTGTGTAGAAGTACTAGCTAATTATATCAGACATCAAAACCAATTAAAAGGTTTAACAGTTAGCATGATTTCATAATTTTTCCGTATGCTATTGATACAACATTTACGTAAAAAATATTGAAAGTGTTAAACTAGTTATGTATGTACTGGAACAATTCAAGATATACTCGGGACTGAAAGTTAACATGGATAAAAGTAAACTTATGCCTAGGTGTTCAAATAACACAAGATGTAAACGATTTGGTTAGTCTAAATTATGGTGGAAAACTGGAAAATATAAAAGATTTAAATCTCTGGTGAAATAGATTATTAAAACTATATGATAAAGTGACAATTCTGAAGTCTCAGATTCTCTCTCAATTTATTTACTTATTTTCAGTCCTCCCTTCCCCAAGTTATCAATTCCAAAGCACATTAAATAAGTTAATCAGAGATTTTGTTTGATCTAAAGCTAGAAAAAATGATAAAAACAGAAACTTTGATTGAACAAAAAAAAGAGTGGTACAGGTATGACTGATGTAATATCACAAGAAAAGCCATAAACAATCAACTGGATAAAACGATTAAAAAACGATAAACAGTCAAGTAAATTACATATTGTTATTTCGGAGATGCTAATAACTGACTTTTCCTTCCGGTCAAGATGGCGGAATAAGCGGATGCACGTCTGGAGCTCTCTTAAAAAAAAATCTGTTTGAACCATATAGGAATGGCAGAAGGCCCAACAACAAGGTCAAAAGGATTAAGCACAAGTGATTCGGGACAAACAGGTCAGTTATCTATTGAAAAATATCTAGAACACGGACAGGAAAAGTCAAAATCAAAATCAAAAGGTGTCACGCCAGCAGGTACCCGTTCGGTCAGTAAACAGGGGCAATGGAAAGCGAAGATATAGCCAGGACAATAGACGAGAAATGTGGTGAGCTGGAAAAAACATTAACAGAGGCTATCGGGTCTTTTAAAAAGTCCGTACAGAGTGACATTCAGGGCCTGAGGAAACATATAGAAAAGATAGAGACTGATTATACACAGTTAAACGGTACACTAGAGTCAACAAAGGAAAGTCTTGAATTTACACAAAACACAGTACAGCAGTTACAGAGTAGGATGGATAAGGTAGAGACAGAAAACACAAATTTGAAACGTGAGATTGAAAGACTGAGAAGTGAAAACAAAGAGAAGGATGACCAACTTGGCGTTGTTAAAGAAAAACTAACAGATATACAAAGACATGGACGTGAATATAACATCAGACTGGTTGGTATAGCTGAGCAAAAGGGCGAAGATTGCCGGAAAGTTGTGGCCCAGGTAATCAGAGAACAAAGGCTGCTTGGTGACAAACCTTTTGACGCCATAATAGGCTCCATTGAACATGCCCACCGTACCGGTAGAAAGGGCCAAGGTCAGCGACACATAATCGCCAAGCTGTTCAGCCGACCACAAAGAAACGGCCTACTTAAAGCACAAAGGGAAAAGGACAATGAAGACGGCAGGGGTCGAGTCTTCTTTGTGGAAGACTTGACCAGTGACGATTACAAATTAAAAAAGAAAGCCGTCCCCCAAATGAAGAAAGCTCACGGAAACAATCTTAAATGCCGATTTTGGAGGGGTCGATTGATAATTGATGGAAAAGAGGTCCAGATCGAACGCCCGGGAAGTTAAGTTTCCACAAGCCAAACTCTGAACCATTATTGTGAATGTGGGATCAAAGTATTCGCTCCAAGACTTTTTTTTTAAAGTGTCCACAAGAGGGCAGCACTTCTGTTCCTCTATGATAACAGAGATTTGGGGCAGTGTGTAAAACCCGGACCCCACGGATCCCGGACCCCGGACCCCCAAAACCTATTTCCACACTGTCGATTTTATATACAGATAAAAGCACCCCTGTTGCTGATATAAGAACAAAGTAAAGTCCCCTAATGTTAAAACTTTGTAAATAACCATTTCAATGAAAGATTTAAGGATACAAAATATTTTGCTGGAGACGGACCCCAACTGCTTGACTTAGGTGAATGTTACATTTTGACGGACCCTAGTAAACGCCGCTCATATTTTCATTTATGACTCCATGAGAAAGAATAAACACTCGTGTCAAACATTAAATATGATTATTTGTTATTTTACGTGAAAATATTATATAGTGCAGGCACACTCGGAGAGATTTATTTGAAGTGCGCCAGCGGTCATTGCATGCGGACCTGAGACTGATAGAATATATCGATATAAGAGCTCTTCCACATAATACAGGTTTCGTGTTCCATTCATGAACAACCATCCGATTTAAAGTTGGTAATAATATAATTACCCAAAGGAATTGTTGATTACTTGCATTGTAAGAAACTCCAGGTACAAACATAATGATTTTATAAATGTTCTTATTATTTTTTTATTACGATAAACATGAAACAAATAGCAAATATAAGAATATGAAGAAAAAGTAAGACAACATGAAAATATATGAAGAAATAAAAACAGAATAACTAAATCACATGGGTGTTATGCCTAAACGTGATGTTAAAATATGTACTAAAGAAATGGTAAAATAACGAGTAAAAGCAAGGGTCCTTGGGATCCGTGAGGTCAGTGCGCCAGGGTCCGTAAGTGTTAATTATAATTTTTTTGCAAAACTTGCCATTTTTATGGATTTTTAACACACATAATATAAAATACGTCTTTAGATACCATTCTGCTAAATATCTGGACAAATTACCCTGAAAGTTTTAAGAATTATAAATCTTTCTTGGGGTCCGGGATCCGGGGTCCGTGGGGTCCGGGTTTTACACACTGCCGAGATTGGGTGGGTTACGGCAATAAATAAAACTCGGAAGTCGGAAGTCGGAAGCCTTCGGAAGTCGGAAGCCGTTTTATTTTTTAAGTATAATTTTAAAAATAACGAACAAATCGACAAGTTTTTGTGTTAAAACGGAAGATATAGACCCCCTTTTTTTATACCAGAAAGTTTCAAAGATATATATTAACATATATGAAAATTAAAGCATAATTAATGCGTCGGGAGCCTCTCGGAAGTCATCCTGAAGTGACAGATGATGCTCAAAATGCATAAAACTCGGAAGTCAAGCCACAGTATATCAACCGACAACGACACAAAAAGGGTCTTAAGTTGCATCAACCCAAATATTAATTAAGGTAATATTTATATATGTATTTGAATAAAATCAAAATGTATATAAATTGATATTGAAATGTAAAACATGAATATAAAATACTATAATAACAAATAAAAAAAAAGTATAATATAAAACAGATTTGTTTTGGTATTCTCTATTTTATTCATTGAACAAATACATACATGATGCAAAATATAATTACATAATAACAAGTATATTAAAATGTATACACAATGTGTTAAATAACATATATAGATGACGATACAATTATATATTCATTCAACAGCGATATAATTTGATATTAAATTATATTATATGATAAAATATCATATATTATAAAAGTACAATATAATCAATATTCCTAAATTAAGTAAGACAAAGTTATATAAGTCAATATAAATTAATATATGAAATTATTAAATTGTATATAATATGAGTATTTATATATCCATTCATTTATGTGATAATTTATCCCCTCCACCCAGCGAGTTATTCTAACAAATAAAATGGATAACAGATGGCAGAAAAGATTTAAGGTGGCGATTCCTCCTATTAGTTTGTAACTGATTACAATCTATGTAATATTTCATTACGTTACCTTAAGGCACACGCGTTTCCTTGTTCTTATTGCCTGATCTTTAGTTAGCATAAACATTTTATGAAGCTGTTCTTAAAATGTTTCCAAAACAGAATGTGGCTTTAAAGTGTAAAATTAAAAAAATGTTCTATGGAATCATATAATAATGTAATATCCTTCCTACATAAATTATTTTGATTAAGCTAAAATTAAAATATAAAGATACTGTTATAATTTATATCAATGTTTTTGCAACATCACATGCCTTTTTTTAAAATCTTTCACAGTTATATGTAGTTTTATATATTTTTAAATTTTCGAAATATTTTGGAAGTGTTTTTATAATGTTTTATGCAAATTGTCTGTGCTATGTTCTAAAAATGTTTCCTGATACGTTGGGTGATCAGTATTCAGCAAGCCTTGGAGAGTTATATGCATTCCACATCCATATAAAGCATCCTATTGCATGGATAAAATTTAGTTTAATTTATATTGTATATAGCACCCTAATGGATAAAATAAATTAGTTTTATTATTACAAAACTGAATGGACTTTTCTTACGGTTTTACCAGTTTCTGCAAGGATGCGACAGTTTGATACTTTTTTACATTAATATAAAAATTTATACATGTATTTTATCAAATACTTGAATAGTATTATATATGTAAAATTATTATAATACAAATAAATGTTGTTTAAGTTATACTTAATTTTTTTTATATGATATAATATTTTATTCTAAAAGAATTATTACACCATTTTGATAAAATTACGAAATTTAAAATGCTTTTATATTTTATTTATAAAAAATAACACTCCATATTAAAATATTACGTCACGATATGATATATAATGTATTACATTTGAATGTATATTTCAGCATTTATTTTTTTATATATTTTATATATAATTATGTTTAATTAGTAATATACATTATAATTTTATTCAAATACATAAAGACTTTTTTCTGTGTCATTAATTGTCGGTTGGTGCTATGGTCTTGACTTCCGAGTTTTATGCATTTTGAACATCATCTGACACCTCAGGATGACTTCCGAGAGGTTTCCGACGCATTAAAAATGCTTTAATTTTCATATATGGGAATATACGTTTGTGCAACTTCCTGGTTTTGCAAAGGAGGTCTATATCTTACATTTTAACACGAAAAAGTGTTGGTATGATCGTTATTTTTAACATTATAGTAAAAATTAAAACGGCTTCCGACTTCCGAAGGCTTCCGACTTCCGACTTCCGAGTTTTATTTATTGCCGTGGGTTACCCTGATTATCGCTCAAAACAAACATTTTAACATGAGTGACCTGAGAAGGCAAACGTTCTTTTTTCTGGTCTGTATTATACGTTCTTTTTAATATGACATAAATCTAGTGTGCTATTATGTTACAGTAAAAACTGTTTTCATGTCATTTCCCTTTGTCAATTCCATTTTTTGTTAAAAAAGCGTTAACTGTTGAAATTGGGTAATAAACTATACTTTACTACCATAAACATTATTATTAGTACCAGTAGTAGTGTTATATTTCAAAGTTTAGTTAAATATCATATCCTGAAATATTGGTTGATCGTTCTATTCTTATTTTTTACAAATTTAAGGGAAATTAACTGCTGTATATCATGGAAAGTACGTCTGTCTGATATTGTCATTGATACATATTGATATCCTTTTTTTTTTTTTTTTTCCTACAAGGCTACATGTTATGATTTTTGGCCAAGTTTTCAAGATGTCAGTAACATTTATGGGGTTCATTATTTCGCCTAACCCGAGACTATTTTTCTGGGTCAATGATTTAGAGCAAAGTTTATAGTAATATAAATAAAACAGTGACTGTCACGGGTACAATTTATGTATGTATATGTATATATATGTAAATGTTTGTGTGCTTATGCATATGTATGTATATGTATATGTGTGTGTATGAATTGCAATATTATGGTATCCCCGGCTAATTCTATAATATTACTTTTACACCTTAAATGTTATATATTGATCAGATCAGCAAGTGACAAAGGGAATAAGACTTTTACATGAGATTTCACTTTACAGATTGTGAAACATCATTATTTGTGTACCAGCAGTTGTAAACTCAGTTATTCTTTGAATGTATCGACTTTTGAATTTTGTTATCCTGGAGGATAAATCATGATTAGTTTAAATAGGGATATACATGTGTTTATTCTAAGAAGTATAATACATATATAGCGAACTGAAAGCAGATGGGTTTAGGTGATATAAACTGTTTGTGGTGACATACCTTTTAGAGTGGATTTCACCATATCAAGATTACCTTTTAATGGTGAAAAAAAAAAAAAACAACTTAAAATGTTTCTTTTTTCTCCCTTTAATATTGAAAACATCAGGAAAATTTTATAGAAAACGTTTATAGATGTCAATACAAGAGTAGTAACCATAATTTTTTGTATTATAAGATTAGTATTCATCTTAACTTACACATTTGGGATATTATTAAAAAGAAAAACTTTATCATTGTGTCAGGTGACTCATTTTCAAGCGAAATTGTTAAAAACACAGTAATACATGAATAATACAAGATTTCTGTGAAAAAGGAGCATAAGATGATGAATGATGGAGCTTATTATTCCTATTACTATTGTATTGATCTGAATATGAATGTGAAACTCTGGGAAGTATTTGTTAAATGGGTATTTAAACACAACTGTCACTCAGATAGATTCCAGATGTTGCAGCCATAGTGAAGTATATTTGCAAATATTAAACAATACTGTTTCTGGTATGTATCATTTTATAAAAGTTTAACAAAGACAGATGACCATTCTGGCTCGGTGAATAAAGTATTGCACATTTGTTTTCATTATCCACTTCCAAAAACCTATGGTATTAATCAAACATGTTATAAACATGCATGATGCATTGAAAGAAAACATTCCTGGTACTTTATAATCATAACTTGTATATTATTAAATATACTGAACATATAAATTATTTTTCAATACTACTTACAATTTTGGCAGTGAATAGACCTCTGTACTAAAGAGATATTGCCAATCATTTAGTCCAAGTAATAATAATTTTATTGTAATATATTTAAAAAATTACTACTACTGCTGAAATGTGTAGTTAAAGGAGCACATCTTAAACAGAACATTTTTCTTCTTTTATTAACAAGAATGCCAGGTTGAGAATATTTCATTTATTTATTTTTCATTTCACATATGTGTTACTACAGCTACTGGGATATACTGAAATGTGTTGAATTTACTGATGGTTTTTCTTAGAGTTTCATATGGCAAACAGTTTTTTTTTTTTTTCTGGATATGTTGTTATCTGGGTACGTATATGTATTTATGTATGTATATGTGCATGTATGCTGATCTATACAATATTAACAAAATGTTACAATCAGTTCTCTACTAAATCCATAGAATGGTACACAGTATAATATGAAAAACAACTTGTGGTCCCAAGAGGAAAAAAATGGGACATTTTATGCACCTCCAATTAAGGTTGAGTATGAGTTAATTTATAAATAAACATGATTCAGTGAAAATAAAAAAAAAAAAAAAAAAAAATTGCACTGACTAAAAGGGTAGTACCTATCAATTGGTTTACGTTGTAACATGGTTATTTCAGCATTTAAAAAATATCATTCTTTATGCTGAAATATGTAGTGAAGGAGACACATCTCAACATTGACATTTTTTCACCCATTGACATTTTTCTTCTCACATGTTTAGGTCTTTTAGGGCAGCTTACAAGATACACTGAAATATGTTAATTAAGCTGTAAAATAGACTATGAAGTTGTTTTGAAATTATGTGGTGTACATTAGCTCTCTTTAAAGTTGTATTTGATAAAAACACAGATGCATATAAAAATGCTATCATATGGATGTTAGTTATCTTTTTTAGTATTTTGTTTTCCACAAAACTGATGTGTTGGTAGATATAGACATTTATGCTGATCCACATAATACACATTGACATGTTGTAATCAACCAGTTCTCTATTGAGTGCATATAATTGTTTATACCAAGTGTATACAAAGTGGGACATTTTGTATACTTCTAATACAGGCGTGGTTTGAATTTAATTTACAATAGTTATGATGCAGTGACAGAATATGTTATGATCACAACTTTAATTGGACAATAGACAGACCATTATACTAAAAGAGTATTTGCTGTCATTTGGGCTATGCTGTAACATAAATTATTTTGTCAAATTAATATATTTAAACATTACTATTCTAAAAGATGTAGTAAAAGGAGTACAACCTAAACAGAAGTTGAGCTTTAATTTGAAAGAAAAGCATATTGAGAATATTCTGTTTTTTTACTTCTGACTTTGCATATGTTTTAGGTTTTTAATTGTATCTTTTGAGGTACACTGAAATATGATACTTGCCTAGGCCGCTGAACTGCTTTTTCCCCCAAAAGTGATGTGTTGATATCTATATACAGGTAAGCTGATCCACATAATACTGATTAACACGATGTTACAGGCCAGTTTTTACTGATCCCTTAGAATTGTTTATATCAAGAGACACAAAGTGGGACATTTTGTATACTTCTAATACAGGTATAGAAAGAATTAAATTTAAAATAATCATGAGTTAGTGACAGAAAATGTTATGATCACAACTTATACAGACCCCTGTGCTAAAAGGGTATTAACTGTCATTAGGTTTGTGCTGTTATATAAATTAATTGTCACCTCAACATTTAAAAAAAAAAAAAAAAAAAAAACTACTATACTGATGTTAAAAGCTGTAGTACAAAGGGCACAGCTTAAACTGTATATGAGTTTTTATTGGAAAGCCAGGTTTAGAATATTCCATCTGTTTATTTAATATTTTGCATATGTTTTTAAACTTTTTATTATAGCTTTTGAGTTACACTGAAATATGTTACTTTAGTTGTTGAACATACATGACCATAAATATAAAATGCTGTCAAATTAATAGTTAACTTATACATCCTTATACATGTATGCTGATAAACACAATATTGATTGATATGTTGGATATAGTAAGTCAGTGTTTCTATCTGTGCCCATAGAACTGTATACATTATAGGGTAAAATGTTAAGGGTTGACATAACAAGCAGGCACTTGTATTAAATTGATACTCATGAAAAATGTTTGCATCTAGATACTTTAAGGTATTTGAGCACTACCAGATCAGGATTGTTAGGATTTGCTATACATTAGACACATTTTTATGTAAGTCTGTGGTTATATTTTTTTGCACCAAGAGGTACTTCAGATTTATCTTTAAAAAAAAAAAAAAAATATATACATTAAGGGAAGAGGTGTATATTAGTTCAGTATTAGAATCAATACTATGCCATATATTTTATGTTAGTGTCATCTGTTGACACAATTACAGGTAAATGGGGATAATAATAGTCCCTCCTTGTAGTATACATAGGTTTAGTTTTAATAATATATTGAAAGTGAATTACTTTCTTGGATGAAAAATTTATACTTGTGATATGTATTTATGGATATACTTTTTTTTTTCACAGATAATTGGTTCTACAGATATTAACATTCTCTGGAGTAAACCTATATATATATTATATACAACAGTAAAACTACTAGTATATCTCTCTACTAGTATATCGTAATTGCCATAAAAGATGAGGATCATACTGATAGTATTTTAATGTGATAAGATTATATTTTGATGAACTTATACTAAATAGGGTGAAGATAAAATACCATTGAAAGTCTGAGGAACCATCTAAGAGGAAATTTGACTAACATTCAAAGCATATTTGATATTAAATGAATTAGGCATAATTGATTTAAACATTTAAGAATAATAAGCAACTATATATTATGAATACAACCAGTATAAAGACAAAATTAAATTATAATTTGTAAAAGATTTAAGAAAGAGTATACAAAGAATTGTAGAGCTACAATTAGAACCAATGTGGAATTGACTTTATGGACAATAAATCTGAGAACCCAAATAATTATCATATTGATAAAAGTAACTCATAGATTTTGTTTATCATTAACAATATTATTATCCTTTTCGCAAAATAGTAAACATATTAATCCGAACCTTTTTGAAATCCAAACCTAAATAGTAAATAAGATTAGTTATTTTATTTATAAAATAAGTCTTAAAAGTTGCAGAAACAGTAACAAATAGTTAGGATAATGTGTAATGATTATAATTAGAAATGGTTAAAAAGGAGAAAAGAAAAAGAAAAAAAAAATGCCTTTGGGCTACACTGGTATTATCCGGAATAATATGGTTTTACTTAAAATAGAAAAAAAAAATATTCAAATCAGAAATAATAGATGTGAGTGGAAGTATACTCAAAGAAATCATTTTGCCATTTTTATTAGATTTAAGTTTAGATTTTGAAACAGAGCTCCAGATGGCTGTTCTGTCACTTGATAGCAGGTAGTTAAGGGCAGCGCCAATGGTTTTAAGAGGTGCTGCAGTGTTAATTGTGAATTCATGTATGTTACGTGACACGTTGTATGTAAAAAGCAGAAATTTACATTTAAACCCCCAGTTTCTGTATGACCAGCTATATATACAAAGAATAAATAAACCATACGTAATTCATAGACATAATCACACTTAATGCTAGAGGTTTAGGGGATACAAAAAAACGTAGGGAATTGTTTCATTGGCTACATAAACAAAATGCTAAGGTAATTATGCTACAAGAAACTCACAGCACAGTAAAAGAAGAAAATATGTGGTGTGCTGAATGGGGTGGTAAAATTATTTTTTCCCACGGTACAAATAATGCAAAAGGAGTCTGTATTTTATTCAAAAATAATGTTAACTTTGAAGTACATGATATAATACTTAGTGAAGAAGGTAACTTCATAATACTTGATATTACATTGGAAGAAACTAGAATTACTATGGTAAATATTTATGGACCAAATAATGACAACCCAGATTTTTTTATTAATATTATGGATAAAATAGAATTACTACCAAATGACAATAGAATATTAGCAGGTGACTTCAACTTAGTTCTTAATATCACTAAAGATAAAAAAGGAGGCAGGGCTAAAACTCATAAAAAAGCTCAAACAGTGGTGAACCTATGGATAAAAAACTTAGACTTAGTGGATATATGGCGTAAACAACACCCAAATGTATCGCAATATACCTGGAAAAGATTAAACCCTAAAATTATTTTATGCTGATGAGATTTTATACTTATTTCTAAAGGTCTTTCCGAACGTGTACATAAAACAGATAACCAACCAGGTTTTAAAACTGACCACTCTGCTGCTACAACAACAATTGATATGAAATTAAATAAAAGAGGACCAGGCTTCTGGAAATTTAATCGTAACCTGTTGAATAACTCAGATTATATAAAACTTATTAAAGAAACTATTAAAGAAACTAAAGAATATAATAAAAGTGCCAATCCATCTTTGCTATGGGATACTATTAAATGTAAAATAAGAGGGGCATCCATTAATTATTCTCATAGACTAAACAAGCAAAAAAGAACAAAACTACATCAACTAGAAAACAAATTAAAAATATTAGAGGAACAATATGCAGATAGCCTAGATGATGCTTTAACAGTAGAAATAGACCAGCAAAAAATAGAAATTGAAAATATTATAAAAGAAAAAACAGAAGGAGCAATGTTAAGGTGTAAAACTAAATGGTTTGAGGACGGCGAGAGACCGTCTAAATATTTTCTGAATCTGGAAAAGAGGTTATATAACAGAAAGACTATTACTAAACTTAAAATTGATGATCACTATGTAACAGACCACCATGAGATTTTAAAAGAAACAGAGAAATTTTATAAGAATTTGTATACTTCAACACAGTTTAATTTAGATGAAAATTTTTATACAGAATTCTTTACACAATCACACAAAATACTAACAGAAGAAGAAAAAAACCTTTGTGATGCCGATTTATCTGAAAACGAAATCTTAGAATGTCTTAAATCTTTTAAAAATGGGAAAACTCCTGGAACAGATGGTCTTACAGTTGAATTTTATAGATATTTCTGGGGAGATATCAAACAATATTTAATCAGTGCTTTTGAATACTCATACCTAAAAGAAAAGCTCAATATTTCTCAACGTCAAGGGATTATTACACTGATTCCAAAAAAATCAAAAGACCCACCAAGTTTGAAGAAATGGAGACCAATTTCTTTGCTTAATATAGATTATAAAATACTTACTAAATGTATGGCAAGAAGGTTACAATCAGTTCTTCAAAGAATAATCCATCCAGATCAAACTGGATTTTTAAAAAATCGTTATATAGGAGAAAGTCTTAATAGAATTTATAACTTAAATAACTATTGCAGTAAACACAAAATTAAAGCTAATTTAATAACAATCGACTTTGAAAAAGCATTTGATTTATTAGAATGGTCTTTTATAAACAAAACACTCCAGTACTATAATTTTGGAACTATATTCTGTAAGTGGGTTAAAAATTTTTATACTGACATATCATCTTGTGTTATTAATAATGGGTGGAGCTCTTGTTTCTTCCCAATAAGCAGAGGAGTACGGCAAGGTTGCCCTATGTCTCCTTATTTATTTATAGTCTGCGCAGAAATTTTAGCATCGAGTATTAGAAATAATGTAAATATTAAAGGTATAGAAGTAGAAAATTCTAAACATGTAATATCTCAATATGCAGACGACACGACTCTATTTATTAAAGGAGGAGGGCCAGTGATTCATGAGACTATTGAACAGTTTAAGAGATTCCATAAAATTAGTGGTTTAAAAATTAACATAGAAAAAACCACAGTAATGCCTATGGGTAATCACGAATATGGGAAAGAAGAAATAAAACATTTAGGGTTACAATGGACAGAGGGACCAATTACACTTTTAGGAATTAATATTAACAGTACACTCCAAAATCTTAGCGAACTTAACTTTAAACCTTTCATAGGAAAAATAAATAAATTAGTGGAAACATGGTCAAAACGAAAATTGACACCAATTGGTAAAATTACAGTAATTAAATCCGATTTAGTATCCCAATTACAATATCAATTTTCTGTTCTACCAAATCCACCCGCCTCCATAATAAAAGAAATTGAAACTATTCTATATAACTTTATATGGAATAGTAAGATAGATAAAATAAAAAGAGAAACTCTTATAGCTTCTAAAGATAATGGTGGATTGGATATGACAGATATTTGGTCAAAAAATACAGGCAACAAAAATCATGTGGATTTATAGACTACTAAATTCAAATATTAAAGAAGGATGGAGGCAATTAATTAATCACAGCCTAAATAATTTAACTAAATATTTATTCACATGTAATATTAAATTTGATGATGTAGATCAGATACATACAGTGGCGTCAATTTTTCTCCCAGGGTGGGGGGGATGAGTTTGTATATATATATATGTATATATATATATATATATATACCTTTTTTCAGCGTCTCTGAGTGTCATATTCAACTAAATATATTTATATATATATACATTATATATATATATAATTGTTATATATATATATAAATAAACTCATATCATTTTTCAGATAATTATTATGTTTTAGAAAATAAGTATATTCCTGAATTCTAAGCAAGGTTTATAGATATAACATTTTTTAGTAAATGGATCCAAAGTCTTTAATTCTATTTATTAATTAATTTCATTTGCAATATTATAATATTATTCTCTGAAAAGTGGGGGGTATGATAACATTGACCATCCCCCCCTTGCCAAAAATTGGGGGGTACATATATACCCCCCATCCCCCCTATATTGACGCCCCTGGTTACATATACTCAGAAAACTAAACATATTCTGGAAAGAAATAGTACAAGAATGGTGTAAATATAACTTTTATATCCCAGAAACAACAAATGAATATCTTAATCAATCATTATGGATAAATTCCCATATCAAAATAAATGGTAAAATCGTATTTTATAAAAAGTGGTATGATTCAGGGATCCGATATATACACAATTTGACTAAGATGGTGAATAATGCATATTTCTTCTATTCAATTCAAGAAATAAAAAGGATTTATGATATTGAAATACACCAATTGCCCTACAATAGCATTATACATGCGATCCCTGTAAAATGGAAAAAAGAATTAAAGATTTGCCAAAGTTATCATAATTGTGAATTTAAACTCGAAAATAACATTGATAAATTATTAAAAAAAGCTAAACCTGTTAAGTCCGTCTATAGCGAAGTTATAAGGAAAAAATATAAATCTCCAGTTAAAAGCATTTTGAAATGGCAAAAAGACTTGGCAGTATGTAACCAAAATAGTATACTTGAAGCTTTCAAGAATATAGGTTTTATAACAATATCTACAAAATTAAGATATTTTCAATTTAAAATTTTGCATAGAATTTTAACTCTAAACCCTTTTCTTTTGAAGGCAGGAATTATAGATCAGGATAGTTGTACGTTTTGTATGAGAGACAAAGAAACTTTACTGCATCTGTTTGTTAACTGTACAATCATAAAGGATATATGGACAAAGTTAGCATTATGGCTGAAGAATTTCAATATAGATACAAATTTTGATAGTAAGAATATAATTCTGAATAATAGCACAAATAAATTATTAGATAAAATTATTCTCTTAATGAAATATTATATATACACCACACGATGTAAAAAGAAGCAATTAACTATTAAAGGTTCCACACAGTTTATTACAAAATATTACTGTGTGGAAAAAGAAGTAGCCATCACTAAAGGAAAGTTAGCTGTACATAAAACTTTATCGGGAAAATTAGATATTATTATTGGGGAAACAAATTGAATTTTTACTGCTAGATTAAGGATGTTTATGTCTGCTTTGTTGTATATGTCACATGTTTGTGTATTTGATGTATTATGTTAATGTAAAATTTTTCAGTGATGTTATGTAACAAATGTCATGTATGTTTGTTTGTACAGTATTGTAAGTTTTGTTCTGTTGGTAATAAAAAAAAAAAAACTGACTTTTCCTTCTGTCTTTGCAACTTGAAACCACAAGATGCACATAATGTGTTCAGATACAAATCACTTTTCGGGTGTAATTTTATTCAATCCTGGTGTACATATAAGTTGAGGTAAATGAAAATATAAATAGAAGTAAAACAGAAGACTTCGGACTTTTAAAATGTAATTTACGGAACCAATAGGCAATTTTTGTTGTAAGTGCAATTAACCTCACCACCAGAGACCTTATACTCCGCCCTTTTAACCTAATTATGGTGATGAGCCTCCAATACGCTCCCACACAGAATAGACTGTGGGCCATCACAGACAGACACCCCATCCCCCCCCCTAGTGTTAGCAGGGTTAGGAAAATGCCGGCATTTTCTAGATTTTGCCATGCCAGTGGCATTTTCTGGAATTTCCCGGTATAATGCGGAATGTTCTGTTATTACCTGGCAAAGTCTCAGCTTTTATTTTGTTACGGAATCTAATAACGACAGATCACGTAATCGTGACGAGCACAAATTCTGTTATGGAGATAAAAAAAAATCAGATTCTGCAAAACTAGGCAGCGTGAAATGTCTAGGGGAATGAATTAAAAAAGTCAGTGGATTTTTGTCAACAAATAATTATAATTTATTCTTAGAACTATCCTAACATTAAAATACACTAAATCAATACAATTACACAGTATAACAATAATAAAAATGTACAGTACCAGAGTCCGGATCCTAGGCTTTGATTTCTGGATATCGCAACTGTCACATCTCCACAAGAGGCTTTTAGCATAAGTTATCCAGATGAACAGTTCATGTAAATCTTCTCAGATGATGGTCCGATTTTATCTCGAAAAAATCTGTTGTAATCCAAAAGTGAAGTTATGGTAATAATCCCAAAGGCCATCTGTATATAAAGTCTGTATAAAGTCCGTAGAATAACTGTAAGTTCTGCAGTTATCGGAAAGGTCCAAAAAACACTGACGAGTGTCACACTCTTTCGTGCCCGCTGGTATTTTCTCTCTGCCGGCTCTAAACACAGGAAAAGTTTGTCCTGCCTTGTGTCAGATAGCTAAGAGACTGTAGAAGATGCCTGCCAGTACAGCTCCCTTAAATGGGCATTTTCTAACTTTCGATATCTGCAATCAAAGCAACGGAACAGATTAGGCATCCAAAAGGTAGCCAAAATGGTTACCTGTTACAGATTCCCTAGAGACAGTCATGAGATAGATTGGTAAAGCTCCTGATTTAATATGAGATATTCTGGACTTTAAAATGGGTTGCATCAGTAAAAAATATTTGCAAATGATATATTTTTTCGCAAGTGATTACTGAGTGTTGTTTTGTGTGTTTGTTCAATACATAACATTCAATTTACATTTAAGATAAACAGTATAATTTTTACGCATGACAGAATATGTGCTCTATGTGTTTGTCACAAATAACAATTCAGTAACCCACTTGTTTTTGTTTTTTTTTTTTGGGGGGGGGGGGAGGGGGGAACCAACCTTCACAATTTCATAGATTTTGCCAAAAAAAGTTTAGAAAATGCCAATATCAGAGATTTTACCATGCCGGAAAATCTCCGGAATTTTCCGCTGGAATATTCCGGTTGAGAAAATGCCGCACAAACCTGCCCGTTAGACACCAATTTTCACATAGTTTTACTGTTAGCCACGATAATTAGCTGCCATAATCTGCATGATTGCTTTTTAATTGGTGGTGGGTGTGAGCCCCAGGGCCGTTGCCATGGCAACGCATAAGCGAATACCAGGAATTTAAGAAAAACATATATCTATGACTAAACTCCATAAATATAATCCAAATAAGTAGAAATGTGTATTTAAAGCTTCCCAGTTGATTAAAATTAAAGAGTTGGTTCATATAAGGTAATGATTGTGAATAATTAGCATCGTTGCTATGGCAACAATGTAATAGGGAACCATTAGTATTTGAGAATCTGTAGTTGCATTGTTACTAACACACCATCATAGTACAATCTGTGTGTTTATATAAATATGGTTTAAGCTCTCTGGGTCATATATATATATATATATATATATATATATATATATATATATATATATATATATAATATGGTTCAGTTAAGTTCACATTCATGCAAAATCATGACCGCTGCTGTTACAACGTAATGGCAGAAACTCAGCATAGACATGATAGACGTACAACATAGGGGTAGACCATGTAGCTTCTTGCCCAGCTTGGACCCTATTCCCCTTTAGGCAGTAATTGTAATAACATTTTCTAGCTAGCCAGAAACCTCTGCTATCAGAGTACTCCTGTTTGCCATTGATCCATTGGTAGTTGTGGCCATGTGACCTGTTACCATGGCAACTTAGTAATGAAACTTTGTAAAACGTCATATTTTTTTTACAAATTAAAAACATACTTTGTTCCAGTGTATACATATTTCAAGCTGCCTGAACAAGGACATGCAAAATCTAGGTCATTTAATGTCATAGTAAAGCAAAATCATGGCCGTTGTTAAGGCACCGAAATGACGGAAACTCATCAAAGACATGATTCACTTACAGAATAGATGTAGACAATGTAGACTTTTGGCCGGCATGGACCCCGTCCCCTTCGGGTAGTAACTGAAACCATGTTTTCTAGTAAGCCATCAACCTCCGCTATCAGAATATCGGTATGCTTGTTTGCCTTTGATCTGGGGTGGTTTGAGCCATCTGATCCGTTACCATGGCAACATAGTAATGAAAATTTCATATATTTGTTGCTAAACAAAACAAAAACATGATGTTAGTATCAAATGATACATACTTGATGTTGATGATGTGATGACTTGTGGTATTTTTGGTGATGAATTTGGTGTTTTTAATCTAGTTTAATTAGTACATTGTCGGATTTTTTTTCTGGGGAACATTCAACATATTACCTGTTTAATGTTGTCATGCCCAGAAGCATCTGATATCACAATTGTTTACATAACTCAAGAATAGTCTTGAATGTCACCTTAATTTTAGAGTCAACGGGAAGTTTCTGGATTATTCTGGTAAGGTGACATCATGGTTTAATTTAGTATAGGGCTGTAAAGTCATGTGTCTGAGACAGACGGAAGGGCGTTATCAGAGACCTTGATTATAAAATGTTATCCTTCATTAAATATGTCATACCAATATATAAGAAAAACCAAAAATAAATGTTTGGAAAGACCAAATTATTATGCAGGACTACAGGTTTGTCATGTCAAATGCAACAGATATTGTGGAATATTAATTTAGTCACTGTATATTTGTTACTGTCGGATACTGAATTCCTAATACTGCAAATGTTTCAATTTGCAAAAAAAAAATGGCATATAAACATTACTTTACCACATGTATTTTTATTTTAAGATCTGCAGTCACTGTATGTTAGGGCCGAGTATGTGATACTGTTACAGGTGTCTCTATTTATGTATGTGTATGTGCAGCGCTAGCATTGGCCGTTGCCATGACGGCATAGCCTGGCCCACGCGTGCGGCCCACGTGAAAACACAGCGGTCATGTTAGTCTGGGGCTTTCTCGCCTGGCCGAGCCGGGCTTGCCTACGTATGGACCCTGATGTGAAGAAACACGGTGTTTGTTGTTCTAGATGTTTCCTGTACTGTGTATCATGTTAGGTTCTTTAGGTTGTTCGGGAATTCGAAAGTTCTCGGCTTGGGGAGAAAGTTATAAATAAGGGGCTGTGTTTTAGAGCCAGGTGGAGAGTAGAGAAATATTCCAGCGGACACAATGGCGTGTAAGTCAGGTGTGGACCTTTTCCGATAAGTGCGACAATTATAGATTTTCTTCTAAATTTGTAACGGATTTTATATAGTCTTCAGTTTGCCTTTCGGATCACTGTCAGGATTTCACTTTGGATTATAGTAGATTGATTTTGTGATTACATTGGACTGTTATTCTCTGAGATTTGTTTGAAAAAAAAGATTAGCTGTATAACAGACAGATTTTAATCTGTAACTGTTTATTTCAGGCCAAAAGATTAAAGAGAGGATAGATCAATAGACATGGTTAAAAGCCAAAGCTAAATAGGAAACTAAAAAGAAAGGGGATGTTTTATTAACATACAGTGCATATGGTAGAAGGGAACAGACTTTTATTTATTTGACATTATAATCGTTTGGTCCTGCATAATAAGCTGCCCTAACAAATCAAGATTTAATTTTCCAAATACTTTGATTTTGTTTTGTTTCATTATCAGGATATCATATATTCATCAACTCTATTTTTAAACAGGAGACTGTCATGCTCACTTCAATGAATACGCATGATATGACCAAGCTTCAGATTTTGAATAACAGTTACACTGGAGTTCTGAAGTGTCGCGAATACATTTCTGATTTAATCTTGTACCTTCTATTTTTACATAACCGGGTCAATTTATATTATGGATATATCAGTTACAAATAATAAAATATAAAGTCATGTGCTTTATATGTTTACATTATATTAAAAAACTTAATACATGTATTATGAATATACTGAAGATTAAGATTACAATATATAAATAAACTACAATATCACTACTCTTTATGACAGACGTCGTCATAGAAACGGTTTTGAATTTGCATGATTGTTACTTTAAATGACCTGGATTTTGATGTATTTGATCAAACAGCATCAAATATGTATCATTTGACACTTATATCATGTTTTTATTTTGTTAAGTATCAAATATATGACTCTTTTATTTATTTATTTTTTCCTTACTATGTAGCCATGTTAAGGGGTCAGATGGCCAAAACCACCCAAGATCAATGAAAAACAAGCAGACTCTTATAGCTCAGGTTTTTGGCTAACCAGAAAACGTGGTTTTAATTACTGCACTCAGTGGGAGGAGCTCCGTGCTGGCCCAGGAGGCTATATGGACTACCCCTATTTTGATTTCCCCTAAGTCTACCATGTCTATGATGACCATGTCTATGTTACCATAGCAACGGCTATGTAGGTGACATGAAATGAACCCTATCTGGTTGGCCATGAACCACACTACTATAAGCATGTATAAACAGACACATCGATTGTACTTTTTTGTTGTTAGTAACAATGCAAATTACATTTTCTGTTTCTCAACTGCGATGTTGCCATAGCAACAACGCTTATTTGTCATCATCATTACCTAATATGAACCAAATCTCGATTTAAGTGAACTGGGCAGCTTTTAATATACATTTCTTCTAACTGTGATTATTTTTATGGTGTTTATTTAGAAATATATGGGATTTCTAAAATTCCTGATTTTCGCTAGTGTTGCCATGGAAACGCCACACCCACCACCACATTAATGGCAAACATGCAGATTATGATAGCTGACCACCTTGCTAACAGAAATGCTTGAAATTGGTGTTTAAGGGGGGGGGGGATGGTTTCGATATTTTTGCTACGGTTGTGAGAGCTCTTTACAAGACAATAGTGACGTCACAAAGGTCGATGACATTTGACGTCGCACTGACTGGCGTAATCAGCTGGAATTGCCATATTTCTGTTCTCCAGTGCTATACATATATCGCAGTCATTGTGAAATGTTTGGCCATATTTTGGATTATTTGTCTCATGCGAATTACGTGCAAGGTAAGACATTATTATTCACTAGGTAGCCGGCAGAATTACTACTACAACCTTTAGCCTAGAACTTTTTATACTGTCTCTTTGTATAAAAAAATATCCCGAAAACCTGCCGACACAGGTACTGGTGCAGACTACGCGTGTTCTGTTTGGGAGACCCCAAATAATGTAAATGTTGTGCTTGTGGGATGATTGACCGTTTACTTTGCAAGGTAACTTGACTGGTTACTCGCAATTGCTTTGCTCATGATTTTTCATTGAATGAATATGTGATTAAGGT
Organism: Sipunculus nudus; assembly: GCA_026874595.1. Lineage (NCBI taxonomy): Eukaryota > Metazoa > Annelida > Sipuncula > Golfingiida > Sipunculidae > Sipunculus > Sipunculus nudus. Next base: position 40,745,847 of record CM049317.1, on the reverse strand, counting down.
CACATAGAGTTCATGGATAGGTTAATTATATATGCATTATATATGGCTAGTGGATGCAATTCCAATAAAATTTGAAATAAAATGTTAGGTTCACTTTCAGATATTAACAAGGAAAATCTCAAATTTGAGCTCATATTGGAACAAAAGAAAGTTTCAAATTTTTAATTTAAGAAGATCGTAGAGATGAGGAAGAAACCATGAACCATCCCTTTTGAGAATACATTCTTGTGCAAAATATATGGTCTCAAACTTCAGTATTATTAAAGAAATGTAATATTTTAAAAGATAATGTTTACGATGTGCATGTGATGCTTGGTATTTACATTGATATGACTTTAGACGCAGTAATTTTTTTGATGAAAAAAATGTATATATATGGGTGTGTAAATGTGAGGGAAAGAAACGAGTATTTAAGCTATTCATAAAATTTTAGTTAAAATTATATGTATAGAAGAAAGAGGAGCGAAAATGAAAGGTTAAAGAGCACCCCACAATGAGAAGTGGGAGAGATTTGTTAAGTTTTTGAAGATCTGAAGATCAACTATTTGCCGAAATATATAAAAATGATAAATATATCTCTATATAATAGCTTACGTATATAATGTCTATTTGTCACTTTTTTTTGTATGTGATATGTGTATATCTATATTGCACACCGTACTTTTTTTCATTTGTTAAGTAAATGTATATTTCTTTGTTTGCAATAAAAAAGTGTACAGTAATGAAACGAAGTAATAAATGACCGGTGACTGATATTTTCATATTTTTATATCTACTTTTATACTTTACGTTTCTTAGTAGATATTACTGTCTGGAATATTTTCCGTCAATATCACATGCAAAGTCGGAAGGGGGGGGGGGGGGGGCATGGGGGAGGGGGGGGGGGGGCATAGCCCCCTTCGGATCCCCCCTGGATACGCTCCTGGTCGTCGCTTACAATTTCTTATATATCCCAAAGTGTGTTACTAATGGCGGCCATTTTGAAATTCAATATTGCGACCAGACCTTGCATAAAGTACGGGAATTGCTTTGATGGATATCTTGGTATCACAAACATGGATGTTGATACCATTTATATTCTTCCACCGTGCTCACAAGTACAGATATAGGGCAAAATATATGAACAATGGCGGCTGTCACCCCTGACTTAACGTGATAACTTTACAACGGATATATCCTATAAAACAATAGGATGGGTTTACGCTTGCCACTTGATTTCACTAATCAAGAAATTAGATCCCGGTCATTACAGGTGACATTTCCAGGTTCTTTTAAGGACGTGTATAAAAATACCAGACAATCATACACCAAGATCAATAGAAACTATGAGACATCAGGTTAAATTCACAAATATAATTCAAGACAATACATACAGAGACATAGATGCGAGTGTGTGTGCGTTGATGTGTCAATACGACAGACCTTCACAATAAAAATACAGGATATTTACTGAGTCCATGGTTTGAATAAAAAAACAATAAAGTCCAGTTCCTTCAGAGATCTCTGGTTACTGTTTTGTGTAGAATCTAGCGTATGGTTAGTACCATATAGTCTATATGAGTTTAGCGATCTTCAACTGATCTTGCTTGACAGCGCCCCGGGTAGGTTTACGTTCACATGAATGGTAATAGCTCTCTTTGTTTACATATGAGCTTAGAGTCCTTAACCTTACTCGTGTAGCAATTGTTTCACGGCTTACAGCGATTATGTATCTAGGTCAAGCTGAACTAGGCCGGCAGGTGACGCGTGCGCACTTACTTTACCGCCAATACGATGCTCTGTCGGCAGCACGGCTGTGATCTCGTGAGCTGGGCCCATGCCTCATGTAGAAGCTTGCTTCTATGCCGTTCCTGGCGGGTTTAAGCGTTTCAATGTTCTTTCTGCCGTGCGTGCGTGCTGCCTCTTCAAGCTTCAAGACCCAACTCCCGCAGCGTCCCGCGTCTCTCCCTGAACTCTTGACGTCACAATCGGCTGTGCACTGTGTACGGCGATCCGGTTCTCTGATTAGCTTATGGCTCAAGTGTCCCATATAAGGATATATGTGATCAAGTATGACTGCTAGCGTCACCATGGCGACCCACATACCAGATGTAATACACGCAATGCGTGACACAGATAAATCAGCTGATAGCCGATGGGATTTCATACAAGAATACACAACATATATACAATCAAGACCTGTCAACGCTTTAGGATGACGCTTCACGTCAATATCAATAGAGAACAGACTTCGTTAAACTATGATACAAAACACCGTACATATTGTCACCGATTTTCTGGTGACATCACCCCCTCCTTATAAAGAAAATACACAGTATTTTCTCGATACATCGTATCGTTCTATCTCACAGGGTCCAGCTAAACATATTTACATATAGCAATACATAGCAATACATAAGGGTCATGTAATAAGTTGTCATTAGTACATGCCCACGGTCTATGACACAGGGCAAAATCCTGTACATGTTTAGACTTAACTGGCTAAACATTATAGCTCATTAAATCCTAACACTCAGGCAGTCTTCTAAGAAAATCAGGTCCATGGTTTAGTTTACCTGACACTGCTTCAATATCAAATCTAAACTCTTGTAGAACCAGTGCCTATCTCATTACTCTCTTATTAGCACATTTTGATTTGATAATACACTTTAATGGTTTGTGGTCGGTCTGAATGGTGAACGGTCTACAAGCCAGGTACATCTCAAATTTCTGTACAGACCATACAATTGCTAATGACTCTTTCTCGATGGTGGAGTAATTTCTCTCCCTGGGCAATAGTTTACGACTTGCATAAGCTACTGGGTGCATGATCCCCTCGTGTCTTTGCATCAGGATACAGCCAATACCCACATCAGATGCATCACATTTCAAATAAAACGTTTACTGAAATCAGGTAGCTTCAGTATGGGAGGGTCTGACAGTTTAGCCTTTAGAGAACAGTACGCGTTCTCGTGTACGGGTTTCCAGTCTAGTTTGTTAGGTTGACCTTTCCGCGTTAGATCAGTCAAGGGCACCGCTATTTCCGCATAGTTTGGCACGAATTTTCGATAGTACCCTGTAAGACCTAGGAATGCTCGCAAAGCCTTCTTTGTCTTAGGTCTATCAGTGCTCTGTATTCTCTTGAGCAAAACCGGATTAGTGGCCAAGTTGCCCGTGTCTACAAGGTGTCCTAAAAACTCTAAGCTCTGGTAGCCTATGAAGGTTTTAGCTGGTTTAGCTGCTAAGTTTGCACATTCTAGTCTAACTAGCACTTCTCTAAGAGTTCTTAAGTGCTCGTCCCAAGTCTCTGCGTGTATTAACACGTCATCTACATAACACACTACATTCGGCATGTCGCTGAACATTTTCCGCATCATGCGGGTGTAAACCGCTCCGGCAGTTACCAGGCCGAATGGCATAACCCTAAATTGGTAATGGCCATCGGATGTAACAAAGGCCGTCTTAACCCTGGATTCCTCAGAAACAGGGATCTGCCAGTAACCTTTCGTCAGGTCAAGCTTTGTAAAATACTGGCTTTTCGCGACTTTGACAAAAAGTGTTTCCAGATCCGGCATGGGTTCAGGATCGAACACGACTGATTGGTTCAGCTTTGGGTAGTCTATCACGAATCTAGTCTTACCGTCAGGTTTGGCTTTGACCAAACGGGTTGAAGGCACCAGCTGGCCACAGAGGTATGTTATTGCTTCTGAAAAGTTGTTATATATGTGACATGTTTATTTGTAACATGTAGTCTTTATCAGCTCTTGGGCCTGCTTTATCAAGGAAAAAATTAAATTTTTTGTTATATGTATTGGCATGTCGTACGATGAAGAAAGAAAACGTATGAGGTCAGGTTTATCTAGTAGCTCCTCAGATTCATCATTCGTTGAAACAAAGAAAACAGAATATTTACTGTCAGACTCCCTTAACTATTGTGGAGAAGAACTTGAAAATATGACAGGCAGGTCAGTAACTGAAAAGAAACTCAGTGAAATGCTTGAAAAATTAAGAAATGATATGAAAACCGAGTTTCAAACTCGGTTAGAAGTGTATATAGGGAGAATGGAAGAAAGGGTATTTAAACTAGAAACTGACAATGAAAATTTGTCTGCTAAAGTTTGCCAGTTGGAGACAGAAAACGCTATATTGAGAACTGAAAGCACACAGGCAACTATAGCTGCACACCAAGCAAGGGTACATGCAATAAATAATGAGCAACAAATGAGAAAATCAAATTTGAAGATATTGGGATTTCCTGAACAGGAAGATGAAAATTGTACACAAAGTGTTCATAGATTAATTACAGATAGTTTGAGAGTTAGGCTATCAGTAGAAGCAGTTGATTCAGTGTATAGGGTTGGAAAGAAGGACGAAGAGAAACCACGACCAGTGATTGTCAAATTTCGTAGACCAGATGATAGAATTACTGTAATGAAATCAAGGAAAATGTTAAAAACTACAAGAATCATGATTGTAGATGATCTGTGTAAGGAACAACTAGAAGTGTACAATAGAGTGAAAAATGACCAAAGGATAAAGGCAGCATGGTCATGGAAAGGCAAAATATATGCACAAAACAAACAGAACTTAGAAAATATTGTTCAGGTTAATTTTGGAGACAAGCTTGAGGACTTGTTTTCCACATAACGATGAAAGGATTGTAAAAAAAGTGTGATCTATGTAATGAAATACTGTTGAGTTTCAGTTACATGCTATTGATGAATTTCCTTTGAAATTTATTTTAATGAATTTATTACAATATTAGGCAGGCCCAGAAGCTGATCTTGATTATATATTCACAATATGTATGCATTACGTTACATTTTGTGTTATATGTACTGTGTGATGTATCATGTTATCCAAAAAGTTGTACACCATGACAATATAAATTTGGTTCTATATAACTTTACCTACACCCCAAAAAGAAAATATGTTTTAAGGGCTGAGAAAAACTTGTTGAATACATTAAATCATGGAGTCACGTAAAAGTAAGAACACTTTTAATATAATATCCTTGAACGTCAGAGGGCTTAGGAACGACAAGAGAAGGAAAATATTAAACTGGTTCTATAAACATGAATGTGATAGTGGTGTAGGATTCATTCAAGAATCGCATAGTGATGAACATATTGTTAACTGTTGGACAAAACAGTGGGGAGGACCTGTTTATTTCTCACATGGGACAACCTCGAGTCGAGGTGTTATGGTAATTGTTGGAGAAAAGCTAGATTTTAAATGTGAAGAGGTTGTGGTTGATACAAACGGTAGATATATTTTGTTGAAATGTTATATTCATGAATGCCTCACTTTACTCTTCAATATATATGCGCCAAATTCCGACTCAGAACAAACTAAGTATTTTCAGAGTTTACAGAATGAAATAAACAAGCTTGCTCTAGATGCTGACATAAAAATTATAATAGGTGGAGATTTTAACATATGTATGGAAACAATTGATTTAGACAGGGAAAACTTAAAGTTCAAGCTATTAAGCATGTACAATCAGTTAAGGCGCAATTTGACCTTGTAGATATTTGGAGAATAAGAAACCCTGACATTTAAAGATAAACATGAGGACGTTTTTTCCCACTGACCCAACGGCGGTTAGATTATTTCTTTGTTTCTGAGGAAATTCAGGCAAATGTTGTAACAGCTGATATCATTTCTTCAATTAACACCGATCATTCCGCAATAGAGACAAAATTACAGCTAGTTAAGGACCAGAATAGAGGACCAGCATATTGGAAGTTAAATAATTCATTGTTAACTGATGAGAATTATGTCAAAGAATTAAAAAGCAAGATTTCTGAATGGAAAGAAAATACTTCATTTAATAATTCTGCTACATGTTGGGAATACATCAAATACAGAATAAGGCAGTTCACTCTTGATTATTCAAAGGCAAAAGCTGGACAGAGAAGGAATGAATTAAGTAAACTTGAAAGTAATTAAATGAGCTGGAAAGAAAGTTGTGTAATGACTCTATAGTGAGGCAGTAATCAAGGAACACCAAGAAATTAAACATCAGCTGGAAACATACTATGACCACATTACACAAGGAATCATAATCCGCTCCCGAGCACAGTGGAAAGAAAATGGCGAGTAAAACTCTTCATATTTCCTCAATTTAGAAAAAAGAAATTATCATAAAAGAACAGTTCGTAAATTACTACAAAATGAGAAAGAGATAACCTCTCAAAAAGAAATTATGGAGGAGATTAGTGCATTTTATAAAAAAAAAGTTCACGAGAATATCTGTTGTAACAGAAGATTGTGATAATTATTTGAAAAATATTAATGTACCAGTTCTATCTGATGAACAAGCATCTGTATGTGATTGTCCAGTAACTCAGACAGAAGTATTAAATGCAATAAAATCCATGCCTTCAAATAAAGTACCTGGGAATGACGGACTAAGTAATGAATCTTACAAAATGTTTTACCAAGATTTTAAATATGAATTGATATCCTGTCTAAACTATAACTTCAGGCAAGGTCACCTCACGAACAGTCAAAAACAAGCTGTAATAACTTAATAGAAAAACCTGACAAAGACACTAGATACATTAAATCATGGCGACCAATCAGCCTAATTAATGTTGATTGCAAACTACTTAGTCGAATTTTAATCAATAGATTGAAGAAAATACTTCCACATTTAATTTCTCAGGATCAAAGTGCATATATAAGTGGTCGTTTCATTGGTGAACCCATCAGGCTAATCAGCGATATTATATACTACTGTAATCAAAGTAAAAGTACAGGTATTATGTTCGCAGCTGATTTTGAAGCAGCTTTTGATTCGGTAGATCATGTTTTTCTGTTCAGTGTTCTTAAAAGGTTTGGATTTGGAGAAAGTTTTATAACATGGATAAAAACAATGTACAATAAACTGGAGAGTTCCGTCATAATCAATGGAGTAACAACCAGATATTTTTTGTTAGAACGAGGTACCCGTCAAGGGGATCCATTAGCTTGTTACCTTTTCATGCTTGTTGTTAGCACATCAGATTCGTACGAGAAATGAAATACAAGGAATAAAAGTTTTTGATTTAGAATATAAATTGTGCATGTTTGCAGATGACTCAACATTTTTCCTCCGGGATGCAGAGTCTTTCAAAGAACTGATAAATGTAATAAATGTTTTTACATATTATTCCTCCTTAAAAGTCAACTATGATAAGTCAGAAGCAGCATGGCTAGGAAGCTGTAAAGCCAGACACGACAGACCTATTGAATGTAGATGGATTAATCTAACTGTAGATGCTATTCGAATCTTGGGCATTTACTTTTCATATGATTCAGATATTGTAATGGAAAAGAATTTCACAAGAATAAAAGAAAAGATGAATAACACCTTGAGTGTTTGGAGAACCCGTACAATGACAATTTATGGTAGAATTGAGATAGCTCAGTCACTTGTTTTATCCACTATGTTGTATGCTACAAACATGTGTGAACCAAAAAGGAGTTTTGTTACTGAGGCACATGGTATGATTAACAAATTTATATGGAAGGGAAAAAAGCCAAAGGTTAAATATAACACTGCAGTAGGACCATATAATTTGGGTGGCCTGAAACTGCCAGACATTGAATCAATGCTGAAAGGTCAACAAGTCATGTGGATAAAACGACTAATTACTGACGAAAATAAACCTTGGGCGAAGTTAGTCTCATGTTATTTAAGTAGAATAGGAGGAACATCTTTCATAAGATCAAATTTTGATAAATCAAGCATTCCGCAGGGTCTGCCAAAATTCTACAAAAAAAGCTTGTTTTCATGGACCGAAATTTCAAAAAGTTATCCAGAATCTAGGTATGAAGTATTATCTCAAACATTATGGAATAATTCATGATTACAAATTAACAATGCGCCCTTTTTTTTTACAAAGATTTATCAGCTGTCGGAATTAATTACATAAATGACCTTGTTAATAAGAATGGAACATTTAAGTCTTGGAATAATGTGGCTAATGGCAATTTAACTGAATTAGATAAACTTCTATTACAGTCAGTAATTGCCTCAGTCTCAACGAACTTAAGTTCTTTGAAAAAAGAACATACCTTTGAGAATACAAATATCTGCGATGATTCAGTATTTATAAAAAACAAGCAATATTATATATCAAAATTAACTTCAAAAATGATTTACGGTAAATGTATTAAGGACAAAACTGAGTTCAGAAACATTATATGGGACGAATGCTTGGATGTTACTGCACAAGAAAAGGAATTTCGTTTTACATCAATTTTAAAATCTCTTCAGATAGGTATTTAAGAGAATTTCTTTACAAAATTATGAATAATTACTTGGCAGTTAACAGAAATTTGTATAAATGGAAATTAATTGAAACGGGTCGATGTGACTATTGCTTTTTATATCAAGAATCAATTTTTCACTTGTTTTGTGAGTGTACAGTTACAAAGAATTTCTACTTTAAGATTAAGGAATGGTTAAAACTATGTGATATTAATATGCCTGAAATAACACAAAATAAAGTTATTTTTGGAATCCTACCTATCAGTAAAGAAAATATTATGATAAATACCATTATTCTCATATATAAGTTTATTATTTTTAAAGGTAAATCTTCTCCATCTGTCGCAAGTCTATTTGCAAAATTCATTTGTACTTTGAAATCCTTGCAAAAAGAAGAATATTTCATTGCTATAAAGGAGTTAGAACTAGAGGACCACCTAAAGAAATGGAAACCTCTATTACCTCTGATAACCTAAAATGTTTGTAATTGAAAACTGGGCTACTGAAAAATAAAATACGAAAAATCCCTATACAGAGAAAGGAATATAGTTTATGTTTAGGGTGTGAACAGCCATGTATACTCAACTTATTATGTACCTGCCAAGCAATTAATTTGAGTTAATGTGTATGTGTTTAGATATCATGTTTACATGCATCAGTGTGCAATGCATTTTGGATTGTGTATGACGAGTGTATTTAATATATGTTTGTGTTTATACTTGTAATGTATTTGTGGGGTATATGTGTGTTTATGTATATACAAATATTAATGATGACTTCCTGATAAATTTAACAAAACTGTTACAGTTTGATGTACTAATTTGAAGAAATGTTCTGTCAACGTCACTTATGTATTGTTAACAATGATCAAATCCTTGTATTGTCTTTGTTTGAATAAAAAAAAAAGGAAAAAAAAAGGAAAAAAAAAAGACCCAACTCCCGCAGCGTCCCGCGTGTCTCCCTGAACTCTGACGTCACAATCACCTGTGCACTGTGTACGGCGATCCGGTTCTCTGATTGGCTTATGGCTCAAGTGTCCCGTATAACGATATATGTGATCTAGTATGACTGCTAGCGTCACCATGGCGACCCACATACCAGATGTAATACACGCAATGCGTGACACAGATAAATCAGCTGATAGCCGATGGGATTTCATACAAGAATACACAATATATATACAAACAAGACCTGTCAACGCTTTAGGATGACGCTTCACGTCAATATCAATAGAGAACAGACTTCGTTAAACTATGATACAAAACACCGTACATATTGTCACCGATTTTCTGGTGACAGCGGCCATATTGTAAATTCAATATGGCGGCATAATATAACTTGTAGTGAGCACGGCTACAGCTTTAATAGAATCCTGGTATCCCTGTAATCGCAAACATGGGTGATGCTACCATTTATATTACTAAACAGTGCTCGGAAGTCCAGATGAAAGGCAAAATATAAGAAAATGGCAGCCATTTTGAAATTCAAATGGCGGCTGAAGACGGCGCCTGACATTTTGGGAATCAGCACCTCCAAGTTGACAAAGTTAGCTAATAAAAACCATTTTGGCACGACAATACAGCTGGAATACATAACATACTGTTCTTATTGGTTCCATTCAACAATGTCACACCGAGTACGCGTTTGCGGCACTGCAGAAACTGTCGCGTATATAGAAAAGCAGCTAAAAGGAGGCTTTCAGCCATGGTAGTGGCGCTTGAAGTTTGTTCCCTCACATTCACGTTTTCCGTAGGATTTTATCTTGATACTATTTTATATCCATTATTTATTGTATAGGAAAAGGCTATCATTCTTGAAACCATGTGAAGGTTACATTTGGTTGTTATTAAAACTGTGTCGGCCCAAATTTCTTCCATTAATGTATCCTTACTATATACTCGTGGAAAACGTGAGTCAACTGATCCTAGTTACCAATCCTTCTAGCCTACTTTTTGTGCCACGATATCTGAGCCCTTAATTTACTGTGTACCGTCCCTGTGGTAATCGGAGGTTAAATATATATTTCTCTCTTCTTTTTAGCAAGGCGCCGTTTTTCTTATTGATAATTGCCGCAGTAAGTACCTACAACCACCGGTTCATTGATGAACGGCCAAGTTCTAAATATATATATATATATATATATATATATATATATTTATTTATTATATAACTATTTCCGCTAATTTATTTAAATGTACAAATTATCTCATTAAATATGTAAAATACCAAATATCCTATTCAGAACCCGATTCTATTAGAAAGATTAACTGAGAAATGTTATAAAGTGACGATTGTTCTGAGGTTAGCTATAATGTGTGTGTGTCTGTGTGTGTATCTTAATAACAAGTTTAACGACAGCTAGAAATCCAAATTAAATTAATATTAAAAGGCATTTAGTACGGAGTATGGTGTTTATCTAAAAACTGAATTCTATGTATGCATATCCCAGGGTATTAAAAACTTGTCCTCATCCAGAACTGATTCACTGAAATAGAACCTCTGTTCTGGAGCTGGACCACATAGCAATAAATTATGCATGGCCATGGCATTTGGTAGTGGCTGAGTTAATTTTAATTAAATTCACAGAGCAAAGGCATGCAGGGCCATCCGCAAGCGTATGAAAAATAATGTTCCTTCTCTGCGGTAACAAGTCAATGATTTATAAAGGTTTTACCTTCACATACGAAACTTGTAGTCCCCTTGTTTGTCACTGTACAAGCTATCTAAACCCAATGAGTTCAGGCTTGGTTAGAAGGGACTGCGCTTTACAGCTGATCCAGAATCATTATTTTTTGTCTGTAAATCGGGATGATTGGCTCCGTGCAAAGCTATGTGCGGGATTTCAGACAGATGTTCTGATAATGATTCACCAACACTGGATGGCTCTAGATATTCTTACACTCAAAAAACAGATTGGTTAAATATATAACCAATTTAATTGGTTAAGCCAGTTTTGGTTATTTTAACCAAGATATTGTTTATCTTGACCAATGCATTGTCAAAGTTCTAAACAAACCAGTTGGTTGTTTTGTCCAATTTTTATTGGTTAACAGAATAAAAATACTGTATGTAGGTTTAACCAATATACACGTCATTTGATAACCAAAATATTGGTTACTTAAGCACAAATATATGACCAATTTGGTTGACTGAGATGATATTGGTTGATTTAACCAAAACATTGGCAATTTCAACCAACTTGTAACCAAACTCATTGGTCATTTAGACCAATTTTGATCGGTCGACCGTTCGGTTGAATATATTTAACCAGTTTTCTTGGTTGGGTTAAACATTGGTTGATTTTATCAACATTTTGGTTATTTTACCAACTGATTGGTCAAACACTGACCAAACCAATTTGTCAAGTTTTAACATCGGACATAAAAGTGCTCCAAATCAGACACAAGAGATGCAAGCTTCACTGGCTGAGGGGCAAAACGTCTGACTTGTATGCGAGCGGTCACGGGTTGGAGTCCAAGACCGTGCGGAATGTGTGTTTCCTCTTGAAACCAACACCAGGGCAACCCGAGACTGAAGAATGACTGACAAGGAGACTCCCAATCAATCTGAAAAATAAAACAACTGAAAAGGGGACTGAAAGTAGCAGTGCATACATAAATGTGTCCATTAGTCTGACCAATTTGAATTGGTTCATGTGACCAATTTATTATCCGATTTACACAATTTGTTTTGGTTGACCTCAACCAAAGTACATTCGTTGAGAATAACCAAATTATTTTGGTCAAACTAACCAATTTTGTTGGTTTAAATGATCAGCTGTGTTGGTTGCTCTGACTAATATATAGGTTGATTTGACCAATACCTGTTGTTTGATTACGACCAAAATAAATTGGTCGTTTTAAACAATAAATTGTTTGGACATATTTTGACCAATTAAATTGGTTGGATTCAACCAATTTTTTGGTTGATTCAACCAATCTGTTTTTTTAGTGTAATTTGATATTAAGGTCATGGATCTTTTGTCATGCTGGAGGAATATGCTGTCCAAGCATTTCAAAGCAAAAAATTAAATTTACTGACCCAGTGCTTACATGGGCATTTTGAAACAATGAATGTGAGAACCCTTTTTAAAAATTATATATTTTAATACGTTGTGAAACAAAACGTGGGGGCATACAAGTTACTGTTTGTATAAGAATCAGCTTTAGAGAATTTTGAGAAAACTATTTCCATTCTGTGTTCTGTGTCAAAAGTTGGCTTCATATATAGTTTTCACGGAATTTCATATCGTTCTGTCCCTGGCCATTCCGGATATAAACATTGGCATTATGCTGACAACAAAAGTTTGATGTGAACACGGGTCTAGTTTTTTGTCAAAGCTACAGGCAAACAAATGGCGTATCAGTTTGATACATTGATACTTTAGCGTTGCTAACGATTACAGCCGTCAGTGCAAACACTACCTTTTTCATATCGTTGTATCCTAAAAGTCATCGAAGCGTGTAAAATAAGCATCGCCTCGGCATGTGAAGGTAACTGAAATAAGGAATATGACACGGCACGGGACAGACAATAATATGTCTGGAGCGGTATATTAAAACATGAGTAACCATAAATTACACACAGCATACACAAACCTTTATCGCAAGCCAAACGACCGCCATTACGCCCGTCTACATGTGGTGAACGACCGCCATTACGTCTGTCTACATGTGGTTAACGACCGCCATTACGCCTGTCTATATGTGGTGATCGACCGCCATTACGCCTGTCTACATGTGGTGAACGACCACCATTACGCCTGTCTACATGCGGTGAACGACCGCATTACGCCTGTCTACATGTGGTTAACGACCGCCATTACGCCTGTCAAGATGTGGTTAACGACCCGAAAGTTTGCTCACAGGCTGCGAAGGTATAACACTTTTCAAATCTTCGTAATAAAGTATCATGTCACGTACGGCGTCGGCCAGAATACTCACAAAAAAGGCATAAATTACCATAAATTACACAAGCATACACAAACCTTTATCGCAAGCCAAACGACCGCCATTACGCCCGTCTACATGTGGTGAACGACCGCCATTACGTCTGTCTACATGTGGTTAACGACCGCCATTACGCCTGTCTACTTGTGGTGAACGACCGCCATTACGCCTGCCTGCATGCGGTGAACGACCGCCATTACGTCTGTCTACATGTGGTTAACGACCGCCATTACGCATGTCTACATGTTGTGAACGACCGCCATTACGCATGTCTAATGTGGTAAACGACCGCCATTGCGCCTGTCTACATGCGGTGAACGACCGCCATTACGCTGTCTACATGCGGTTAACGACCGCCATTACGCCTGTCTATATGTGGTGATCGACCGCCATTACGCCTGTCTACATGTGGTGAACGACCGCCATTACGCCTGTCTACATGTGGTGAACGACCACCATTACGCCTGTCTACATGCGGTGAACGACCGCATTACGCCTGTCTACATGTGGTTAACGACCGCCATTACGCCTGTCAAGATGTAGTTAACGACCCGAAAGTTTGCTCATATGCTGCGAAGGTATAACACTTTTCAAATCTTCGTAATAAAGTAACATGTCACGTACGGCGTCGGCCAGAATACTCACAAAAAGGCATATTTAATGCGATGAAGTATGGAAAAACTTTGGATGTTAAAGGTAATCCGTAATGGTAAACTTATCCTTTTCGTGGTAAAATCAAACCTGCAGTTACCTGTATGATCGATATTGTCTTAAAATGAGAGCGCGGGCCTGCCACTATTTCAAATTTAATATTTCAACAAAAAAAAACGGTTGCACCTTAGCAATTTATTCTGCGTTTCACGATAAAACTGCAAATGCATGCTTTTATTATTTACATTTACAAAGCATTTTTTTAATTGATTGGGCATTATAATACAGTGTATAAAGATAATCATCCACATTTTAAAATGTCAGTAATACGCTGCGTAGTCCCCATTTGCACTTTAACTATAATGAATAATCAGCATAACCCATCTGTTTCTGTTGGCAAACAAGGTAAACTAAAAACATATACTAGTATTGATCAAACATGTCGGTACTTTACCAGGTACAACCGCAACCCACCTGACATTCATTATGACCAAAACCGTGCATTAACCTCCTTGCAATCTTGTTTTGTAAAATCTCTTGGAATATCAACCATTTTATTCCTAGTTACTTTTAATTCTTACTTTTTAATTGTCAATCAAACTGCTGCTGCTTATTTATTTCCATTATAGTTATGGTATAGTGATGGTATAGTTATGGTATGGTTATGGTATAGTTATAGAATGGTGACCAGAGAATACAAAACTGCTACATCATTACATGTATGATAGTCAATACAACTATAGGACATACATCAACCAGTCAATATAAATATATACTTTCAATACGTATTTAATGAATGTAATAGTTTGGGTTAATTAAATAACAAATTCTGATTTCACGAGCTATATACAGCAATTATTTAGGCGATCTGATAGCCACCACTCTGACTGACTACACGGGGACTGTCCACAAAGCATCTGTATACATATATCGAAGTTATGTGGCGTTAAAGTAAATTCTATACATTGTTCCACGTCATGATATACACTATACTCACAGGCACATTTCCTATAAATGGCGTGTTACGTGTGCTTCGTGGTATTTTTCAATTTTTATATCGTTGCCATCTACAACAAACACAAACATATCCTTATCAATAATACCAACATACCCTTATTACACAGGTTTGTTTTATCGCGTGTTTCCGTGCCTTATATGAAGCTATATTTCGTTCTTAAAACAGTTTTTTAGCTTGAGGGAATGTTGAATGTCATTTACAACATTTTCATTTCAGTTCACACTAGAATTACCGGTACATGCGTCTTCGAAAATATGGTCATTGAACGTAAAAAGCTACCCAACATTTGGGTAGCTATGATTAAGAGGGGGTGCTGGATTGATATCTAGAGACGTATTCCCTGCTGGGTAAACGGTGCACACACACACATATATATGAATCAGGTATGGGGTATTAATAATAATATGTACTAATATAAAAAAAATTACAAGTTTTTGAAGTTATAGTTATAGAAAAGAAAGCTAGTTTAGCTTGTAACAGTAAAAGTAATAGGACCACTTAATATAGAAAAATAGCTATTACTTCTCTCTTACAACAATTTGCTGAAACTGCTTAGGGATGGACAGCACAGGGCGCAAGGTGTAATGTGATCAGTTCATGCCAGATGCTTACATGCATGGTCTAGTGGGCACAGGGCGCAAGGTGTAATGTGATCAGTTCATGCCAGATGCTTACATGCATGGTCTAGTGGGCACAGGGCGCAAGGTGTAATGTGATCAGTTCATGCCAGATGCTTACATGCATGGTCTAGTGGGCACAGGGCGCAAGGTGTAATGTGATCAGTTCATGCCAGATGCTTACATGCATGGTCTAGTGGGCACAGGGCGCAAGGTGTAATGTGATCAGTTCATGCCAGATGCTTACATGCATGGTCTAGTGGGCACAGGGCGCAAGGTGTAATGTGATCAGTTCATGCCAGATGCTTACATGCATGGTCTAGTGGGCACAGGGCGCAAGGTGTAATGTGATCAGTTCATGCCAGATGCTTACATGCATGGTCTAGTGGGCACAGGGCGCAAGGTGTAATGTGATCAGTTCATGCCAGATGCTTACATGCATGGTCTAGTGGGCACAGGGCGCAAGGTGTAATGTGATCAGTTCATGCCAGATGCTTACATGCATGGTCTAGTGGGCACAGGGCGCAAGGTGTAATGTGATCAGTTCATGCCAGATGCTTACATGCATGGTCTAGTGGGCACAGGGCGCAAGGTGTAATGTGATCAGTTCATGCCAGATGCTTACATGCATGGTCTAGTGGGCACAGGGCGCAAGGTGTAATGTGATCAGTTCATGCCAGATGCTTACATGCATGGTCTAGTGGGCACAGGGCGCAAGGTGTAATGTGATCAGTTCATGCCAGATGCTTACATGCATGGTCTAGTGGGCACAGGGCGCAAGGTGTAATGTGATCAGTTCATGCCAGATGCTTACATGCATGGTCTAGTGGGCACAGGGCGCAAGGTGTAATGTGATCAGTTCATGCCAGATGCTTACATGCATGGTCTAGTGGGCACAGGGCGCAAGGTGTAATGTGATCAGTTCATGCCAGATGCTTACATGCATGGTCTAGTGGGCACAGGGCGCAAGGTGTAATGTGATCAGTTCATGCCAGATGCTTACATGCATGGTCTAGTGGGCACAGGGCGCAAGGTGTAATGTGATCAGTTCATGCCAGATGCTTACATGCATGGTCTAGTGGGCACAGGGCGCAAGGTGTAATGTGATCAGTTCATGCCAGATGCTTACATGCATGGTCTAGTGGGCACAGGGCGCAAGGTGTAATGTGATCAGTTCATGCCAGATGCTTACATGCATGGTCTAGTGGGCACAGGGCGCAAGGTGTAATGTGATCAGTTCATGCCAGATGCTTACATGCATGGTCTAGTGGGCACAGGGCGCAAGGTGTAATGTGATCAGTTCATGCCAGATGCTTACATGCATGGTCTAGTGGGCACAGGGCGCAAGGTGTAATGTGATCAGTTCATGCCAGATGCTTACATGCATGGTCTAGTGGGCACAGGGCGCAAGGTGTAATGTGATCAGTTCATGCCAGATGCTTACATGCATGGTCTAGTGGGCACAGGGCGCAAGGTGTAATGTGATCAGTTCATGCCAGATGCTTACATGCATGGTCTAGTGGGCACAGGGCGCAAGGTGTAATGTGATCAGTTCATGCCAGATGCTTACATGCATGGTCTAGTGGGCGCAAGGTGTAATGTGATCAGTTCATGCCAGATGCTTACATGCATGGTCTAGTGGGCACAGGGCGCAAGGTGTAATGTGATCAGTTCATGCCAGATGCTTACATGCATGGTCTAGTGGGCGCAAGGTGTAATGTGATCAGTTCATGCCAGATGCTTACATGCATGGTCTAGTGGGCACAGGGCGCAAGGTGTAATGTGATCAGTTCATGCCAGATGCTTACATGCATGGTCTAGTGGGCACAGGGCGCAAGGTGTAATGTGATCAGTTCATGCCAGATGCTTACATGCATGGTCTAGTGGGCACAGGGCGCAAGGTGTAATGTGATCAGTTCATGCCAGATGCTTACATGCATGGTCTAGTGGGCACAGGGCGCAAGGTGTAATGTGATCAGTTCATGCCAGATGCTTACATGCATGGTCTAGTGGGCACAGGGCGCAAGGTGTAATGTGATCAGTTCATGCCAGATGCTTACATGCATGGTCTAGTGGGCACAGGGCGCAAGGTGTAATGTGATCAGTTCATGCCAGATGCTTACATGCATGGTCTAGTGGGCACAGGGCGCAAGGTGTAATGTGATCAGTTCATGCCAGATGCTTACATGCATGGTCTAGTGGGCACAGGGCGCAAGGTGTAATGTGATCAGTTCATGCCAGATGCTTACATGCATGGTCTAGTGGGCACAGGGCGCAAGGTGTAATGTGATCAGTTCATGCCAGATGCTTACATGCATGGTCTAGTGGGCACAGGGCGCAAGGTGTAATGTGATCAGTTCATGCCAGATGCTTACATGCATGGTCTAGTGGGCGCAAGGTGTAATGTGATCAGTTCATGCCAGATGCTTACATGCATGGTCTAGTGGGCACAGGGCGCAAGGTGTAATGTGATCAGTTCATGCCAGATGCTTACATGCATGGTCTAGTGGGCACAGGGCGCAAGGTGTAATGTGATCAGTTCATGCCAGATGCTTACATGCATGGTCTAGTGGGCACAGGGCGCAAGGTGTAATGTGATCAGTTCATGCCAGATGCTTACATGCATGGTCTAGTGGGCACAGGGCCCAAGGTGTAATGTGATCAGTTCATGCCAGATGCTTACATGCATGGTCTAGTGGGCACAGGGCGCAAGGTGTAATGTGATCAGTTCATGCCAGATGCTTACATGCATGGTCTAGTGGGCACAGGGCGCAAGGTGTAATGTGATCAGTTCATGCCAGATGCTTACATGCATGGTCTAGTGGGCACAGGGCGCAAGGTGTAATGTGATCAGTTCATGCCAGATGCTTACATGCATGGTCTAGTGGGCACAGGGCGCAAGGTGTAATGTGATCAGTTCATGCCAGATGCTTACATGCATGGTCTAGTGGGCACAGGGCGCAAGGTGTAATGTGATCAGTTCATGCCAGATGCTTACATGCATGGTCTAGTGGGCACAGGGCGCAAGGTGTAATGTGATCAGTTCATGCCAGATGCTTACATGCATGGTCTAGTGGGCACAGGGCCCAAGGTGTAATGTGATCAGTTCATGCCAGATGCTTACATGCATGGTCTAGTGGGCACAGGGCGCAAGGTGTAATGTGATCAGTTCATGCCAGATGCTTACATGCATGGTCTAGTGGGCACAGGGCGCAAGGTGTAATGTGATCAGTTCATGCCAGATGCTTACATGCATGGTCTAGTGGGCACAGGGCGCAAGGTGTAATGTGATCAGTTCATGCCAGATGCTTACATGCATGGTCTAGTGGGCACAGGGCGCAAGGTGTAATGTGATCAGTTCATGCCAGATGCTTACATGCATGGTCTAGTGGGCACAGGGCGCAAGGTGTAATGTGATCAGTTCATGCCAGATGCTTACATGCATGGTCTAGTGGGCACAGGGCGCAAGGTGTAATGTGATCAGTTCATGCCAGATGCTTACATGCATGGTCTAGTGGGCACAGGGCGCAAGGTGTAATGTGATCAGTTCATGCCAGATGCTTACATGCATGGTCTAGTGGGCACAGGGCGCAAGGTGTAATGTGATCAGTTCATGCCAGATGCTTACATGCATGGTCTAGTGGGCACAGGGCGCAAGGTGTAATGTGATCAGTTCATGCCAGATGCTTACATGCATGGTCTAGTGGGCACAGGGCGCAAGGTGTAATGTGATCAGTTCATGCCAGATGCTTACATGCATGGTCTAGTGGGCACAGGGCGCAAGGTGTAATGTGATCAGTTCATGCCAGATGCTTACATGCATGGTCTAGTGGGCACAGGGCGCAAGGTGTAATGTGATCAGTTCATGCCAGATGCTTACATGCATGGTCTAGTGGGCACAGGGCGCAAGGTGTAATGTGATCAGTTCATGCCAGATGCTTACATGCATGGTCTAGTGGGCACAGGGCGCAAGGTGTAATGTGATCAGTTCATGCCAGATGCTTACATGCATGGTCTAGTGGGCACAGGGCGCAAGGTGTAATGTGATCAGTTCATGCCAGATGCTTACATGCATGGTCTAGTGGGCACAGGGCGCAAGGTGTAATGTGATCAGTTCATGCCAGATGCTTACATGCATGGTCTAGTGGGCACAGGGCGCAAGGTGTAATGTGATCAGTTCATGCCAGATGCTTACATGCATGGTCTAGTGGGCACAGGGCGCAAGGTGTAATGTGATCAGTTCATGCCAGATGCTTACATGCATGGTCTAGTGGGCACAGGGCGCAAGGTGTAATGTGATCAGTTCATGCCAGATGCTTACATGCATGGTCTAGTGGGCACAGGGCGCAAGGTGTAATGTGATCAGTTCATGCCAGATGCTTACATGCATGGTCTAGTGGGCACAGGGCGCAAGGTGTAATGTGATCAGTTCATGCCAGATGCTTACATGCATGGTCTAGTGGGCACAGGGCGCAAGGTGTAATGTGATCAGTTCATGCCAGATGCTTACATGCATGGTCTAGTGGGCACAGGGCGCAAGGTGTAATGTGATCAGTTCATGCCAGATGCTTACATGCATGGTCTAGTGGGCACAGGGCGCAAGGTGTAATGTGATCAGTTCATGCCAGATGCTTACATGCATGGTCTAGTGGGCACAGGGCGCAAGGTGTAATGTGATCAGTTCATGCCAGATGCTTACATGCATGGTCTAGTGGGCACAGGGCGCAAGGTGTAATGTGATCAGTTCATGCCAGATGCTTACATGCATGGTCTAGTGGGCACAGGGCGCAAGGTGTAATGTGATCAGTTCATGCCAGATGCTTACATGCATGGTCTAGTGGGCACAGGGCGCAAGGTGTAATGTGATCAGTTCATGCCAGATGCTTACATGCATGGTCTAGTGGGCGCAAGGTGTAATGTGATCAGTTCATGCCAGATGCTTACATGCATGGTCTAGTGGGCACAGGGCGCAAGGTGTAATGTGATCAGTTCATGCCAGATGCTTACATGCATGGTCTAGTGGGCACAGGGCGCAAGGTGTAATGTGATCAGTTCATGCCAGATGCTTACATGCATGGTCTAGTGGGCACAGGGCGCAAGGTGTAATGTGATCAGTTCATGCCAGATGCTTACATGCATGGTCTAGTGGGCACAGGGCGCAAGGTGTAATGTGATCAGTTCATGCCAGATGCTTACATGCATGGTCTAGTGGGCACAGGGCGCAAGGTGTAATGTGATCAGTTCATGCCAGATGCTTACATGCATGGTCTAGTGGGCACAGGGCGCAAGGTGTAATGTGATCAGTTCATGCCAGATGCTTACATGCATGGTCTAGTGGGCACAGGGCGCAAGGTGTAATGTGATCAGTTCATGCCAGATGCTTACATGCATGGTCTAGTGGGCACAGGGCGCAAGGTGTAATGTGATCAGTTCATGCCAGATGCTTACATGCATGGTCTAGTGGGCGCAAGGTGTAATGTGATCAGTTCATGCCAGATGCTTACATGCATGGTCTAGTGGGCACAGGGCGCAAGGTGTAATGTGATCAGTTCATGCCAGATGCTTACATGCATGGTCTAGTGGGCACAGGGCGCAAGGTGTAATGTGATCAGTTCATGCCAGATGCTTACATGCATGGTCTAGTGGGCACAGGGCGCAAGGTGTAATGTGATCAGTTCATGCCAGATGCTTACATGCATGGTCTAGTGGGCACAGGGCGCAAGGTGTAATGTGATCAGTTCATGCCAGATGCTTACATGCATGGTCTAGTGGGCACAGGGCGCAAGGTGTAATGTGATCAGTTCATGCCAGATGCTTACATGCATGGTCTAGTGGGCACAGGGCGCAAGGTGTAATGTGATCAGTTCATGCCAGATGCTTACATGCATGGTCTAGTGGGCACAGGGCGCAAGGTGTAATGTGATCAGTTCATGCCAGATGCTTACATGCATGGTCTAGTGGGCACAGGGCGCAAGGTGTAATGTGATCAGTTCATGCCAGATGCTTACATGCATGGTCTAGTGGGCACAGGGCGCAAGGTGTAATGTGATCAGTTCATGCCAGATGCTTACATGCATGGTCTAGTGGGCACAGGGCGCAAGGTGTAATGTGATCAGTTCATGCCAGATGCTTACATGCATGGTCTAGTGGGCACAGGGCGCAAGGTGTAATGTGATCAGTTCATGCCAGATGCTTACATGCATGGTCTAGTGGGCACAGGGCGCAAGGTGTAATGTGATCAGTTCATGCCAGATGCTTACATGCATGGTCTAGTGGGCACAGGGCGCAAGGTGTAATGTGATCAGTTCATGCCAGATGCTTACATGCATGGTCTAGTGGGCACAGGGCGCAAGGTGTAATGTGATCAGTTCATGCCAGATGCTTACATGCATGGTCTAGTGGGCACAGGGCGCAAGGTGTAATGTGATCAGTTCATGCCAGATGCTTACTTACAAGCCCTAGTGGGCCTGGGGCTCATGGTGTAATGTGATCAGTTCATGCCAGATGCTTACATGCATGGTCTAGTGGGCACAGGGCGCAAGGTGTAATGTGATCAGTTCATGCCAGATGCTTACATGCATGGTCTAGTGGGCACAGGGCGCAAGGTGTAATGTGATCAGTTCATGCCAGATGCTTACATGCATGGTCTAGTGGGCACAGGGCGCAAGGTGTAATGTGATCAGTTCATGCCAGATGCTTACATGCATGGTCTAGTGGGCACAGGGCGCAAGGTGTAATGTGATCAGTTCATGCCAGATGCTTACTTACAAGCCCTAGTGGGCCTGGGGCTCATGGTGTAATGTGATCAGTTCATGCCAGTGGTCTATTGGGCACAGGGCGCAAGGTGTTGGCTTAACGTGATGGGTAATATTGTCTAGGCTTGGTCAGTAAATATTGGTGCAGTTCTTGGCCAATTTACATAGTATGTTAGGCAAGTTATTGTCACCTGAGTCTTGTCACTGATACTGCTGCAGCTGTTCACGGCTTTATTGTATAAAAGTTATAGCCTCTGATGACTTAATTAGCGGTGCCAAAGACAGAGTAAGGCCATGTTTTTACTTAACCATTATTGCAGTAAAAGTGCATGGCTTTAAAATGATCGGGAATATGGCTTGAAATTACATGCCAGAGGGATTATGTGTGCATTGAACCATTGTGTTTTCTATAAGTAAAAACATATAATCCCAAGATTAGGAGATGCACAGGCAGAATATTGGACTTTCAGGGGCGGACCCAGGATTGAGGAAAGGAGGGGTCCAACCCAGGATGAGTAATGAAAACCCTGAAATAAGGTCACCAGGTCCGGAAAAGGAGGCGGGGTCCAAGCCGCATAATTGGTCTGAAACCCTTAAAAAAGGTTGCGGCGGCTAAAAAAAAAGGGGGGGGGTCCGGACCCCCTGGACGCTTTCCCTGGATCCGCTTTAATAAAGACACAGGCCCGCAGAATGAACCTTTTTAATGTACATACTGGTTTAATGTTGTTCTGATCGTCCACCTGCTGAAAAATAAATATTGCTGATCTAAGCTAAAATGTACAGATGAATTGCGAGAGAATGTTCATTAATAATAAAATATTTCAATTCATTTAGTTTAAATGTTTTATTTAGAACCAAAATTATAATACAGTTTAAATAAGGAACAAACTAGTTTCATTCACACAGAACGTGGGTGGGTATATTATAGACTCTAGGGCTAGGTAAAGGTATGCGAACATTCGGTTTTTATACAGTAATAGTAATAGTAACAGAAGCCAATAGATGAAATAATGTTGTAATGCTTAAAATAATACTAATAGATGTATTTATGAGTAATAATAAAAGTAATAGTAATAGATCCCTGTAATAGGACCCGCACAGAAAATTGGGAATGGTGAAAAAAGTTTGAAATTTTGCAGATATATTTATTTAATAATAATTTGTGTGGTATGCATGATTGATTAATTAATCCATTATAATTTTCTTATAACTTTAGGAATCCCCCTTTTCCTATCTTATAACTTTAGGAATCCCCCTTTTCCTATCTATGACTTGCTACAAATAATAGAATACAATAATGAATTGATGTTACATCACCAATTTCACATTCTGAAAATTACTTTCATACTATCATCTTCACTATGGCAGATATATTTAGTGCCTGGACATATAATCTGTGTTGAATGCAACGTCGGCGGGGTGGCGGACCGTGCCCCCTGTGGTACCCCCTTGGCTACGGTTCTGTCCAAATTAGAAACCTATTCTTTCGAACAAATTCTGTCGCTGTAACATACTGCAATGTCGGTAGGCCTATTTGAAATTCCGCTACGCAGAACGCTAGAACGATGTAATTTAATAGAGGACTTATTAGTCAGGTATCCACTACACTCAGCCTTGTTTTAGGGTCATAATTTTTTTAGCTCAGCTTACTAAAAGTCATCTGAGCTTTAGTGATCAGTCTTTGTCCGTTCTCCATCCGTCCGTCCGTTAACCAGGCACAAATCGTAACCGCTTGACCTGGAATCATTTAACTTGACATCCGGTGAGGTCCATGAAAAACCTTCATGGAAACCTGAAATTAGGTCTCTTTTACCCATATCCTCCGAACTATGGGGCTCACAAGTATTAAAAAAGAATAATAAAAATTGATACAAAAGCTCCAGTATCTGAACAACTATTGCATTGATCACTATGATTCTTTGCATGCATATTCATCATGGGATGTTTTATCAGTTCCTGTAGACTGGTGGCGCTACCTGTTTTATTTCTAATATAAATGCATTTTTTCTCTATTTTTTTAGACCTTCAAAGATGCGGTCATCCATTAACAGGGCACAAATCGTAAACATTACACCTAGAATCTTATAACCTGACATCCAGGGAGGTCTATGAAAAATCTCCTTGGAAACCTGAACTTAGGTCTCCGTACCAATCTCCTTTTAGCTATGCTTCATTTGAATTGGGGTACCACCTACAAAATTTGGCACTCAGATAATAAAATTCCCTTGTGAATGTCTTCCTAGACAGCTGAGCGTCATGAGCCCTAGGTCACTTGTTTCTTCGTGGATTTTGTTGCGCATATATCAGATGTAAAAAAAATATGTCGGTTGGACCGCTATCAGCCTTGGGCAATTTAAGCTAAATAGCATAAATCATTCATTGCCGCCAAAATAATACTAAATAGCAAAAAATGCCATGATAACCTAAACATTTAACATAAAGAGTCAACTAATACATGAATTCTGGGGTATTATGACCTAGAGAATCCATTTCTGGTATTGTTGTAACCATAATGACTCTCGTTTTAAAAATTGTTTTTCTGCCATTCGAAAAATGTGTCATTCTTGAACAGATTATACACTGAACACAGGATTTGGATAGTATGTGTATTCCAAAGCATTCTGCAGATATAGGGTCCTACATTAAACTAATTAAGAATGTAGATGTAGATGACCAAACGTTATGAAAAAACGGTTGCTATACTTTTTAAGAATAATATCCTTTCTAGTTATCTATCTATGGCCTTCATAATAAAACAATAAGTACGGTACTTGCGTAAAACTGCCATTATCCTCACTTTGGATGTTCACCCTTGTGTCACGATGAGGCCAGATATTTGGAACTTTCGTGAGGTATTTGTAATTTAGGGAAGCGGGACAGGGATGGATATTGTTGAAGATTTGACTGAGAAAAGATTTAAATTACTACAAGCGACAAAAAGACATGAGAAGGTGCAGCTTGCATGGACAGTCGATGGACGGGTGATGGCAAAAACAGAAGAGGGACGAATTCTCCATATTATGAACACCAGGACCCTTCAGAGACTGTTACACACAAATATGGACTAAAATAAGTTTGAATAATTAAGGTAAAACTGCATATTAATATCTGTTGAAAATTACATTTCTATGAGACTTGTCAAATTAATGAATAACTATTTCCAGTTGGTCATAAATATGATATAAACTTTAAATCATAACACATCAGGGTGCCAGGTCACTGGGTCCATTAGTTTAAAGTTCATGTGCACCTTCAGACAGAACTTTTATACTTAATTAGACGGACTAGTTCTGCCTGGATGGATAAGGGGAGACCATTAATGAATGACCAAAACATTGTCAATTGGACTGGGCAGCCTAATTGTGTAAGAACTGACCACGTCTCAGAGGAAACCAGCGGGAGTAAGCCTCTTAAATGTTTTTGTGTTAGGTGTTGCTATTTTTGCCCTGTGGTAGGATATGGACAAAGGCAAAGTGTATTTACTTAGGTAATGTTTGTGTTTAATCTTTGTGCACTCGGGTTTGTTTTGAACTGGAATATTTTGAAAAAGTGGTCACTACTGGTCACTTGAAAAGCAATGAACATAGAATGAATAACTTTGGTAATCGTAACATGAAAATGAAAACATTAAATGTCCGGGAGTTAAATAAAACAAGGAAAAAAAGAGGTTTGTTCAGAATGTTACATACAGAATGTATTGATATCACTTTTTTTACAAGAAACTTACAGCTCTAAACATTTGGAAGATATTTGGAGAAATGAATGGGGAGCAAAAGTATTCTATTCTCATGGAACTAGACACAGTAGAGGGGTTGTGATATTAATTCGTAATGAGCTTGATATAATAGTAAAACATTCATACTTTGATGAAGAAGGTCGAATAATAATGCTAAATTGTACTATTTTAGGTAGTCGCTTTATTCTGATAAATATTTATGCTCCAAATAGATACGGTGAACAAAAAAGATTTTTAAAAAATTGAAACAAGTTATGGTCGAAATCTGTTCAGAAGAGGATTGTAACATTAAACTTGGGGGAGATTTTAATCTTGTCATGGATAATAATATGGATAAGAATGGTATTACAATTGAAAATAAACAAGTAATTAAAGATATCATAGCAGCAATAAATGAAACCTTCAATTTATCAGATTTATGGCGGCAGAGATACCCTGACCAGAAAAGATATACCTGGCGTAGAAAAAAACCCAGATATTCACTGCAGATTAGATTTTTGGCTTGTCTCAAATTGTTTACATGACCATATTGAAGATATTATAATAGAAGCAGCATATCAGTCTGATCATAGCTCAGTTAAAGTTTTATTTAAAGGTATTCAGCCCGAGAAAAGAGGTAAAGGTTATTGGAAAATGAACATATCATACTTAAAAAATGCTGACTTTTTGAAAGATTGAAATGACAATAATAAATTATGGCAAGATGAATGTAAAAGTATTACAAATCCACAAATCAAATGGGAAGATATTAAATACAAAATAAAGAATTCTCCATATCATAGAGTAAACAGAGGTTAAAAGATAGAAAGGATAAAGATAAAGAACTGAAGGAACAGTTGAGAATAAAAGAAGAATTGTTAGATATAGAGATGAATGAAGGAGACAGAAATCTTTTAAAACAGTCATATTCACAGATAAAAATAATTTGGAAATAATAGATCAAGAAAAAACCGAGGGTGTAATTATCAGGTCAAAATCCAGGTGGCTCGAACAAGGTTAAAAAAGTAACATGTTTTTTTTTTTATCTGGAAAAAAGAAATGCAATAAAAAAAGTCTGCAAACTAGTGAATGCAAGTGGTCAATTTACAACGGATTTGAAAGAAATATTAGAATTGCAGAGGCAATTTTATGAAAATTTGTTCACGAGCTCACAGCCCACGAATAATAAAATGGATACATTTTTAAATGATCTTAAAATGCCAGAACTGTCTGAAGAAGAAAAAATATTTTGTGATGGTCCACTTACTTTAGAAGAATGCAAAACAGCACTAATGAGCATGAAACCAAATAAAAGTCCAGGTAGTGATGGAATACCAGTTGTATTTTATAAAGGTCTATGGCATAATTTTGGACAAAATATTGTGGATTCTTTTAACTATTCAAAAGATATTGGTCAGCTTTTTGTAACACAAAGACAGGCAATAATCACATTACTAGACAAGGAAAAGACCGTACACAGCTAGAAAACTGGCGTCCTATTTCATAACTTAATACAGACTATAAAATTTTATCCAAAGCACTAGCAAACAGAATCATTACATTCTTGCCAGATTTAATCAATACAGACCTGGCTGGGTTTATTAAAGGCCGACATATTACTGATGTAACAAGATTTCTAACAGATTTACTGCCATACATGGATTTACCAGAAACGGATTTACCAGGTATGCTGCTTGCAATACATTTTAGAAAAGCTTTTGATTCCTTAGAATGGTCATATATGTTTAAAGTTCTGAGAAAATTTAACTTTGGAGAATCTTTCTGTAAGTGGATAAATACAATCTACTCAAACATTTACAGTAATGTATTGAATAATGGACACTTGTCTGCACGTATCAATATTGAAAGAGGAGTTCGTCAAGGTGACCCATTGTCACCTTATTTATTCATATTGTCACTGGAAGCTTTAAATAAGACAGGAAAAGAAAATAAGAGGTATACAAATTATTGATAAAGAAATTAAAATACTAAGTTATGCCGATGATGTAACTGCTATAGAGGCAGATAAACCTTCTAGGAAATGTTTATTTAAGATCATTTGTGATTTCTCAAATATATCTGGCCTTTATATAAACAAAAACAAAACTGAAGGTTTGTGGTTAGGACAAGAAAAATATAATTCTGCTTAACCTTTTGGTATAAACTGGCCTGGAAATAAAATTAAAGTGCTTGGTATTTATTTATCATATGACCAGGAGGAGGCAGAAAAATGTAATTTCTATGATAAATTAAAAAAGATAAAACAAATTATTAATAGCTGGCAGGGAAGGCATTTAACAATGATAACTGAATACAAATTGTCAAATCATTCATAATATCCCATTTCCAATATAACTTTTTAAGCCTTTCAGTCCCAGAAGATATCATTAAAACTTTAAATAATTTAATATTTAGGTTTATTTGGAATAGAAGGAGCTAGAAAGTTAAAAGAAAAATACTTATTCAGGATATAGAGATAGGTGGATTAAAGCCCCCCATTTAGAATCTATTATCAACACATGCAGGTTACAGTGGATTAAAAAATATATTTATGGAACCGGGAGTGCATGGAAACTCCTGTGGGATCATAATATGGAGAAATTTTGCTCACTACCACATATGGTATTCATTGTTCCTATGAAATAATGGCTTTTAAACAGACGGGAAAATTATTAGATCCATTTTACATGGAAGTGTTTAAGGCATGGTATAATATCAGATATAATTATAGCAATATATCTAATCAAATGATATGGCATAATGCGAATATAAAAATATTTCATTTGAATAAAAAACTTTTCCATGCTGGCATGTGGTATGTGAGGGACTTGTTAGATGAAAATGGTAAAATTATTCCATTTAATATATGGCAGAAACGTGGGGTCTTAACAAAATTTTATATGCAGTGGAGAGGAATTATAAGTGCTTTACAGAAATATCTATATACAAGGATTAAATCTAATGAAACAATAAAATTAGAGGCTCCACAAATTGAAATATTAACTGAAGATAATAATCCTTTTGTTAAAACGAAAAACGAATTCTATGTATTCACTTTATGTGAAGAAGCAGCTTAAGTCTATACAGCCCCCAAAGGTTAGTAAATATATTGACAGTGTGACTTTAAATTGCATTCCTTTCAATGTAAGTTTGAATGTTAAGCATTGTTTTTTCAATATAGAATGCTGTATGACTCTTAAGTAAACAACTATTGGTTACATAAATGGAAGATTTAAACGGATAATAAATGCACATTTTGTAATAATGATATTGAGACTATTGAACATCTGTACTGGTCCTGCACTTACATAATTCCAGTATGGAAATCATTTCTTGAATGGTTTAAGGAGAATACTGGAAGGACATTCAGCTTATAGTAAGGAGGATGTCCTCCTGGGAAAGATAGATGGAAATGCTACAATTAACTTGTTGATCATATTAGTGAAATATACTATATATACTAAACGATTCACTGAAAACAAAATTGACTGGGTACAGATAAAACAAGAAATAAAAAATGTATATCATATTGAAAGGAACGTAGTTAAAATTAATCCACTGTCTATGAAAAGTTTTACAGATAAATGGAAAATCATTTTCAACGACCACTGTAGTTTCAATATTATATATATATATATATATATATATATATATATATATATATATATATATATATATACGTATGTGTGTGTAAATGTGTATATGTAATTATTATGTATATGAATGTGTATATATATATATATATATATATATATATATATATGCATACAGAACGGCTGGTTCATATAGTTTATAAGTTACCGTTGTTAGACACCATTTATTTATTTATTTTTCTTTTTTGCCTGACAGTTGTATTAATATTTGTTATTTGTGGCGTATATTGTTTATTTGATGTTATGTGTATCCTTGAGAGTTTGTTGTAAGTTAGTGTAATATTGTGTAATAAAAAAGGGGGGAGGGATTAAATGAGCATATTTTGAGTCAAATGCATATAATGTCAAGTCTGTTAACAAATATCTTAGGCTGCAATCAGCATCATTTAATGAAAAAGTGTTGAAATGGCATCGTTATGGAAACAAATTTATAGTAAAATGTGACAACTATTGTGTTCGAATGTGACAACTGGTGTGTTATCAAATATCTCAAGAATAGCTGCAGCCTTCAGCGACAAAACTCATATTAAGTCAAATGATGATAAATTATTATATATTCCCCCCCCCCCCCCGAAAAAGATGCCGCCGGTGTTGTGTATCATGTAGTTTATCCTAAAAAATAGATGGACGCATGACGACAACATATAGATGTATTCACAAAATGAACACAGAAAGCAGGCAGGTTAATACCATCTTCTATCTTTATAATTAATACGGAGTTGGGTTTTTCTAGGCCAAGGTTTACCTGCTTCCGTTCTGATTTGACTCTCTAAATTCGGCAGACATATCGGTGTTGTGCTCTTCTAGGACAAGTTTGTTTTATTTTGCGGGATTGTGCCCTATAAAGCTGAATAATTAATCATTTTAATATTTCCCCATTAGGTGCCCCTGTTTCTTTTGTGCTACAAAGTCCTCCATGCCTGTTACGCTTTTTCAGGAGGCGCCGCGGGGATTTTCACTGGCCTGTTTAGACCGTGGCGAGAGCGCATGTCTGACCAAAAGGCATTTCCGTGCAGTACGCGGTCACGCCGGTCCACTATAATCCCCATTGATCCCCCATATCCATTGTTACGCCTCTAAAGGAAATAAAGGTTTTTAATTCATAGACCACATGACTCCGCTTTCAATGCGAGGGCTTTTCAGTTTGGTCAACACTGGGCACCGAGTCCAGTGATGTGTCCACCGTTTGACAATTTTTATGCCCCCGCCACAAAGTGGCCGGGGCATATAGTTTTACCCATGTCCGTCCTTCCGTCATTCCGTCATTCCGAAATCAAACAGTTGTACGGACTTTTTTTCGCAATGCCTGCATATATTGGCCTGATTTTTGGTGTGTGGGCAGATAATGACCAGTTACAGATCGAGTTCGCGTTTCCGGTTGACCTACTTTTGACCGTTTTACGGCTCCTAAACTTAGGAAAATTCATGAAAAATAGAAATTTTCATGACAAATTCACATGTACAGTCGTTTTTAGCCCTCAGCTCATAGGCTGATGGGCTGTTGTCGTCACCCAAGCTGTCCGTCTGTCCGTCCGTCCATCTGTTTGTCCGTCCGTCCGTTCCGCGTCTGTTAACTTTTACCTTGTGAGCGGGATATCTCTAAAAGGATTCACCGTTGGAATTTTATTTCATCAGTGAAGATGTATATCGATAAAATCTCGGTCAAGTTCGAAGATGAATGACCTTGACCCATTTTTCTACATTTTAGAGCTGATTATAGAAAAACACTCAGAAGTTTATATCTCAGGAACCATAGCGTGGATTTTCACAAAACTTACTATGATCATTGGGACTGATGGTCTGTATGTGCTGCACAATTTTGGTGGCGCCACCTGCAATTTCTGATTTTTTAATGAAATTTTATCGGATTTTTTCAATTTTGGCCTTTTGTGCAGGATATCTCCAAAGGTATTCAACACAGGAACTTCATTTCTTCAGTGCTATTGCATTATATTTACAAAATCTTGGTCAAGTTCAAAGACGGGTGATCTTGACCTACTTTTCAAGGTCACAGAGCTTAGTATAGAAAAAAACTTAGGAGCTTATTTCTCAGGAAGCATTTGATGGATTGTTATGAAACATGGTATATACCTCTCCAATTTAAATTTATAAATGATTATCAACTTTTGCTAATATTCTAGTTTCGCAATGCAATGCTTACAGATACTGGCCTAATGTTTGGTCTGTGGGCGCATAATGACCACTTACAGATTGAGTTCGCGTTTCGTCCCAGTTAACCTATTTTTCACCATATGACAGATCCTGAACATAGAAAATTTCATGAAAGACAGAAATTTTCATGAAAAATGCACATATATGGACTTTTTTTCACAATGCCTGCAGATACTGGCCTGATTTTTGGTGTGTTGCTTGATAATGACCCTTTACAGATCGAGTTTGCATTTTGCCCTTGTTGACCTACTTTTGACCATACAACACCTCCTGAACTTAAAAATTTTTACAAAATTTAACAAATGTTTCTAATTTGCCCCAGGCGGGGGCATTCGTGTCGTTCCGACACATCTAGTTTTTTCTGGGTTACAGGTATGTTCATATTTATACATTCAAAAATATCTTTCCATGATTACAATGGTTTCAAAAGTTTGGCCAAGTCATGTTTTTTATAGTTTTTTTTTCAAAAAGAAGCCCCACAATTCAGTTATCATTCGGGTTGGGTTGGGGGGGGGGGGGGGGTTAACATTTGTTTGCTAAGATCCGTTGTCTGTTGGGACGGTGAAACCTGAAAAATATCAGGAGTGCATCTTTAAATTGATAAAAAACTAGAATCTGTAGTCGGGGCGTACATACCCAGGCTGAAGTGTTTTCCTGCTAAATGCTTTCTTTTTATCTGGAAGTGTTGTCAGTTTCGCATCAGACCTAGCTGCTCATTCCATGACAGTACATATAGATAAAATGACAGATCAATTACAAATGCAGACAACAAAATTATCTGCCATGAGCAGAATATGGCTAAAATAGCACTAAATGATTACTCATAATAAATGCTTTTAAAAGGTGTCAAATCAAAGCACGAGGAAGACTAAACGATATTCCCCCTGAAAAATAAAGAAAAGGATGACCTAAGGACTGCAGCAAGTACCTATGCGACTTATGGGGATGGGAGGCTAGGGCGACACTGTTTATAGGTTACTGATATTAAGAAAACATGTACTCAGTAATCTAATTTATTAATCATTATATCAGTTAACTTTGTACGGCTGAGGCTGTGGGTCGCATGCATAAGGAAAGAAACATTTATGGAGTGCACCACGCAGATTGTTTTACTTATTGCAATATGAAACGGAATTAAATATATTGCCATGAGCCTACTAAATTTTTTAATAACGACAGCTGTAGAGTCTAATTTCAATACACAAGGTCATGCTTGTAATATTTTTTTTTCAGGAGTCCTCTTTGTTTGTATTTCCAGTTCTGTATTAGCCTTAGAGCCTGAATTATAAGGTAATAATTCAGCATTTCATAATTTAAAGAACTATTAACTACTAAGTGGAGCGTGGTGTCGTAATGGTTAGTGCGCTGGACTCATAACCGCAAGGTTGTGGGTTCGCGTCCCGATAAGACCGCTTTCCGCGCTAAGACTCCCAGCCAAAGTCCACAAGGGTGCCTTCTCTTAACCCCCATTACTTGTGATATGTTTTATAAATGAAATTAGTTTCTCTTTCGCCAGATTTATCTCAAGGTCAAATACTACAGGTCCTCAAGTCTGATCAAGTCTCGAAGTAGATCATGGATTTGGTAAAAAAAATAATATCTCATGAAGTTTCTTTTCAGAAGGTCCGCGAAAGATGAAACCTGCTTTAAAAAACAATTGCTGGTGGTTCGACCGCATGTCAGTTGCGGTCGGGTTGAGAGTGGTGGTTGATTCTGAGAAACCCTTCAACACACGTGCTGTCCACCTGTCTGAGCTTTGTGACCACCTGACCCACAGGCACATTTAACTGAGGGAGGTTTGTGTCTCCAAAAGATTTTCATCGATGGATCAATGCTATACTTTTACAAAAGCAATACTCTAGCCTTTGAAGAGGCTGAAACAACACGGCATAGGTATAGCAACAGTACGTACTGCTTGATCATAATTCGCATAATTCTATAATGAGAGTTTATAAACGGTTCCTTGAACAGATCTGTCCAAAGATGTTTGCGAATATGTTCCTTGTGTACAATGAAGAAACCAATTACCCCCACATGCTGTCATTAATGCAGATGTTTAGACCCCATTGGGACCAAAATAACTGCTGAATGAACAGTATGTCTGAATGTATGGGCACTTATTGTGAAGAAAATGACGTATTAGTTATATTCAACCGGGCTCTTGGTACCTTCATGTTGTAACAGCATGACTTGAACTGCGGGAGCATAACGGATGAAAACACTCTTCCATTTACGCGATACATTCCTGCAGCTTGATACATAGCAACTTTATTTTCTATATATGATTAATGGAATGCCTTTCTTTCCCACAACAAGCGCTAGAATTACATGTCAATGCTCCATGCCGATTAGAAGGGTTAAATCTCACTGGAGTACCCTGTAATGCTATCCGTGCCAACCATTATTCAAGCGATGTATACTGTATCTAGTCACCTGTAGAAATACCTTAAAATTCAAGCCGGAGGATCCAAAAGGTTGCTAAACATTTGTGATCTGAGCTGCTTCATGTTAGTAGGACATTATAAAAACCTAGAAAGTAGTCAGAGACCACAACCTCCGCCAGGATCTAATAAACTGTGTTGCGTTTTTTATAGAAATTTTGTGTCAGGGTTTACCAAATCCCTTTTTGATCATAAATCAGCCTTACAACAAAGGCGCCTCAGTAAAGTGGGATAGAGAAATCTCATAGCGGTTACCGTCTTCAAAATGTTAATTGTTATTCCTTGTGTGTCATCCTAACGGTAGAGTGAAGATGCTAATAGATAGAGCAACCAAATTAATAACCAACCAAGGAACCAAAGCATAATAATATACATGGCTTTATTTCCTAAGACTGTGAATGTTAGCGGCAACATATACAAGTCCACAGCTAAAGTGATCTTTGACAAAATAACTTGAGACTGTGAAAGGTCACAGAGAAGAGGGACGGATGATTTCAAGGGTGACCCGACTGTATGTAATGCGTTCCGACTCCTCTATAATTATATATAAATGTTTTTGAGATACCACTTAACTTTTTATGTGACAACTTTGTCCCTTCATATGTACACTTTTCATAATAAAATGTGCAAAAAAATTACACATTCTTTTATCATGCGAGTAATCTTGTCTGCATTAAAGTACCTAGGACAAGCTCAGAGAAGGGTTGGAGGGTCGGGTGGGTTGAAAATGGTAGACATTATGGATACGATAAAACCAGAAATTAATTCTCTGGGTCATAATACCCAAGAATCCATGTATGGTTTGACCCTCTATGTCACATGTTAAGGTAACTAGAATTTACTCATATCAGTACCTGCATCCACACTTTTCTTAAATTATGAGTAAGCACTGACACGGCGTGCGCGTTTGAAATGTACTGACACAAATTGCGGGACATGTTGGCGAGGGTGAGATGTTCCGCGTCCAAAATCGTCCCAACGATTAACCCGCAACATGATTCACTTGTGCAGAAATTGGGGGACATATTGCCGATATGGGCAGTGGTGAGATGTTCCCGGTCTAAATTCGTCCCAGCGGTCAACCCACAACATTCATTTGTGTTGACTTTAGCGGACTGCTTACAAAAGGCCGACGCGTAGTGAATGTTTGGCAGACTATGTCAGGTTTGATTTGATTGGTTAGCGAGAGGAGATTCAGGACGACGTGGGCGCACGATGTGAGAATGGCCATGGCACACGGCAGGTATTAAACCCATAATTTTTATCGATTTTGAGGCCATTTCTTTACCAAACGCCTAAAAAATATAAACTCGTTCTTCCCCAGACCAAGAAGCACCCTGCCACGAAGTTTGACGACCGTGCGATCCCTAGCGTGCGAATGAATCCGGACAGACAAACAGATTCCCGTGAATTATAGTATGAAAAATGATGATTATGGTATATTTGCTATTTTCGTGTTATTTTGGCGGCTATTTTGTTTTATGCTAATTAGCTAAAATTGACCAAGGGTGACAGCGGGCCAACCTCAATAATTTTTACCATTGATATGTGTGCAAACAAAATCCACAAAGAAAAAAAAATTAAAGACCCTAAAACAACAGTCGGACAGTATATACGGATGGGCAAGTTTCCTTGTTCTATTTAATTTTTCTTGCTAGACCTGCTGATACGGACAGGTGCGATTTTTATACCAAATGTGCGTGTCTGTAAGCGTATGTATAGTATACTTGCAACATCAAGCACAAGCGTAATGCAATGTCACACCAGATATATTCACAATAATATGCTGTATTATCATTTCTAGTAGTCACCTCTTGTTAAAACTGTTATCGGAGATTTGGTATGATTGAAATCGGTAACTAGGTGTAAAGGGCATTATCGGTGCGTCGACAGCAAATTAATAGTAATCCTGAGTTGAAAAAGGGCAACGGTGAAATGAAACAAGTCAAAGGGTTACTTATCTTCTGATAAATATCACAAACATTTCCCAAGAAAAAGCCTGGACCCGTGTTCCAGAAGTGATACAATTGCTTACTTTATGGTACAAAAATTGCTGCTGGTTTATGCCTCAAAGTCCTTGACACTGCCCGGTGGTTCTTTCTCTTGTTCAAGCTCATCCTCTTTATCTGGTGTTTTTGGGGGGTTTAATTCAACTTCAAACCTGTGTGGCGCTTCCTCGAATGACTTGGCATATTTCTTGAAAGACAGGGCAAGGGAAAGGGCCATTTTGCGAGCGGTCACTTCAGAGTCACATATGTGCGCATGGCATTCTGTTTTACGTTCTTTAGATGAGATTTCCCGAACGATAATGAACGAGAAAATCCTGGTAAATTTAACATCCTGGACACCGTATGAGATGAAATCTATAGGAATTTTTTCCTTGGGAATCGTTTTCCCCTTATTCTTCTCGTGGCTGACAAAGACAATACCTTTCGTTGATATCTGAAGCTGGTACAAAGAGAGTTCTACCCCTTTTTTCACTTTCTTGACAGCATCAATCATATTTTCCACTTGATCGCGGGTGATTTGGGTTCCGAACAAACCATCACATTCTCGACTTCCAAGGTATTTTGTCAATAACACTTGTGGTAGTTCGTCCACTCTGACATCTTCCAAATTGACTTTAGGTTTCCGGGGTACCTCGACAGGAGAGAGTTCATCTTCAGATTTACTGCTGTTTCGCCTTAACAGCCATGACAGACGCCTGCTGCCTGATCTTCTGGTATCCAGTTTGGGTGGCGCCTCCTCGTGGCCAGAATCCGTCTCAACTTTAACCTCCCGCCAGATGCAGTCTTGACTTAGGGGAACGGATTCGCTGGCAGTTTTATTTCTAGAACTGGCAACACTTGAATTGTTTGATCCAGTCTCACTTACCCCTGATGCTGTGCTCGTGTTGTCACTTCCTTGTTCTTTTCCGCCTCCATTTCCTTGAGGAACACTTTCAGTCAAAGCCGAATTCATCTCGATTGATAAGTCGTGGGTGCTTGATATTACCATCTTGGTATCCAACATTGTGTCATTATTGGTTAACATTGAGTCCCCCATGATTTTTAAAATGCGTTCCACACTGATCATTCGCACAAGATTAAATGTTAAGTTTACACATTATTTTAAAGTCTTAAGTCCGGTAATGCCGTATTCCGGAAACACAATACTGCGTGTGTTTGAGGGCCGCAGAAAAGTTTTGAGTTAAGTAGACTGAAGTAAAGTGAGATGTCTGACCGTGTTAGACTGTCTGTCTGGAAAAGTATGTTGACATGGATACAGGATATCACCGCCTGACGTCTGGCCGTAAGCCTAACGCGCCTTGCTGCCACAGCTGACGGGTCTGTCAAGTGAGCACGCGTGCCGTTACATAGATATGAATGAAATTGGGTGCCAGCAAACCCGATCGAAACGTGATAAAGGGTGATTGCATACAACTGGCCCGGGTCTAGCTGCGTCGTTTGAGTTCACCGGATCGGACTGCTGCGATAGGTGTTATGGTGTATTAAAGCAGACTGTGCGGTTGCTGAAGCATAGGTATAGTCAGTGACCCGTGCTGTGACATAGTGTGCCTGCTCGTACCTCCGTGTACACACCTCCGTGTGTGCGGTTCCTGTCCTGTCCCTGTGTCATTCACGGGATCACCGGCTGAGTGATATATACCCATAGCTAAGTGGTACATCTTGTGTGTGTAAATATATATATATGTGTGTGTGTGTGTGTGTGTTACAATACCATTATATTAGATTAGCTAGTTAAACATTAGTTTTTATAGTTGTAACAATCCATGTAAAATAAATAAACCTAAGATTTGTTAAAAAAAATAGGACTCGATTCGATTCGAAATATTAAGTTCAGATATGTGTTGAAAGCGAGATTTCAATTCTTAAAGTGGCGCATTCTGTCAGACGTGGCTCACCCGGTGAAAAAAAAAAAACAATAGAAATTTGAACTTCTTGTTACTGTCATACGACAGTCACGGATCACATCTGAACAACCCCCCCCCCCCTTTCACCATTTTCAGAAATGAAATTTTATAGTTGCCTTCATCGGTTTTCACAGATGAGGTGAACATGGTAAGTCAACTTTTAGTTATTTGCATATTATTAAAAATTGTTTAAGATATCGATAAGAAACATACATTCCACTGCACTCCTACATTACTTGCAAAAGGCACATGTATGTTGTATGTTGAAGTTTCAATTTTCTGGGTCTGATGATTAATTTGGAAACGAGACATAACTGATAAGTGCTAAGTCACCTCTCTCATAACTTTAAGCAAGAGTGAATTCCGAAATTTTGGCTTATAACTGGTCTATATTTATTTTTCGATATTTTCATCCATTTTGTACCTGTAACAGATTAGAAGATAATAGATTTTGACAGAATGAAAAACGCAGTTTATTGTCCTGAGACCTTGAAAAGTAAGTCAGTGTCTGTGAAACGTAGGCCTACGGGCAAAGATATTGGACAGGTGTAATTAAGGTACATACTGGATAAAAAATAAACGATACTGGACAAGTGAATATTAGCAAGTATATATGGTGTCTCACCGGTAAAGATATGAACGTCAAGATTCTTTTAAAAGTATAACAAACTGGCTGAACTCTGCCATCTCGTCCTCGGGACGAAATTGATATTGGAACATGTACTACCCGGTATGGGATGAAGTGCGAGAGAGAAGGGCACGCCATATTGAAGCGTCCCGGCCAAGACAGATAACAAACAGCCTCGATGAGGTAATTCTGTATGACATGAAGGCTTTGTATGTCTTTCATTAAGAACTTTTTCATACAAAGTGATTGACTTGTTCCTTTTGTCTGGTTACTGGAACGGAGTTACGCCTGAATGTGAGTGGTTGTCGCAAATCCCCCGTCCTTTAATAAGGGATAACGGACCCGTGCATGAAGCGTGGCGAGCCGGATTAACCGGCCCCCGTTCGCTACACATACATACATTACAAAAAGACTAATAAGACGTGGTAACAAGACAAATCTATATATTAAAGAAAGAAGTTACTTTCATTCTCTGGAGAGACGCCCCATATGTACCAACAACGAACAATGATGATATTCACATAAAAAAACTATGAGTCCGTTAATGAAGGTACACGGTAATGTTTCTGTTCACTCTGTTTCTGGTCACATGACCAGCAGGCACACCTACTACCGGGATGTAACAATGTTTTCCTCATTTAGTGGCTCGCGTTGTGTATACAGTACATTCAGTCCCATAGATTCACGGAAGTTCTTGTAATCCACAATTTCTCACTGGAGTATTGTTACAGATGTCTCTTTTATGGTACCAGCAGTCTTACATGTGTATGTGCAACGCTAACATTGGCCGTTGTTATGCCGGCATAGCCCGGCCCACGCGTGTGGCCCACGTGTAAACACAGCGGTCATGCTAGTCTGGGGCTTTCTCGCCTGGCCGAACCGGGCCGGCACACGTGAGAACCCTGATATGTAGAAAGACAGCGATGTTGTTCTAGATGTTTCCTGTAACGCGTGTACTGTGTATCATGTTAGGGTCTTTGGATTGTTCGAGAAATGGAAAGTTCTAGGCTTCGGGTGAGAAGTTATAAATAAGGGGCTGTTTTTAGAGCCGGGAGAGAGGAGAGCAATATTCCAGCGGACCCAGAAGCGTGTAAGTCAGTTGTGGACCTTTTCGATAAGTACAGCAGTTATAGATTTTCTTCTAAATTTGTGACGGATCTTATATTGTCTTCAGTTTGCTTTCGGGATTATAACAAGAACTTCCCTTTGGGATTACAACGGATTGATTTTGTGAATGAACTGGACTGTTATTCTCTGAGAAGATTTATGTGAACTGTTCATTGGGGTTGTACGCTATTAAGGAATCGTTGTCGCTGTGACAGTGGTGGTATCCAGGTACTTTACACTTTATTTATAGACTTGTATTGATTTACTGTTGTACTGTTGTT
The DNA here is from genome assembly GCA_026874595.1 of Sipunculus nudus. Lineage (NCBI taxonomy): Eukaryota > Metazoa > Annelida > Sipuncula > Golfingiida > Sipunculidae > Sipunculus > Sipunculus nudus. The sequence goes on along the minus strand of CM049317.1, from coordinate 40,705,708 downwards.
ATACTGTGTAATGGTATTGATTTAGTGTATTGTATATTAGAGTTGTTTTAAGAATAAATCGTAATTGTTTGTTAACAAAAAACCACTGACTTCTTTATTCATTCCCCTAGAAATTTCACGCTGCCTAATGTTACGGAATCTGATTTTTTTCTCCATAACAAATTTTATGTTCGTCACGCATTTGTGATCTGTTGATATTAGGTTCCGTAACAGTATTCACGTTTGACACAGTTCACGCACCGAGCACAGACTATTCTTTCTGGGCGTTAAATCACAGTCTTTCATAGCTGATGTGTCCTGGAATCATCCAGATGTATCAGAATAAGCTTTCACACAGCAATATTCTGTACCTCTACAGCGTTTAAATAAAGTCCTCGGCCTGTTCCTGGAAGCGCTCAAAACAGGTTATAAATCTCCATATTTACCAGTCCCTCGGCAAAAATGCGATACCCGCTCTGAAGTCCTTTACAGAGAAATCACGTGGGGAAGGACATCGACTATCTACGCTTGTAGACATCACAACTCACTTGCAGACCTGCCCACGGACTGCTGTAGATATCGCCAGGCTATACAACTCCGGTACGCTGGACGGGCATTTGTGTCGAATATCGTGCGCTACACGACTTAAAGGTTCTTGGTGACGTCACAAATCCCGCTCGTCTTCTGGCCAGTCACCACTCCCAATTGACCTTTCCGACGGCCCCCTTGCTAAGCCCCACATTTGTCCAAGCGTACTTAGTACACCGAGAACATGGCATGGCGGCACCCAACGACTCGCTTGCACATACATATCCCTGAGAACATATCAGATTAGATTTGCCGGGACAACTCATCTTGTGAAAGAGAGACTCAGAGATGTGCATGATACAAAAATGCAGGAAATCATCGGGAGCGATGCCGTCTGCGTGACGGCCCGGAGCTACATGGCGCTCTGAACGGAAGCCTGGGACGCCTGAAATCTGAATCTTTAGTTCGAGCTAGAGGACGAAAAATATAACTGAGTCAGATATCACCTGTAAAACAGGGTAAGATTTATTAACATTATTGACATTTTCTTTCAAATCAAATCATATATAATATTCATTTGTTGATGATGACGATGCGTAATACTGACAGTTCGGCAGGGAAACCCATACCGGTAACGTTTTTCAGTAATATGACAGACCTCGCGTTTGTTTGTAAACAAAGTGATGCCACGTGACTCGCGGCCCAACGTCAAAACAGTGCCCGTTAAATGAGAAAGGAAGAGGTTTAAAGTGCTGTTTTTGCCTTAAAATTTTATTATAAAATGTATTTGGCATATAATTATTTATTCACAGCAGAAACGATTTTTTTCTTTACAAGTCAACAGCTACTGACGTGAATTTTAAATATAATATAATCTATATTTTGGACTACGGAAAATCACACAAATCGCGTTACGATATTAATATATGTATCCATTATATATATGGTGTTCTTGATAAAAAAAAGTCTTTCGGAAAAGCGTTCGGAACATGTTTCGAAACAGCGTACAGTCGCACACGGTCGCCCAAAGCCGGTGCCCAACTTAAAGTCAAGATCTTTGACAAATAGTCACCTACACATATACCATGTGACGTGAGAAACTGATCAACAGTCGCACATATACATACAAAATAAGCCGTCCATGGATGAGACCTTAGAAGAAAATGCAAAAATACCAGTTTTATTTGTGAAAATAGAAACAATGATGACCTCTACTCAATAAGTATACATACTGATTGAAAGAATTAAAAGTCTTTAAAACAAAGAGCATTACATAAACATTTTTGAAAATGAGATGGCACATGCATATAAAAGAAACAAATACCAGCTAGTACAAACGTATTAAATTTACATTTTTACAAGAATTTTACATTTACAACTGCAGTAATGAGAAAAAAAATCTCGATTAAAAAATTTTAAGTCAATATTGTGTGTTTACAACTTTGGTGGTGCTACTCCACACGTGTACACATCACACTGTACCAACCACGACGTGAATTTGATTGACATTTTCTTTACATCTGACATAGTGGGCCTGCATGTGTTTCTGAATATTTGTCAAGGACCTCTATCGCATGCAAGGCCCTGGACGTGCGATTTTATAACCATAACGGATTCCTGCGACCCGATAAATGTGCACTCAAGCATATCAGGTCACGAAGAGGGCTCATGCAAAACAATTCTTTCATAGATCCCATTTTGAGAAGGGATCGCCGATGTGGATTATTTCGGGCCGGTCACCGCTAAATGTAAGAAAGCCCAAGATAGGGTCCCCGGAGCAAAACCCTGTCCCGCATCCCACTCTGTTGCCATTGTGATAATGGGCCCGAAGACACAAAGAAAAGAGGCGCCCGCGGAGGAGCAAGTATTTAAATTATTAATTATGCACATATTACGCAAATATTGCAAATAAAAGTGGTTGGAATCTATTCGGACAAACCCGGAGCATATGCATGTCGAAAATCACGGCTATCCGTTCGATGGTATCTGTATCTGTATGAAGAATCAGCAGGTCTCATGTGGAGAATATGTGCTGATGGGGGGGGGGGGGGGGGGGGGGGGGTAATATGGGCGCCTGTATAAGACTGCAGACGCTCACGGAATGCATTGAAGTTTTCGCAGCAAGTTATTGATGATGGTAGGTTGTTCCAATCCTGAATGGTCTGAAAAAGCAAAAAAAAAACTTTTAAAATCTTCTTCTTAGAAACTGTTCAGGCAAATTGTCCAATATTTCACAGAAATGATTCATGGAACAATCTTTCTCAAGTTTGTTCGAATGGTTTAAGTTCGGTGATTTTTGGCCGAGTTTCAGGAAGTTGAACTTAGTCATCTGTCCAAAAAAGCATACTAAAATTACAATCTCAGAAACGGATGGAGCTATCATCACCAAATGTTATGCCAATGGTCACATGAGTCATATCTGAATTTGAGGTATAGGTGGCGCCACCTGCATCCGCCTTTATTGTAGGGGGTCATCATACTGACGGCTACAAAAAAAACTTCTTCTCTGAAACCATATGACCAAATTGTATAATATCGCACAGAAATGATCCCAGGGTAGTGCTTTCTGAAGTTTTTTCAAATGGTCTCAGTTCAGTGACTTTTGGCTGAGTCATGGGAAGCTGAGTTTAGCCATATGCCATAACAGCCCATTTTAGCTCAGTGGCTACACAGATCTTCTTCTCAAAAACCAATGGGCCAAATTCTTAAATCTCACACATTAATTATCCTTAGATGTTAATAATTCAAGTTTGTTCAAATGGTTTTGGTTCAGTGATTTTTGGCCGAGTAATGAGAAGCTTAACTTGGCCATTTTGCCGTATTTTCCCCATATGAGTTTTAAACCTGTAAAACGTTGTTTGACTGATGCCACTGAGGCCAATTTGTTTAAAATTTTACAAGAATAATCCCCTGAATAATTCTTATAATAATTGTCTTTTATGGTTCCAAAGAATGAATTTTGGCTGAATTATAAAGATTGAATTGAATCATTTTACCATTAATGTTAGCTGTGTGAAGCAGATACATCTAGCTTGGCACCATTTTATCAGCATCCGTTGCATCATGCCTCTATAGACATTTAGATTTCAGGTTATCTATGGTTAATATTGACAAGAATGTTTTTTAAAAGCTTTTAAAAATGTAGATTCATGATTTTAGATATTCCTTGTGCCATGCAATGTTTACAATCACAGGTATACAGCTCTCTGTGGGTATATAAAGATGGCTGTACATGGATTATAAATATTTGGTATCCATACTCAACTTAATTCAAGATTTTGCCATCAGTGAGATGTATCTGTATTATAATTTTGCATTCAATATGCATCTGTAGTAATTTTTAGCGAACCTGTGAGCTAATGCGATGATGTGGCAGTGTCCGTCATCTGTACGTTAACCAATACTATTTCTAAAACAACTGGAGCTAGCATCATGAAATTTAATGCAAAAAAATAGCAATCTGAAAGATTCTGCATTTTCTTAGATTTTATAGAGAAAAAGCTAAAAAACCTTTAAAAATCTTCTCCTTCGAAACTGTCAAGCCAAATTGTTCAATATTTCACAGAAATAATCTTTTATCTAATCTCTCTCAAGTTTATTCAAATGATTCAAGTTCGGTGAATTTTGGCCGAGTTACAGGAAGTTGAACATAGTCATCTGTCCAAAAAAGCACATTAAAATGTAGCGACAGCTTGTCACCCCAAACGTCGATTTTAGATGAACTGGAGACGATTGGCCCTATCAGTTTATTTCAGAAGGCCTGAGTGTCATGTTGTCATGGCTAATTAAAATGACAGTCTGAGAAACGCCCAGAGCTATCATCACCAAATTTTATGCCAGTGTTGGTCACATGAGTCATATATGAAATTCAGGTATTGGTGGTGCCACCTGCATTGACCTTTTATTTGTACGTGGGTCATTGGTCATCTGTACATTAACCCATAATTTCTCAGGAATAGCAAGAGCTACCATCCCCAGATTTTATGCAATAATCTGTCACATATCAAATTTTGTTGGATTCGGCTTATTTTTTTGCTATCTGCATTTACTTAGATTTTATAGGGAAAAAGTTGAAAAACTTTTTAAAGTCTTCTTCTTGTAAACGGTCCAGCCAAATTATTCAATATTTTACAGAAATGATCCCAGAGGCAAGCCCTCTCAAGTTTGTTCAAATGGTTTGCATTTGATGAATTTTAGTGGAGTTACATGAATATGAACAGTCAAACTTTGAACTGACAAAGTAATCTCAGAAATGAGGAGGTCAGCTGGTGCACACAGTGAAAGAGGCATGCTTTTGGGCTCTTGAAATTATCCACAAATTCATAGGTTTTAAGGGCAAGTACAGACAAAATTACTTTACACAAACTGTTTTAATAGTCAGATTTTGTTTCAACTAACTTACAAAAGTTATAGTTTAATGTAAATCATCACAATTTAAAAATTCAATAGATTGTCTATTGTTCTTTTCACTGGGTGCCTTGACACACGGTCAAAGCCCCAAAGTGCATGAGCACTGAGTGAAAGGGTGGTGGTTATTATAGGAAACACACCCATTATCACCCATATGCACCAGCTGGGAGCCACTATAGAACGCAGGCTTCGCTTCTATTGATTTTATATAAATAAAACTGTCTCCCCTCATTCCCTATTTTAACCCCTACTTTTCCCTGTATATGTCCCTACACTCAACTCTCTTACATTAACAACTACTAATCATCAGAAGTCGCCTGAATGGGGAATCGAACCTACAATCTCTAGACTAGGAGCCCTACACGTTACTAAGTGAGCCGTGAAGACGAGATACCATGAAGAGCGAGTTTTGTTCATTTATATCTGCAATTGAAGCGCCATCTATCGCGAAATGGGAAACCATTTACTATATTTGAACAGGAAAATTAAGCTGTAGGTGGGGGCTCCGCCCCAACACCCCCGTTCACCTCTAATATAATAAACTCATGTTATGAGCAAAATTAAATACGGGAATTCTCAGGAAAATAATATGTATCGGCCTTTTTCAGGAAACAATTTAATATGCGACACCCGTTGTGAATAAGGTACCGGCGTTAGGCTGAAGCCCGGTTTCTATATAGTTCTGGCCTGTAGTGTTGTGAATTTTCTATACTTGTTTGGTTGAAATGAGGAAAATATACACAGGAATGATTTATATAATGTAAATCTTTCTTTTAAATTTGGGCCTGCACATATTCTTAGGATTATTGTGTTATTAACAATTATTTACTGAAAGTTTTCACATTGACATGTCTGGGGATGATGACAGAAAAAGATTAAGGTCTGTATTGTCTAGTACCTCAAGCACTTCTAGTTCATCCCCACAGGGTTCTCACCTTTCATCTAAAAAAATTAAATACTGTTTGAAAAAGGGTAGTGAAGACAGTGAAAATAAAGACAGAGAGATGGCAGAGGGAATGGTAACAGAGAAAGTGCTTAGTGACATATGCTTGTACAACTGAAAGTAGAGATAAAAAACGAATTCAAAGCTGTAATAGAGACATATATAGGGAAAATAGAAGGTAGAGTGTTTGAACTGGAAACTAGAACAGATGCTTTAGAGCGATAGGTTGACAAATTAGAAAAAGAAAACGGTGACTTAAGAAAAGAATCTCAAGACACTAAAGAGAAAGCACTCCAAGCAAAAGTTCAGGCTGTTAACAACGAGCAGTACTCTCGTAGGTTAAACATCAGGATCACTGGTCTTACAGAGGGAGTGAGAGATGAAAACTGTAAAGAAACAGTTGTTAACTTACTCAATGAAAAAATGCATATGAATTGTCATGCCAGCACATGGAACAGATACTGCACACAGAGTGGGTAAGAAAAGGCAGAGTAAACCTAGATCAATGATAGTGAGGTTCAAGAACACAGATGATAGAAATGCAGTACAAAAAGAGAGAAAGCAACTAAAAAATACAGGGATCATGATAGTCGATGACTTGTGTAAAGAACTGGTTTTCAATAGAGTAAGAAATGATCCCAAGGTACAAACTGCTTGGACATGGAGTGGAAAATATTTGCAAAGGATATAGATGATTCTGATCACATTGTTGAAGTGCACTATATGGTTCTAGTCAGGGGGCCAAAGCAAGTAATTTTGAAAAAAAAATTGCCCGGGCTTATATAAAATTTTCACTTTATTTTTCGTAGAGGTAGACATCTTGTGAATCAGAAAACCAATGTTGGCAATCAGGACACTCTTGCACAACATTGCAAGGAGCATTTTTTGTACCAGCTGTATACATTTTTGTGTGATAAGCCCAAATTTGCTCTCTCAGACCCCAAAGAACTAAAACAGCAAGTTATATCTTAAATGTAGGTATTTATATGGACAAACATAATAAGACACACAAAGTTGATTTAAAAAAATCCTTCATTCATATATGTGAACAATTATGGCTTACAAGAACCAACATATAACCCAAATTTCTTTCAAGCAATCTCACATAAGTGAACACAGTTTCTGTATGCTTTTACACAAAGACCTTTTTAAAGCATTAAGATTTTATATGATTATTCCTCTTTCTTTTAGTTACATGCATTAGTTGCTGAGGTGAAAGACAGATATGTAGCAATCCCCTTTGTACCCCTACCCCCTTATTCATGAAAATGGTCGCTAAAACAGGAAACGGCAGACAACGTGGAACTTAACTTAAAAACATATTCAAACGAAACTTCTTACATTTGTAAGCATTAAAATAACTAATCAGCAAATCAGAATCACTCTACTTAGATCAGTTTTCCCTTTTAAATTGATTTAAACACAACTATATCTGAGCGGTGATGTGCTAAAACCTACCAATGGATGAGAAAAAGTAGAACGTGGTTCATATTTAAACTTTTTATAGTGTCTCTTACATGACCGTAGGGGACCTTTGAAAAGGGTCATATTTAAGGAGATAGTGACACCAAAATATATACAAAGGATAACTGGTATGAAAATATTCGTATGGGTATCTAGTTTAAGTCTGCCTGATGCCAGTATCAAAATTAAGGGCGTTTTTTGGTAAATCGCATATGTAGATTGGCATGTTAAGGCACAGGAAGAAACATCCAAACTGTCACAGATAAGGGAGTAGTGTCACTTAAATGTCCCTAACTTACTTATATTCAACGTACTCGCTTAAAAAAAAAACACTACGTATTGCCAAATAAATACCCTCGAAGAGAATGAGGAGACCAATTGATTAATTATCTACATTTATTTGGTTGGGTAATTGAGGTGGGATCTGACTGAGTAATAACGAAAACCGTGTTTGGATGTGATTTAGACTCATCTTATTTTTTACTCAGGACCGATTCAGAAAATACATGTAATTAATCTTTGTATATCCTTTTACTTGAAGACAACATAGAAATACATTGATAAGTTATAGATAATATTTTACTGCAACCAGGTGTATGTAAATTCAATAAAATGTCATAAATAAATGTGGGGTTTATCTCTCTATCATGATACAGTATGTATGGACACATTATTTATCTCCTAATATATATAATATTAGTTAAATAGATGTGCACATCACCTCCATTTCAATAAAGAACTAGTAGTAGAAAATGTAACAGATGTTTAAATCCTTTAACTAGAGGGCACACATTAGTGCATAAAACCTCTTTCAATGCAAAACAACCCACTGGATCCATAATGCGCTTTTTGTACCAATATTCAATGATTTTTTTTAATATTTCATGCCTGGCACTCTACAAAGTTTCTTGAAAATCAGTTCATTCTGTTTTATGCATGGTCTTGATAATGATGCTACTAATTAGAGGATCAGAAGCCCAGCGCTAACCCAGTGCGAGTTTTCAGTGATATACATCCCGGATGAACCTGCTTGAAAATGATCGGCTTCGAGGGCTAATTAATATTTACATTTGATTAATATCAAACGTGTGATATGTAGAGTGTGTACAGATAAGCAAAAAGACAAAAAAAAAAGATAGAGACGTACATACGAAATTGAGTCAACTGAACCATAGGCCGGCCTATTCCAATATTCTAGCAAGCAATTATCATACCGGGCTGGAAACATAACCTCCTCGGTCGCAGGAGCGAGTCACATGAATACTGAAGTGTGGTATCATTTATTAGTGTATAAATACAAATTATCGGCAGGGCACAAATCGTATCTACCAGACAAGGAATATTCTTGTCAAACCTCAAATTTGATATTAATTGATTCTTCTTGAAAGAACACAGGCTACATGAATAAATATTCTATGGGTTCAAGAAACATGATATGAAACACGTTGGAAGTCACACCTTTCTTTTTAACCAGGGTTGTTTAATAAATACTTTGCCTTGCTTTCTATATAAGAAATAATGGACCGCATTTAAACAAGTACTGCCATCATGAATTTTACAACCCTGCTTTCAGAATAATATTGCATCATCATATTTAGTACAAAATCAGTAAGAGCTGATGATCAGATCAAATAAACCTTGATCTTGGATGGATTTATCTTTGGCAGTAGGTCTGTGGCTTTACCTGGATTTTTATTTCATTATTATCATGATTAGAACACAAAACCTTATTTAATAACAACAAATAACAATTTGAGCCAGGAAAAAAAGCTGGTTTGGAGAGTGATAAGTATAATATATCATCAACACCTTTATCCACATCTTATACACTAGCAATGATAAATGTCAATTGGATCATATCTGTAACAATGTACTGAATTCTTAAGAGCATCTCTGTAATTTTTCGAAATATCTTTTAAGTTTCTTTTAACAGAATTCTTCCATTCTGCACATCATCGTCATTTTTGTCCCTCTCTCAGAGGGGTTTGGATTTATACGATCAGTCTATGCTGATCAATTGAGGGACATTATTCTTTAGGCTTGTGTTTTGTATATTTGTACTACTTTTTAAGTTATTTCAGTTGAGTTTTTACTTTCAGCTTTTCAAGATTTTGCCATAGATCATAAAAATGAAGTTTAAATAAATTCAAGGCGACCCTATCTTAACAATATTTACCAAGAGTTGTAAAAAATTTCGATTTGAATGGTCCACTTTGGTTTATAATTGACTTCGAATTGACTAAACATATTGATCTTGAATCTAGTTTATCCTTTAAAAGAAAATGATGACAACCATTAAACGGAAAAATAATATTCAATATTTATAATTTTGAAAATTATATATATATCAATAAAACCATTCTTTAATTATTTGTGGTCATTTTATATTCAGCATCAGACCACAAAACTGAATTAGAAAATTTTAGTCAGACGCATTTCAGTATTACTGGACCACCTTGAATAAAAATTCGCACGACAACCATTTTCCAAACAGTAGTTACATGGATTAACTTTAAACATCCTAGTACAGTATGAAGAAAAAAAGTTATCATGTCTTAAAACTGCGATATACTGCATGCTAAAGCTTGTACGTGATGCCACCTACTTCAATTTGTTCTTACATTTTCTTTTTTTTTACATGCAGTAAAATATATATATATATATATATATATATATATATATATATATATATATATATATATATATATATATATATATATATGAGGAGAGCAAAACATTTTGTGTTGAATGAGTAATATGAAAGAATTGTATAGTTTCCGTATCACGAATGCAGGAACAAGCATTTTGATGTTCTACATTTCAAAACACAGTTTTGATAATGTCTGGCTTTGCTGGTTTTGACATCATTACTAGTAAAAGTTTTCCTTTATCTATGGTCCGGCAAAACTCTGTTGGTGGTGGCAGATCTGGGTGACTTGTGCCCCTTTGTAAAGTGCTATAGACATATAGTACATGAGAACATGAAATCTGAACGCATCCTCTGTGAGAGGTAGTGCTCTGAAGTCTGGCTTTGTCAATGCATACATGTGTTTGTTGCCTGAGACTGTCGAGAGAATCAAAACCACTTTTTCTGTATCTGTGCTTTCTGTAGCTGTGTTTCTGTAGAGGTTATCTTGAATATAACCAGCAAAGGCACTGACGTGCTGAAAATTACAATCGTATAAACAATTTTTTTTATTTGAAGCAAAATTGAAGAAAACACGAAGATTTCAGTAAGAATAGACATGCATTTGATAGAAAAATCCCATGGCAATTGTATAATAATCTTAAATTAATCCTTAGCTGAAACAAATGTACGTACAAAGAAAAATTGTATAGAACTTTGGAAAATTTGACGGGTGGGGGTAAGTTATAGGTTCCACAATCACTGACATATAATTATTGTCATAAAAATTCTTACTGTATGTCAAAGCCCTAGTTCTTAGCTAATCAATGGTACCATATTTGTGAAAATATATACAAGCAAGTAGCAGCTGTGAATTAAAAATGGATCAGAAGCAGGTAGTAAAAAAGTCATAAAATTACTTAACCTTCTGAAACAAAAGCAATACTAAAAGTAATTTTGCAAGAGTATTGAGACTGCCAACATTACTTTCCAAACTCTAGGGTGGATCTTTTAAACATGTAAGGGGTGTAAAATTTTATATCTGAGGCTGTAAGGTACAACCCGATTTTTGCACAGTACAGAGCTTGGCCCCCTGACTCTTCTTATACTAGTTGTTATATTGCAAATAACATTTGGACACACACTTTATTATTGAATATGTGATGTATAATTTTTTTTCTAATAATTAGTGCTATGCTAGGATAGTAATGAAAAGGTGCAGGCCCAAATACCTCTATGGTTTAATTGAAAGTTCATGCTTTTTACTACTATTCATATTACATGTGTTTGTAAAGTACTTGTCTGTGTTATTTTTGTAATGGATGCAAATCGTAGAAATAGTCATTTAACTGGAGAAACACAGAGTATGATATTTCAATTCTTACATCACTTCATAGATGGCTATGTATAATAAAGCAAATTGGGTAAATATAATCTCTTTGAACGTAAGAGGAATGAGGAAATATGAAAAGAGAAGAAAAATTTTTAATTGGTTTCATAAACATGGTTGTGTACAAGGGGTGGGTTTTATTCAAGAGTCGCATAGTAAAAAAGAGGATATAAATAGCTGGTCCAAGCAATGGAGAGGTCATATGTATTTTTCTCATGGAACAACTTGCAGTAAAGGGGTTATGATAATTGTTAGTGAAAACTTAGAATATAAGTTTAAAGATGTGATTGTAGACAAAGATGATAGATATATAATATTGAAATGCATCATTAAAGAATGTCTGTTCCTCTTATGTAACATATATGCTCCAAACAAAGAGACAGAGCAAGTGCAATTTTATGAAAATTTTAATACTGTTATCAGAGAAAACTGCCATGATGATGATTTGAAAGTAGTTATAGGTGGAGATTTCAATGTATGTTTAAATCACATTGATACTGATGGAGGTCAAGCTGTAATAAAAAAGAGAGTTGTCTCTAAAATCAATTTAAATATCCATGAACACGATCTTGTTTTTTTTTTTTTCGATATCAAATATTATCATACGTGATTTTTTTTTTTTAATGACCTTTATTGCAATATACTCTGCCTTTGACAAAGCCATATCCACTCCGACAGATAGAGGGGATGGAATGAATACACTCAAAATACTTATTACTTTTTATCTGTCAGTACAATAACATTTAAGAATATAATGAAAAATTAATAAACATACAATATTAACATACAGATAAAATACTATATTTAATTTTTATAAATCTATCAATGAAAATTTGATTCAAGTAAGGTTATTTTAAATATTTCTGCATATATACACGTTTCATAATATCTTGCGATATATATTGTCGTATTTTACTCTCTGACAGGCTAATTTCATTATATTTACAATGCATATTGCACTTAAAAATGGCATACGTAGTTACTGATATTATGAAATTGTTCATTTTTACAAAATTACCATCCAGTGCGTATTTATGACCAATTACGAGCGTTTCCCAGTTTATCTGGATATGAAGTATTTTCATAATATTTTCCCATATCCCCCTCAATAATTTACATTCATACAGCATATGTTCAGCATTTTCATTTACATTACAAAATTTACAAAGATGGGAAATATTTGAGTTCCATTTGGACACTTTGGTACCTGTTGGAATAATGCCATGTAATAGTTTGAAATTAAATTCTGATAGTTTTTTCGTTGGCATGTTTTTAATTTTGCACTGATAGACTTTTGTCCAACTTATTAATTCTTTTTAAAATTTTTCCTGCAAAATAATTTGATGTTTGCATCATTCAAGAATGTCTGTTCCTCTTATGTAACATATATGCTCCAAACAAAGAGACAGAGCAAGTGCAATTTTATGAAAATTTTAATACTGTTATCAGAGAAAACTGCCATGATGATGATTTAAAAGTAGTTATAGGTGGAGATTTCAATGTATGTTTAAATCACATTGATACTGATGGAGGTCAAGCTGTAATAAAAAAGAGAGTTGTCTCTAAAATCAATTTAATTATCCATGAACACGATCTTTTTACATTTGGAGAGTTAGCAATCCAAACATAATAAAATTTACATGGAGAAGATTTAAACCTTTGACACAGAGGCGTTTAGATTATTTTCTAGTAACTAATGATGTGCAGCCTTATGTAAAGAATACAGATATTGTTGTGTCGGTCGACACTGATCATTCTGCTATTGTTATGAAGCTTATACTTCATAAAATAAATAAGACTGGCAACGGTTACTGGAAATTTAATAATTCACTACTGAAAGATAAACATTATACAGAGAATAAAAGAAATGTATGACAGAATGGAAATCAGAAATTAAAAATAGTGATCCTTAAAACAGATGGGAATTTATAAAATACAAAATAAGAGAATTTACAATTAAAAATTCAAAAATAAAATCAAGAAAAAGGAAAAATGATCTTGAGAATCTAGAAAGAAAACTGAAAGAATTAGAATATAATTTGGGCCAACAGGAAAATGAATCAACTTTGAAGGATTATCAAGAAACAAAACAACTTCTGGAGGAGCATTATAATCATATTACTGAAGGAATAATAATCCGCTCTAGAGCACACTGGAGAGAAGAAGGGGAGGGAAATAGCACCTATTTTTTTAATTTAGAAAAAAGAAACAAAAGGAAATCACATATCAGAAAACTATTAATTGGCGAAAAAGAAATTACAATGCAAAATTATATACTTCAGGAATTAACATTTTACACTAAGAAATTTAAAAGATCTATAAATGTAAGTTATACGGACTGTGAACAGTTTTTAAAAGATCTTAATATCCAAAAACTATCAAGTGAACTGTCTTCATTATGTGATGGGCTATTGTCTTTTCAAGAAGCTTATAATATTGTAAAATTAATGCCATCAAATAAAACACCTGGTAATGATAGTTTGACCAAAGAATTTTATGAATATATTTTTCCAGTCATAGGGATAGATTTAGTAGACTCTATAAACTAAAGCCTCAAAGTTGGTCAGATAACACCTAGTCAGCGACAAGCAATAATTACTTTACTGGAGAAACCAGGAAAAGATACACGTTATATTAAATCATGGCGACCCATCAGCCTCATTAATGTTGATTATAAAATACTTAGCAAAGCACTTGTTGAGAGAGTGAAGAAAATATTACCTAAAATTATATCTACAGAACAAAGTGCTTTTATCAAAGGGAGATTTATTGGTGAACCAATCAGGCTAATCAGTGATGTCATGTATTATTGTAAACAGAAAGATGTATCTGGTATCATGTTTGCTGCAGATTTTGCTGCAGCTTTTGACTCAATTGATCACACATTTATGTATTGTGTACTGAGTAAAATTGGATGTGGTGATTGTTTTATATCATGGATAAAGACTATGTATACTAATTTAGAGAGTGCAATTATTAATAATGGAGAGACCAGTCGTTATTTTTCAATAGAAAGGGGCACTCGCCAAGGTGATCCCATGGCTTGTTATCTGTTCATGTTTGCACTGGAAGTTTTAGCACAACAATTTCGTACCAACAGAAATATTAGAGGAATTACTATGTCATCCATAGAACATAAAATGTGTATGTTTGCCGACTAATCAACTTTCTTCCTTCAAGATGTAAATTCTTTTAAAGAGTTAGTGAAAGTTTTAAAGTGCTTTTCACATTTTACTTCTCTTGAGGTAAACTATGAAAAATCAGAAGCGGCATGGCTTGGCAGGTATAAATATCATGGGAATATATTAAAATGTAAATAGGTTAATTTACATGCAAACGTCATTCGAATTTTAAGTATATACTTTTCATATGACTCTGACATGGTTATGGAAAAAAAATTCATCAGACTAATAGAAAAAATACATCAAATTCTCAATTTGTGGCAATTGACAGTTTATGGTAAAATTGAAGTGGTTCGGTCTCTTATTATATCAAACATTTTATATGTAACAAACATGTGTGAACCACCCAAAGGTTTTATTGAATATATACAAAAAGCAGTAAATAAATTTGTATGGAATGGTAAAAAAGCAAAAGTGAAGTATAACACTGCAGTTAGTCCATACAGTACAGGTGGTCTGAATCTACCAGATGTTAAATTAATGATAAAAACTTAGCAAGTTTTATGGATAAAAAGGCTTATTCTTGAACAAGGAAATCCATGGACTAAATTGGTAACAAAACATCTGGAAAAAATAGGGGGTGTTGCCTTCATAAGAACGAATTTTGATGTAAATATAATTCCAAAGTTGATACCAACGTTTTATAAAATCTGTTTGGTGCCATGGGCTGATGTGTTAAAATGTACTCCTGAGTACACAGCTGAAATTATATCTCAACCATTATGGAATAATAGATTGTTGAAAATTGGTAACAAATCTGTATTTTATAACAAACTCTCTTCTTTAGGCATAAATTTTATAGGAGACCTAATGAAAACTGATGGGTCATTTAAAAAGGCAGGTGATTTTGGTGTTACTTTAACATCTTTACAGACATTACAATTACAGTAAGTCATCAGCTGTATACCCAGGAAACTGCGTGAGATACATGATTATCAACATTTGAACAATAATGTTATTTATAGCAATATTGTATTTATCAAGAACGTATCATATGATATTACACAGTTATGTTCAAAATTAATCTATAAGAAATGCATAGATGACACAGCTAGTAATAGAAGTAATAAGTGGGATGAATACTTGAATTTGTCTAATCAGGAAAAAAAACGTTTCTCAGCTTTATATCATATTTCACTGGACCGATACACCAGGGAATTCCAGTATAAAATCTTAAATAATTATTTACCAGTCAATGCCCAGCTGTTTAAATGGAAAGTGACAGATGGGAAGTGACAGATGTGATTATTTTTTTTTATATAAGGAAACATTATTCCACCTATTTTGTCAATGTATGATTAAAAGAATTTATATTTTAAAATATGTGATTGGCTGAAACAAGTTGAAATATATATGCCAGAATTCACATCAAATGCTATCATATTTGGAGTATTGCCTGTAACAGACAGCAATATTATCGTAAACACTATTCTTATATTGTATAAACTTACAATATATAAAGGAAAAGAATGCAAAAGTGAAACAGATCTTTTCTCGAAGTTTAAGTCTCTATTAGTCTCTCTTCAAAAAGAGGAATATATCATTGCTGAAAAGAAAGGTAAAATAGGATTTCATTTGAAAAAGTGGAATCAGATAATGCCTCAGATAAGGTAATCAGAATAAAGAAAAAAAGGAGATTAAAATTTTATTTTTTTCTACTATAAACAATCTCCAATTTCTATAAATATCAGTTAAATTTGTATGCATTCAAATGTTACCTGTCATGATTGACATTTGTGTATGTCTTTACTTATCCTGTCAAATGTTGTTATGAGGAAATTCAAAGCAGATAGAATCTGGTATATAAGATATCTACATATATTGTGCTATTGTGTATTTGAAATTGTATGTGATTGTTGTATGTTGTTTGTAATTCAATGTACAAGTGTTGTAAATTTTGTGATATGTATAAATGCAATAAAGAATTGTAAAAAAAAAAAGTAATCTCAGAAATGACAGAAGCTAGCATTACCAAGTATTGTGAAAATGTTGGTCACATGACTCATATTTGAAGTTACAGATTTTGTGGTGCCACCTACATTGACCTGTTTTTTTTGGGCGGGGGGGGGGGGGGCAAAACCTCACAATTTTAGCCTCCGTCAGCTTAAAATTAAAATGTTTATGATAAAACTGTGAAGTTAAAATAGTTCAATTTTTCAAAAGAATTATCCTAGGACATGGTTCTTTCAATCATATAAGAAAACCTTAAGTTGGTCTTATGGCCATTATTATGTCTATTTCAAACTGAGGACTGCAAAACTGTTCTTCAACAAAATTATTGTTTCAATTGTAACTCCTGTAACATTGCACAAAAATTATTCTTAGGTGGCCTTTGTTCAAGTACTGAATGATTTTTGGCAGAATTATTTGACCTTTAACAGTAAAAGGACTGCATCTTTTATCATTCTAGATATTTTGATAACAAGTTTATGAATATGTCAGCTTGAAAAAAAAAGCATTTTAGCCAAAGTCTTCCAGTATGTGTAAACAGTTTTACGAACAGGCCATGATTGTGTCTGTATCTTTAAATAGGTTGAGAAACTGCAAACTGTTTCAGATTTGGCAACAGATCAAGAGTTCATTCAGTGCAGCCAGATATAGGTCAAGAGTTCAATTTGTGCAACCAAGCACAAGGCATGTGATCACCTCAGGGGTGACATGTGAACACCTCATGGGCACCATGTGATCCCTTCATGGGTGTCATGCCCGTCAGGGCAGGGCCCCTGCATGAGCTTATGCAATGGTGTGGCTACTATTTCAAATTTGGCAACAGGCTAGAGGCCAGTCTGGATCTATTTATAGCTCTGGCAGACTGCCAACTGTATCAGATTAGGCAACAGGTCAAGAGTTCACTCAGTGCAGCCAGGTATGGGCCAGGATTTCACTCAGTGCAGTAGCTGCATTCTATTTATAGCATTGGCAGACTGCAAACTGCATCCGATTTGGCACCAAAGTTCAGCCTGGATCTTTTTATAGCTTTGGCAGAGTGTCAGCTGTGTCAGATTATGCAACAGGTCAAGAGTTCACTCAGTGCAGCCAGGTACAAGTCAAAAGTTCACTCAGTCTAGCCAGGTGCAGGTCATGAGTTCACTCGCGGTGCAGAAGCCTGAGCCAGCAAATTTGTCATAGTTCACTCGGGACAACTGCCTTTCTCATTTAAGCCTGGTCAGTCCCATGCATCAGACTCAAGGTAAGTTTGATGTACTGGCCTGATATTTTGACCTGTCTATGTGTCTTTGATGGCTTGTTCGTTCACAAGACAGGTGTCGCCACCTACAATGAATTTTGCACAGTGTATGTGCCTGCTTATTTCTACAGAGGAATTTTATATATCAGCCTGAAATTTGGCATATATATACTTATCGAATAGCTTTGTCGTATACAAGACTGGTGGTGCCACCTACAATTTTTGCACAGTGTGTGTCCCTGCTTATTTTCAGGAGGGGTTTGATATATCAGTCTCAAATTGGGCATATGTATATGTCTCTGATAGCTTTGTTGTATACAAGACTGGTGGTGCCAGCTACAATCATTTTTGTGTTGTGTGCACCCATTCCAGAATTTCAGCAGTGATGTTTGTGTAATTGTTTCTTATTCAAAATGTTTAGTAATTGCATTGTTCATATACATGAGAAGTCATGGTCCAGCATTGAAGCATTATACCTGGTGTATTTCCCAATGCACAGGTTCGCATTAGGCCTGTAGGCCTTGTATACTTATTCTCTAAATATAAATATTTGTATTTTTAAATGATATCCTCATCACTTGCTACGAATGTATTACCCTGCCAATAATTATGAAAAAAGAAACTGGTTTAAAATATTATTTCCTTATTAGTGAATGGACTGGTGACTTATAATGGCCATATCAGATGTTTTTATATGACATGCACAGAGCTTAAACACACAAATACTATATTGCTTGAATACCATGTAATGGGAAAAAAAATAATTTGGCTCACAGATTGACATGGTTGATGCCGGTGCATACTCATTTCATTTTCCTTGCTTTTCATTACATGGTATTTACAAGATATTAATTTTATCATTATTATACTGAAAATATCTTATGTAAAATCTATTACAAGGTACCTGGTACATTGGAATCACCTAAAATGATAGCACTGCAATGCTTTGATATAAATGTACCTACATACTTTAAAAAAACAAGGGTTTTGAAGTCTGAAACAAATTAAAGTTTCAATATAAATATGAATAATTTCTTGCCAGAAATATGGTAATAAATTAAGCCTGTGGTGCAGATAGATAGTGGACTTGGTGTTGTCCTTTAAGTTGTGGAGAGTTCAAAACTTATTCCATTTGTTGTGACCATTCTCTGTTGTTCAAATGCAAATATACTGGCAAATGAAGCAGCATCTCTTTAAATCAATGAAGAAATATAAAGAAGATCAACTTTATATTCCCATTACTAAACTATATATACAGCGGAAAACCATATGGAGAAAGGGTTAACTACAGGTATGAACTGGAAATGAAAGTTCTACTTACATGACATGGAAGTTGAGCCAACAGTCATATAATTTTCCCGATTAATATAGGCATACAGTTATCAGTATGTAATCCTACTAGTACTATGATGACTTGGGCGTATTGGAGCAAAGCATTATTCCACTCTAAACCTTTAAATCAGTACTTTGCCACACACAGTCAAACCAATAATAAACAAGTGACATGACTTGCAGTTGGCAACATGAATCAAAATTATATGATGCTTGTTCATTTATCACCACAATCATTTTGTCACCACCAGTTCACATATGGGTTGCCGTGACTAAAATCATGCAACAAAGTTCACTTGGTGTTGTTCTTGACTGTTGTTATTCGTGTCTACCTAATAAAGCAGTGTTCCAATGGTGACAAAGTTGTTCATTATCACCATTAATCGTCAACTATGTTTTTTTATCATAGTTCTAAGACACTGAATACACCTACAACATTTAGCCTTCCCAGTTGTGTGAAAGTGATACTGTATTATGTATATTGGTATAGGGAGTTAAGTTCATGGTGTTAATTTTTCTGATTTAACAGAATATTAACTAAAAAAATAAAAAAAACAATAAAATAATTTTACCTACATTAACATCCCATATACAATTTTCCTCACACTAATTTTAGATTTTATATATTTTATTACACACATCATTATATATGCATGGAGTATTAATAAGAAAATTAAATTGTATAAATCAGAAAATAAAACTGGATAAAAAATGTAGACGTAATATTCATAAATAAATAATTATATATAGAAAAGTATTACACATTACTGTTTCCACATTAAAGAATAAAATACTTCAGATGCAGTTGTTACTCTGTAAGCCACGGTTACACTAGAGATACAACCTGGTTACGACCTACATGTCCACTACTGAAAATTTGAGGAATCGCCGGACAATCGTGACAAGAACGTGCGACCGAACGCAGGAGGTCGTGGCTGATCACTGGGTGAAAAATCGGTCGCAGGTGGTTTTTGAACATGTTAAAAAACCCAGTTGCGATTGATTTGTAAATTTTGAGGTCGTAGGAGCCCGCAAGAAGGTTGTACCACCAGTCTTTGGTCATGGTGTGAGCGACAATTAGAGCACTTGGCCCATTTTGTGTAGGTCCACCGGACTAAATGTAATATGACAGGGCCGGGCTGAAGGGTGTCACTCTCAAACTAATAGGAGGGCCATTAATATGTGGCTTCTATTATTGGGTAATATAGGATTTTAGCTTTTTAATCATGCAAAGAAAATATTTTTATCTGTAGAGAAAAAAATTTGACACAAGATGCTGTGAGAGGTGTGCCTTTTCCACAGTTTGCTCCAGGAGGTGCTGCCATCTTCAGACTGAGACAGAACTAGGCCCATAGTTCTCAAACGAGTCAAATGAGGCGCCACTTTCTCCACATTTGTAAACAGAGTTCAATTTGGTCTCCCAGGCCAATTTGCCGGAACTGTCAATATGTGGTCAGGTATGCATGCAATTCACCTTTATTTACAATGATAATATATAGTGAAAATAATTTGTCAGTCTGACCTCATCGCACGAGCAGTCGTGCATCATCGTGCGACTTGTTGCACGATTGGTCGTGCCACTGCTCATGCCACATCGCGATTGGTGCATGGCACCACTGGTCGTACGACCTTGTGATTTTGCGACTTGCCAAGATCTCTCCCGACTTGTGGCCCGACCATACGACTGGTCGTGCGATCAGCTCGGCAAAAGTTATAAAATTGTTCGGATCTAGGGCTAAGCTCAGTCAGCCGCATTACCTCCATTTGCCTGTTTGGATCAGCTGATGCCACCCTGTAGACTCGTGTTTATGCTGGTTCGGCTACAGCTGGAGCAACAACAACAGCTTGGTGCTATTGCCGCAGCTGCACTTCTGCACCGAGGGAGTCAGCGAAGAAAAAGAAGAAAACGTATATATCATATAACTGTTCTGTATGAGATCTAGCGAACGAATGACTAGGGCTGATATCGGGCCCAGGAATATATATCCATACGATCGGTGGCAAGACCAGTTGAACGACTAGTCGCAGGGCATTACGACAAGTCGTACAATTGGTCGCTGGTCACTAAGACCTGTCGTACGATCAATATTAATGGCAACGACTTGTCGCACGACTGATCTTGCGACCGATCGTCACTAGTTCTTGTTGATCGTGCAACAGAGCGTCCCACCAGTCGTACGATTACCTACCACCAGTATCAAGTATTCACGACCATTTCAGAATCAGCACAAATTTATGGAGACAGGTCGTGGGTCAATCGCACGATTTAAAAGTCGTACGATATAGTGTGACCGTGGCTTATTATGTCCAGAGCCAAACTGGGGCTAAAACAAGTGAACAATTTTGCAAGCGTGTTCCACTAAGTGGGCCACTGGGGAAAACTTTACCCGTGTTTAATAAATTAAACGAGACTTACCAAGTTGAAGTTTGATGGGAATTGTACTGTCTGGTCAGGAGCATGAGAGATTAAGCGAGATTGCGTTGCGATCCCATGAGTCAATGTTCACAGTCTGAATGTTCACTCGCAAGAAGTATGTAGATAAAAGTTGGTGGGAATGTTGGGCGCTTAATCTCTCATGCTCCTGACCAGACAGTAGAATTCCAATCAAACTACAACTTGGTAAGTCTCGTTTAATTTATTAATTCTACTGTCTCGTCAGGAGCAACGAGATTACGCGAGATTTTGAAGCGCGAGTGGATATGTATGATGTGCAATAATAACACAAATGTAAGTTATAACAGATTTATTAAGTGTAAAGGTACATATACTATATGTTTGCAAAATCGTGCAACCAAAACCCATAAAGAAATCCAACAGTGCATGTGTGTTAAACAATATGCTAGTAAATTACTGTCAAATCAAGCTCTAGTTTAAGCATGTGTCCAAGTTAACAATAAACCTGTATCACAAGTGGATTTACTGATTGCTTTTATCATGTGAAACTACTGCCTCAGCATAGCTAGACTGACATGTAATGGGTTTCTTATAAAAAGTTTAAAGGTGCAAGATGTTGACCATCCAGCAGCCTTCATCCAGCAGATGGATGTGAGAGGTGCACCATTGGAAGACGCCTTGCTGACCGAAGCTGCTCTGGTGCTGTGTGGTTTAAATACTGCCAGATTCATCACAGTTTTCACCCATCTACTGATTGTATCTGTTGATACAGGCTTGTACGGTCTAATAAAGCTAATAAACAATTGAGTACTTCTCATCTGTGCCCTAATATCCCTCGTTTTAGCCAAGTATTCCTTCAAAGTTTAAGCAACATAACTCTGGTTTATCAGTAAAAATAGGTAACACTAACACTGGCTGATCTCTAACTGGTTTAGACTGTTTCACAATCTTGTCTATTACAAAATTCACACTATCTGGTAACACTCTGATCTGATTCAGGTCAAGCAAGTGAAGTGATTGACATCTCTGCCCTGTTATCAATGCCAGCAACATGACCAGTTTTAGGGTTAGATGTTTTAACGTCAAACTGTTTAGCAGTGCAAGTTGTTCTAAATATGTTTGTGATAAATTTGTGATATGTTTGGTTGTAGGGGATTGAAGCCTTTTTCAGTACAGAATGATACCCATTTAGTGAGGTATGTTTTGTATTGTTTTTGTGTGGACGGTCTCCAAGATTGGATAAGGATTTCCACAGTTCCATCTGGTATTCCTTTGTTTTGTAAGCCTTTGCTGACAATAAACAAACCATTAGTTGCACTTTCTTCCATAGCGGATGTGTCGCGTTCTTGTTGTGTGGCAGAAACAGTAGCTTCTCCCTCTTTGGCAGCAGTACTGGGGCTAAACTAGCAGGTGTAGCAGTTGTGTGTACCAGGTCTGTGTAGGCCAGGCTGGTACTATCAGGATGACATCTGCCTGGTCTTGTGTTATCTTCTGGATCACCCACCGTAGCATTCTGCAAGGAGGGAAAGCAAAGCAAAGTGAAAACTCGCTCCAATCATGAACAAAAGCATCTATACCAATAGCATGTGGATCTGCCCTCCAGGAAAAATAAGAAGCCACCTGGTGGTTCAGCCGGGAAGCAACAGGTCCACATCTGGGGTTCTAAAAAAATTTGTCAACTGAGTAAAGACTTTGCCATTTAATCTCCTCTCTGTGCGGTCATTAAATTTCATGGATTCAGAATCTGCTTGAACACATAGTATCCCCGGAATATGTGAAGCACTAAGCCAGATATTTTTGTGTCTACACCAAGTCCAAATACTATTTGCAATGTCATTACATTCCACTGAATGAATGCCACCCATATTTCTCAAATATGCCACTGCTGTGGAGTTATCCAACTGCAGCAGTATATGAACATTTGACCTGTGTCCACATAAAGCTTTAAGTCCCAGGAAAGCAGCTTTGAATTCCAAAACATTTATGTGTGCATCACTTTCTGATTCCGACCAGCGTCCCCCAGTGGATTCCTCACCTAAGTTTGCCCCCAGCCTGAAAGCGAGGCATCTGTGCATAAAGTTATACTAGGGTTCCCATGCGAAATGGTCTTGGGGAAGGAGTGGACATTAAACAACCAATGAATATCTTCAATGGATTTTTCTGACAGTTAAATGTAAGCATTGAAGTCTCCCTTACTGTTTTTTAAAGCTTGAATTTTGTCAATTTCTAAGTTTCTGTAATAAAGTGCACCATATTCCACCCCTGGTAAACAGGATACCATGGTTTCAATGAACTGTGCTACGTCCTGAACAATAAAAGTCTGTTGCTTATTTTTTCTCAAAAGGCTAGTTCCCAGTTGTGTGATGTTTTCTTGTTTCTCTCTGGTAACTGATACCTGCATTAATTTTGAGTCTAGATTGAAGCCTAAACGTGTGATACAGGTGTCAGGTATCAATTTAGATTTTTCAGGATGTACAGTAAATCCAAGTTTATTTAGCAGTTCTAATGTAGCTTGAACACTAAATTGACACTGTTCGAATGTTTTGCCTTGAATGTACAAATCATCCAGGTAAATGGACACAGTGTGGCCCTGTTCTCTGTGTGGATAAAACTGGTTTTAGGAGTTCTGTAAAATACAGAGGAGCAGATGACAGTCCACCTGAACTTTAAATACTTTTGATAATTTGCGTGGACTGGTACCGAATAGTATGCATCACACAAGTCTAACGAGGCCATGTAACAACCTGGGGTCATCAGTTCAATACAACTGTGCAGTGTATCCATTTTAAAATGACTAAGCCAAATGGTCATTAAGTTCTTTCAAATTTAAAATCATGCGAAATGACCTATTTTTCTTAGGCCGTAGAAAAATTGTAGACACAAATTGGCCAAGTTCATCATCACATTCACTAATGACCCTTTTTTTCAACAATTTAAGAATTTCAGCACTGCAAGCTGCCTTTTCTTTATCACTGAAAGAAATGGGGCCAGGTTCCACTGTGTTTCTAGGTATTTCAGTGAATCACCCATTCACCAGATCAAGAATAAATGCATCTGATGTCAATTTCTTCCATTCCTGGGAGAAATATCGAATCTTCCCAGCGATAACGTCAGACTGACTGATGTTATGTGATGGCAGAATGGGGCAATCATTGGCAGTGGAATCAGTACTTACGTAGTTCATATACTGGGCCCGTGAGCTTGTCTGAATCGTTGTTGTTACCACTGGTTCTGCCGGTTGAATTTCCTCTGCTGGGCGACTGGTCTCTTGTCTTGTTAGTTGCTGCTGTTGCTGCGGCTTGGGAATAAAAAAATTCCACCCGTGCCTGTGAATCTTGCTTTGTTCTTTGGGAAGTAAGGGGAGAATCTCTTCTTTTTTCTTGTAACTGTGATGCTAGTTTCTTAGTGTCAGATGCCTCTCTGACAGTCTTTGCCAACTCATCCCCGAACAGCTGTGTAGTCACAGGGTTTGTTGCTGCAGTCAATGAGCTTGCGAGGTTTTATTAATTCTCTCCTCTTCATATGTATGCTATGGGCTACAGAGCATAAAAGCGCAAGTCCGTTTGTCATTCCTGGTAGGAATGACTCGGCATTAGGTAGCGGATTTTCTGCATTTGTTTGTAGTGACTGCAATAGTGTGTTTGTGAGCTCAATGAATGGGACCATACCACAAAACAGCGTTCCCAGAAGTTTCTGATAATTAAGATCTCAGTGTTTGATCTTCGTGCTAAGTTCACACCAAACCTCCTGATTGACCTTCGGAGGGGTCAGTCCCTTACAGTTTTCAGGTCTGTTTGACTGCTTTGTTCTTTCAGCAATTTTTTCATCACTCATGCCATTGGCTAGAACACAATAAAAAATCTCAGCCAATTTGCCCTGGATGGGAGGCCCAAAACTGTCTTTCTTTATTACATCACTTGCAAGTTGTTCTAATACGGGGCTGGCATCCTGTTTCTCTACTGGAAGCTCGTTCTGAGCCAGTTCCACGCCGTTATTTTCCTCTTGCAACTCGCCCTCCTGCATATTGTCAGGCTCAGAGCCCTCATGTTCCATAAAACTGTCTTTAAAAACTGTGAGTTCTTGAAGAACTAGCACCAATCTTGCCATCATACCTGACAGGTTGTTTATTTGTTGTTTGATCTCTGGAATTTCTGCGCTCGAAGGAAGGGCGGTTAGTGAAACACTACTCCAACTAGTACTGGCAATCGGTACCGGGCCGCCATGTTCAGTCGCACCGATTTCACGGTCAGGGCGAAGAACAGAGGTCTTACCTCTGTCGTTACTGCTGCGGCGTTCGTCTTTGTTTGAAGATTTACTTTTGTCCTTTGACTTTGACTGTCTGCTACTACTGGTAGTAGAATTTTTAGACCTAGAAGGCTTGGTTACCCCAATGTCTCGTTCGGTGCCGGCCCGCCGTGATCGGTTTGGGCTGGCAGGACCGTCGCTCGGCTCCTGATGTGATGATGGCGGTGCATTTCCAGCTCCCGCAATTGACGGCAATGGTTCACCATTTTTTGTCTTTTTATCTTTTGTTTATCTTGGCTGAGCCTACCAATTCGTCTTCCTGTGATGGAGCCCGCAGGCCCACAAGTCCGTCCATGTCAGACAATTAAGATGGCTGCCACCAAATCCGCCGGCTTTGTTTCGAAATTTTAGCGTATTTTCCGTGCACGCATGCACTAGAAAGTTCTTTAGATGACGTTGCTCAGTATATAGACTAATGTAGCGCACGCATGCACTACGAGCAACACGAATTATAGATGTAAATTGCCATAAAACCGTTCTCTCTCTGTAATTGACGTGACGGCATGGACGAGTTAGCTCCGCCCACCTTGGATACGGTTGCTAGGTAGGACATTAAACCGAAAAAGCGTGCTTCTCATACACGTGGAACCGGCACTTCAGCCGTATATCGCACCAGGCTTCAAACAGTATTAATTTTACCAAGAAAGCACCCTAAGGTTAAAAGTGTACATATGTAGGCTACAGAGATGTTTTAAATATAAAATTGAGAAGTTTGATGAATTTGCGCCCGTTTCTGCTCGATACGGCTGGTGTCAGAGAACGAATCAGCTGACCCCTCTCATCAGCCTTGACACCTCAGCGGTTGGTTAAAATTTACAACTCGTTCAAGTCTAGCAGAACAAATTTGAAAAACAACAAAGTAACAGTTATTAAAATATTTGTCTATGACATAGGGTGCAGTTTCATCAAAAAATTAAAGATGACAACGTAAAAAGTGTTGCTTCCATACAAGTTAAAGTGACATATATGCTGTCATTAGATATAGGGGGGGGGGGGGGGGCAACTCATTTTTTATAAACATTAAAGGAAGCCTTGCTTAATATGTATTGCTCAAGCAGAGATTTTATAACCTTTGAAAGTTAGTTTATAGGTCATCTAATTAAAATTAATAATAAAAATTCAACAAGTGTCAATACCAGTATTTAAACAATAAATTATTGAAGGGCAAGTAAAATCACAGATGGTGTATGAACATCACGTGTTTTTTTTATATAAAATTTAATATTCTGAGAAAATTATGAAATAAAACTGAAGTTGAAATTATTATAAAATATTGCATGTATATTGATGTTTTAAATAGGAAGCCTCCTGTTTATACACAGGAAGAAAGATGTGTGTACAAGAAGAAATTTAAATGAATGTATGATATAGATATTATTTATGAAGGTCCTTAAGTCTTTTGTATTGTTTTAAAAGATGTGTTGGGACAAGAGCATATATATATATATATATATATATATATATATATATATATATATATATATATATATATATATATCAGGGGCGATCCCGGGCGAATCAAGGGTTTGTAAAGGGGAGGGGCCAACCCAGGAAGACTAATAAGAAACCTATAAAAGGGTCCCCTGCTCCAGAATGTGACGGGTCCATGCAGGCCAGAAAAAATAGTTTAAAATTCTGAAGAAAGGTTGTTGCGGCTCAACCCCTCCCCCACGCCCTCTGGATCTGCCTGTATATAAACATTTGTGTTTATGTGTGAGGGTGTGTGTGTGCAAAATAACTGTTTTTATTTTATACAGGTGCATATTATAGAAAATCTGCTGTTCTGTCAGTTAAGGCAACCTGTGGCAATAATTTTTAGAATCTTCCTTTAAACACTCAGAGTCAGTGACTCATGCATGTAAAAATATAAATATATTGTATATAAATATATTGTATATATATTGTCAAGGAGAACTGAAGTGATGCTCCATTTGTGACATACCTGTGGTATTTGTTTAGTATAAAAGACACTGTGACACATCAAAATATTATCTTAATAAAGATAATAATCATTAATGTTTAATGGTGTATTTATTTCATTTCTTTATAATTCAGTCATTGAAAGTAAACACCGTTTCACTTCGTTATTACAACTTGCAAGTATTTGTTATATATTCTGGTGTAATGCATCATTATAGCCTAAATGAACTGTGAATTAATTTTTAACGATTTCTCACTCAATTTCAACGAAATGTACATAATAGGTGTTAACACATATTGTCAGTGAAAAATTTTATCTTGTTTATTGTTGAACAGGAACATCTTAAGGATTATTTTCTAATTATGACTCATGGCTGTCATAATGTCTGATTCCAAGTGGATTATAATAACAAATATGAATTTTTTATCTCTTTTTGTTTACTACTAGCTAAAAAATAGCATTTTCCCTTCTCTTTCTTAAACCTCCCTGCCCCCCCCCCCCCCCCCAGGATACATATGCGACCATAGAATGCAATATTATTATTGTTTTATATAATAAAAAATCAACAAGCTATGAGATCACTTAATATATTAAGTTTTGTAAATAACAGACAAATGAACAGACCATATTTTTGTGAAAAATATAAACATTATACCTTTAATATAGTCGACAGTTACACATATTAATTTTATTAAAGAACAGCTCAATGATTCAAGATTGTACATTTGTCTTTCGGTAGTTTCTTGACGATTTTTTGTATTTTTTTTTTTTTGTCAATTGAACAATCAGAAGATCTAGGTCGATCACCAAAATCTGAGTTCGGGCTTTTATCACACCAACAGGTCTGTGAGTTGTTAAGTTCTAACACCAGTAATCAGTAAGGCAGTAATAGCCGTCTTGCATCTTTGAGTGCCAATAAATGCACACTGTTATGTAAATTGTCGACATGGTTACAATATAAAGCAGAGGGCTATACAATTAAACTTGTATCCTCGTCAATAAAAGTTACTGACCTTTTACCAGAGATATATCAAATATATTTTTGGTAACAGGAGATAGCATATCGTCGCATGCATATATGAACACATGAATACTGCATATCATCCCATGCACATGAACAAATGGGAGTGGGAGACGCTCTGATTCGACAGGGCCAAGATTGATACATTTTGTTTATACCCATCAACTTTAAAGAGTGAAGCGCTGGTGTGGGGAAAATGTAACACTTTTTAGCACTGGTTACAGGCCAGTGTTTACCAATAGATGGTATATAGGATCATATAGACTGCGTCTTTTGACTAACTGAAAATTTCATGTGTCATTATGGACTCAATATATGACAGGGCCAAATCGGGCCTGACTTGTCCCATCCCTGCGTTTCTCCTCGTCTTGTGATTTTATTACGAAGAGAAGGAAGAAAACAGATTGCTGTTACTTTGAATGATACCTGGGGTAACTTTGATAAAAATTATCAACATATGCCTCGACCGTATTAAAAATAAAACATATTTATTATGAGAGGTCCATCGAGCATTTATAGTTGAAAGTTTACACACGTGTCAGGAATGTCCGACCTGATGTCCGACCTCCACGTGTGTTTACATGGCCTCGTTTTCAGTCCGGCAATAACGTTCGCTGATTGGCTAATAGAGCTGTCGATCACGCACTCGCCGTCAGGTCAATTGATCCTTGACTCTATCAGGGTAAACAACGCATTGACTCATGGGATCGCAACGCAATGTCGCGTAATCTCGTTGCTCCTGACGAGACAGTAGAACTGGTGTTTGTTTGATATCACGATCTTTTCACTAGGGGGGGGGGGGGGGGGGGGGGGGGGTTGTTTAAGGGGCGTTCGTACCTATCCGTTCTTTCCTTCCGCACCCGCTTCCGTCATCCGTCGTCTGTCAAATTCGAGTCAGTTAAAATTACATAGGGCATTCACACCTATCCGCTTCCGCACCTGCACCCGTCACACCGTCCGCACAAATCGGCCTGGGACCGATTCAAGACGGAAGCGGACGACGGGTGCGGACAGGAATCCGTACTACGACGTAATATAATAGGGGATATTCTTGAATGTCCTTGTGTCTTCCCCTTGATAGAAAATGACAAAAGTGGTTGATTTTCACTTTGAAAAGTTGGAACCTGCGCGGGAGCATTCAATACCTCACTCTCACGCTCGGGAAAGCTTTAATTATTAACTGATATAATTAAAGGAACTTTATAAGTAAAATCATGCATATGAATCACCAAAGTAGCGGGGGCTGGGTAATTTGGAATAAAGACTGATAAGTCAATGGATATAAAATAAAGTTAATAGTAAGCCCACGAAAAATAATATATATATATATATATATATATATATATATATATATATATATATATATATATATATATATAATACTAATAATATAATTTAAACATAATGTATGAAGAATAATTTAAGCGCACTTGAGGAAACGGGGGTTTCAGAAAGAACCACAGTTCTAAACCTCAATTACACGAGTTTGGTCAAATTCAAGTTTGAGAGGGTTCATGGTAATACATTATTTGTTATTAGATTAGATTCGAATAAAATATCTATATCTATCTATCTATCTTTCTTTTTGTCTCTCTCTCTCTCTCTCTCTCTATATATATATATATATATATATATATATATATATATATTATATAAACATACGAGAAAGATAATAGTGTATTTTATATAAAACAAAGTAGATGAGTGCAGGTGCGGACGGAAAAAGCGCGGATAGGTGTGAACAGAGACAACGGATGGCGGACGAAGGATGACGGAAGGAAAAAAACGGATAGGTGTGAACGCCCCTTTATTAAACGGATAACCCGAGACAGTAACCACTGTCAGCGATAAAACCCCGTTCACACCTATCCGGGTTTTTTTTTTTATGCCCCCGCCACATTATATAGTTTTACCCATGTCCGTCCTTCCGTCCTTCCGCCCTTCCGAAATCAAACAGTTGTACGGACTTTTTTTCGCAATGCCTGCAGATATTGGCCTGATTTTCTGTGTGTGGGCAGATATAGACAAGTTACAGATCGAGTTCGCGTTTCGTCCCGGTTGACCTACTTTTGACCGTTTTACGGCTCCTAAACTTAGAAAATTTCATGAAAAATATAAATTTTCATGACAAATACACATGTACGGACTTTTTTCGCAATGCCTGCAGATATTGGCCTGATTTTCGGTGTGTAGGCAGATAATGACCAGTTACAGTTCGAGTTCGCGTTTTGTCCCAGTTGACCTACCTTCGACTGTTTTACGGCTCCTAAACTTAGAAAATTTCATGAAAAATAGAAATTTTCATGACAAATACACTTGTACGGACTTTTTTTCGCAATGCCTGCAGATATTGGCCTGATTTTTTGTGTGTGGGCAGATAATGACCAGTTACAGATCGAGTTCGCGTTTTGTCCCAGTGGACCTACTTTTGACCGTTTTACGGCTCCTGATCATAGAAAATTTCATGAAAAATATAAGTTTCATGACAAATACACATATACGGACTTTTTTTCGCAATGCCTGCATATAATGGCCTGATTTTTGGTATGTGGGCAGATAGTGACCAGTTACAGATCGAGTTCGCGTTTCGTCCCAGTTGACCTACTTTTGACTGTTTAACGGCTCCTGAACATAGAAAATTTCATGTAAAATATTAATTTTGATGACAAATACACTTGTACAGACTTTTCTTCACAATACCTGCAGATATTGGACTGATTTTTGGTGTGAGGCCAGTTAATGACCAGTTACAGATCGAGTTCGCGTTTTGTCCCAGTTGACCTACTTTTGACCGTTTGACGGTGCTCTAACATAGAAAATTTCATAAAAAAGTGCACATGTATGGACTTTTTTTCACAGTGCCTGCAGATACGGGCCTGATTTTTGGTGTGTAGGCAGATAATGAACAGTTACAGATGGAGTTCCTGTTTTGTCCCAGTTGACCTACCTTTGACCATTTGACTTCTCCTGAACATAGAAAGTTTCATGAAAAATAGAAATTTTCATAACAAATGCATATGTACTGACTTTTTTTCCTCAATGCCTGCAGATACCACCCTGATTTTTTATGTGTGGGCAGATAATGACAGTTACAGATCAAGTTTGCGTTTTGTCCCGGTTAACCTATTTTTGATTGTTTTACGGCTCCTAAACATAGAAAATAGAAAATTTCATGAAAGACAGAAATTTTTATGGAAAATGCACATGTATGGACTTTTTTTCACAATGCCTGCATATACTGGCATGATTTTTGGTGTGTTGCTTGATAATGACCCGTTACAGATCGAGTTTGCATTTTGCCCTTGTTGACCTACTTTTGACCATACGACACCTCCTAAACTTAAAATTTTTCAAAATTTTACAAATGTTTCTAATTTGCCCTAGGCGGGGGCATTCGTGTCGTTTCGACACATCTAGTTTTGTCCTTCCACACCCGCGCCCGCTTCCGCCATCCCTCGTCTCTGTTTACACCTACCCGCGGTTTTTTTTTTTGCCGTCCGCACCAGCACTCATCCTTTTTTCATATTTAATACACTATTATCTTTCCCGTAGGTTTAATTATATATATATATATATATAGATAAGGTTGCAACTGAAAGGGGGCGGGGGGGGGGGGGTGTGTTCCCCCCGGATCCGCTTCTTAGTAGGCCTGATGATAATCTTTATATAAAAATTATAACTGTTAAAACATGTGTTTTTTTATCCAATGGAGACATTTTATTCTAGTTTCGAGATCTAAAGATTAAATCATCAATACCGCGTACCCTCTTAACCTTGTATTTGACTAAATTCACGTAACTGAGGTTTGCAGTGGCGTATTCATAGGGGGGCGCAAAGGGTCTGCCCCCCCCCCCCCTTTATTCTACTACCACTTATGCTAGTCAACTACTGGCAAGTGTTATGTTTGTAAACTCACTTTTATTTAATGTTCGATTATAAAATATGGCTTGTTAAGTGAAAATATACTTGCATGCTTCGCTCTGAGTGGAGTGGTAATGTTAGTCACATAGTAAAATGCAACGATCAGTTGTATACGGAAAACGGGCCTTTTATTTGTAAAAAGGCGGTACAATTTGAAGAATGCGAGGATTATGTTATTTTAGATTCACGGGAGGTAAATGTTTCATGGTTATTATCCCCTCGCAACGAAGTTGCATAGGGGATATAGTAACGCCTCTGTTCGTGCGTCCGTCCGTTTGTCCGTCCTTCCGTTTGTCCGTCTGTTCGTCTGTCCGTCCGGAATTGGCTTGTTGATCGATTTCAAGCCAAACCGTTTGACCATAACCTTTCATCTTGCACATATGGCTGACCCACCCCTAGATGAAGAACCTTATCGATTTTGAGGTCACGGGGTCAAAGGTTACGGCCACCGGGCTCACTTCTTGTTCGTGCGTCCGTCCGTTTGTCCGTCCTTCCGTTTGTCCGTCTGTTCGTCTGTCCGTCCGGAATTGGCTTGTGGACCCATTTAAGCTAAACCGTTTGACCAAAACCTTTCGTCTTGCACATATGGCTCACCCACCCATTCATGAAGACCCCTATCGATTTGAGGTCACGGGGTCAAAGGACACGGCCATAGGGCCGACTTCTTGAAATACCTTGTGGACCCATTTAAAGCAAAACCGTTCAACCAAAACCTTTTATCTTGCACATATGGCTCCCCCACCCATGGATGAAGACTCTTATTGATTTTGAGGTCACGGGGTCAAAGAACACGGCCACAGGTCCCACTTCTTGAAAAAGCTTGTGGACCCATTTAAAGCCAAACCGTTTAACCAAAACCTTTCATCTTGCACATATGGCTCACCCACCCATGAATGAAGACCCTTATTGATTTTGAGGTCACGGGGTCAGAGGTCACGGCCACAGGTCCCACTTCTTGAAAAAGCTTGTGGACCCATTTTAGGCCAAACCGTTTAACCAACACCTGTCAGTGTCATCATGCTCATATAGCCCACCTTCCCATGGATGAAGAACCCTGTTTAGTTTGAGGTCACAGGTGCAAAGGTCAAGGCCAGAGAGCTGCCCTCCTCATTTTCACACTGTGTAATACACCCATTCTAATTATGCCCCATGCGAGGTGATGCTCCGCCTTGCGGTGCCCTTGTTAGATTAGTCCGGCCGACCGTCCGTTAACAGGGCACAAAGCGTAACCGTTAGACCTAGAAACTTCTGTACATCTAACTGTACATCCAGAGAGGTCCTGAGCAAATCTCCTTGGAAACCTGAAATTAGGTCATTGTGACCTATATTTTGTGACCTACAGGCCGAAAACCTGATTTCGAGCACCCTGAATGTAAGATGGGGACAGATCGTATATGTGAGGCCTAGAATCTTCCAACTCAATATCCTGGGAGTTTCTAGACAAATCTCCTTCGTAACCTGAAATTAGGTCATGATGAAAACATGGATATATTTATATATTTATATTTTGTCAAATCATTTTTAACATAGAAACAAACTGGGTTCTGTGACAGTTCATCTTTAGAAACTGCCCTGGGAAACAAACATGAAATCTCATGGTCCTTATGCTGCCCCGCGATAAGTTCTGACCTTGAAAAGCTGTATCTTGTATGGGTGAGTCGTTAGACGAGTCACTAATGACTCCAGAGTGTTATTATCGGGACCATTATCCTCATGTGTGTTTTTCTTGGCCATAGATCTAGTTACAGCACCTGAGGAATACAAACCAAGAATTTCCTGACTTTCCGGATTAGTGTCCTGATCAAGTGACGGCTTTTCTGTCACTATTGGTACAGGCTGTACTTTGTCACCTGCAACATCATTGCCTAGTAGCAACTGAATTCCTTTAAAGGGTAAAGGGTAAAGTAGTTTTTATGCCCACAGTAATATTCCCAGAAATCAAATCTGACTTTAAATGGATACTGTGAAGCAGAACTGAAGTGTGCTTGTCTGAAAACACACTATTAACAAGTGCATGTGCACCAGTAAAAGGACCTATTAGAAAATGGCAAAGTGTTTGCTAACATGAGAGTCTGGCCTGAACCAGTGTCCCTCAAAATTCTAATAGGGGTAGAATCTGAAAAATCACTTAAAAGTGGTACAAAACCATCATGTATGAATGGCTCAAATAACTCCATTTCAGAGTCAGGAGAGGAATCTACTACCTCAGCTTCATCAAACAAAGAACTGACATTGACAGTGTCAGTCATAAACTCTTTTTCAGAGTCATTTAAGGAACCTACATCCTTTTTATCATCAAAATCTTCATGGGAGTCAACAGAGGAATTCTCCTCAGCAGAAACAAACTTCTGTTTGTCATAAGAGGACCTGGCCTTATTTGAAATACTCTCGCAAGAGTCATAAAAGGACTTAGCCTTATTCAGAGAATACTCCTCGCAGGAGTCTTGAAAGGACCTAGCCTTATTAAATTCCTCGCAGGAATCAACTGAGGTTTTTACCCAGCAAGCCACGGATTCTTCTTTGGATTCAGACGGCACTTGAGCCTCCGTAGCATCAAACACTTTATTAGAGTCAATAAAGGAGTTGTACCCTTTATTTACATGAAAAGAGCCTGGCTTTTGTACTATGCTATGCATAGATTTTGAAACAAGAAGGTTTGCTATTTGGTTTATTCGCAAGTTTCCAGTAGTCAGATATTAGATGACCTCCTTCTTGCAGTAATAACAGATTTTCTTTGAAAATAAATGGCCTTGGTTGGACTGAGACACAGTGGACGTGGACTGAGGTGTAGCAATCGACTTTGTTGAACTATCAGGACTACTAGTACTGGGTGACTGCGCTGTAAAGTTCTTTTGACCATACTGATTTACATTCTTGTTTGTGAATGACAGGTTTGATTTGATAGTAAATGACATTTTGTGTGTTTATGAATAATCATCAGCTAATTGAGCAGCAATGTCAAGTGTTACAGGACTTTTCTCATCAAGAAATGTTTTAACATCTGCGTTAATGCAGCGCTTGAATTCTTATAGCAAAATCAACTGGCGCAAATTGTCATAATCCTTCATTACATTTTTAGAACTACACCAGCGATCAAACAACTGCTCTTTTGTCCTAGCAAATTCGACGTAGGTCTGTTCTTTGCACTTTTCCCAATTTCTGAATTTCTGACGGTAAGCCTCCGGAACTAACTCATAACCTTTTAAGACTAACCGTTTTACCAGGTCATAGTCAGCAGCAGCTTCTATTGAAAGCTCTGTATAAATTTTTTCTGGCCTTGCCAGTCAATACACTTTGTAACACCACAGTCAAATTTTCCTTAGGTCATTTTAAATTTTCAGCTACCCTCTCAAAGTGTAAGAAATATTTATCAACCTCTTTTTCTTTAAAAGGTGGGACAAGTCTAATGTTTTTAGTAACATCAAAACTGTGAGTTGGGGCAGCACGTAGACTATGTTCTAGTTTAAGTCTTTCTAACTCCAGTCGTTTTAACTCAATTTCTTAACTTTTTCTAGTCTTTCACTTTCTACCCGTTCTTCCCTCTCTTTTAATGCTAGCTCATGATGCATTTCTAACTTTTTTTAATTCCAACTGCATAGCAAGGCTGTTATTTTTTTATGTTTCCACTTCACCCTCTTCAATTAAACCTTTGATTACTAGATCTTTCATGATTTTAGCAATGATATCAAGCTTTCTCAAAGCTTTTTTTCACACTTAGCCCTAAGTGTTGTCCTAAAAGCAACAACTGTTCCTTTGTCAACTGTTCAAGTTGATCAGGGTCGGGATCGCCAAAAAATGTCTCAGGTTTGAAATCTGCCATGTTAAGATGTTAAAACAATAACAAAAAGAACACTGAGATAAATCCTGTAAACAATGTATTGTAAACAATATGTAATCTTGTAAACAATGTGTGATAAAACAATGTGTCCAGGTCAAGGCCTAATAAATTGTCAAAACTATTAAGCATCCCGGACGAGGCCCCAGTTTTATGTTACGGAACCTAATGTCAACAGATCACGTATGCGTGATGAACATAAATTTGTCAAGGAGATAAAAAAAATCAGATTCTGTAACACTAGGCAGCGTGAAATGTCTAGGGGAATGAATAACGAAGTCGGTGGGTTTTTGTTAACAAATAACTATAATTTATTCTCAAAACAACCCTAACATTACAATACACTAAATCAATACAATTACACAGTATAACAGCAGCATAACCACAAATCAATACAATCACACAGTAAAATAAATAAAGAGCACAGTACCTGGATACCACCACTGTCACAGTGATAAGTCCTTTCAAATGTTTAAACCTGGCGAACAGTTCACACGAATTCTCTCGGAGACTAACAATCCAATGTAAAGCTCTTGTAACAATCTAGAAAGTCAACTTGAGACAGGCAGCACTAAATTGTAAAGTGTTAGTTATAGTAGAATCCCTAAAAATTACTAGATAATCAGATAGGTCCCACAAGCTGACATACACACGTCTGTGTCCCCTGGAATATTCTCTCAACTCTCTCTTCTAAAACACAGCCTCTTTATATAACTTTTCACCTCAAGCCGAGAATTTTCCACTTCTCGAACATTCTAAAGACTCTAACGCAGTACACACGTTCAAAGAACATACCAAGTCAATGAACGCTGTGTCTCAACATATTAGGGTTCACACGTGAGCTCGCCCCGGCTCGGCTAGGCGAGAAAAACCCCAAGCTAGCATGACAACGAGAGTTCAACCAGTACGGATTAAACTGAGAGTGCAACACCCGGCCAGGCGAGGCAGCCACAACACGAGCTTCGCCCGTGTCACACAACAAAAAAGACATCTGTAAGACCCGTGCACACAATTTAAAGGGCACCTGTAACACTGGAAAACTGAAATTAGGTCACTATGACGTATTTTTTGCGACCTTTAGGAAAAGAAGTCATATAAGCACCCAGACAGTCAGTCAGGGCACACATTGTATCTGTTAGGCCTAGAATCTTCTAAAGTAACATTCTGAGACGTCCTTTGCCAGTGTCCTTGGAAACTGAAATTAGGTCACCATGACCCATATTTTGCAACCTATCAGAAACAATGTTATATAAGCACCCAGGCAGTCAGACAGGACATAAATTGTATCCATTAGGCCTAAAATCTTTTAAAATAAAATTCAGGGAGGTCCTAGTCAATTGTCCTTGGAAACCTGAAATTAGGTCATGCTGACCTATTTTGTGTTACCTATGGGCTGAAAAATGGTTTTGCGCACCACGACAGACAAGGCACAAAACAAACATTGTTCATGCAGTTTTAATGTACGGGTTGTTGATCTTTTGAATATTCCAGACAACACTGTGTGACCATGCATATTTTTAATGCCACTTCCGATTAAATATTAATATATGACATGTCTAATATACGCAGAATAGCATCCTTCCTTTGGGGCTGCGCCCCCTCTATTTTCAGAATCCTGGATACGCCACTTGAACTTTGGGACCAATTTCACCTCCATGTCTCAAGGATGCTTATATTATTCTCCATACAAGCAAATCATTGTGATTTAATTATGTTCAAATAAATATAAATATATATATATATATATATATATACATGTACATGTGTTATACTTTATATAGTAGGCGTTTTTTTAGGCTAACTTTTATTTTATAGGCATCGACTTATAATTCTTTTTTCCAAATAACCCCGCCCCCACTCCTTTGATGACTTATATTTCTACTTCCAACATTTCTTTAATGATATCAATGAGCGGGATTGTAAAGCAGTGAATGCTCACGCGCAAATTTCAACCTTTCATACTGCAATAAACAGCTTCTGGCATTTTTATCAAGGGGGAAGACACGAGGACATTCCAGAATATCCCCGATTATATGACGTCGTGGTAGGGATTCCCGTCCGCACCCGTCGTCCGCTTCCGTCGTGAATCGTTCCCAGACCGATTTTTGCGGACGGTGAGACGGATGCGGGCTTGGAAGCGGATAGGTGTGAATGCCTTAAGCCACGTTCACACCTTTCCGGTTAATTTTTTTTCCCCTCTCCGCGGATGCGGGGGACATTGATTTGGGTTTGTCTCTCTGTCTGTCTCTCTGTTCGCCCGTCAGGTTTCGTTTCCGTACGATAACTTTTCTAATTATTATCTGATATAATCCAGATTTGGGTGAGTGATTGCTCTCATGCATACCTTGGTTGAGATTGGTTTTGGAGTGTCTGGCTTTTATCTGTCTGTCTGTCACTATGTCTGTCTGTCTGTCAGGTTTTTGTTTCCGTGCGATAACTTTCCTAAATATTATCTGATTTCATTCAAATTTTGGTCAGTGATTGCTCTCATGCTTACCTTGGCTGGGATGTGTTTTGCAGTGTCTGGCTTCTGTCTGTATGTCTGTCACTTTGTCTGTCTGTCTGTCAGGTTTTCATTTCCATGCGATAACTTTCCTAAATATTATCCTATTTCATTCAAATTTTGGTCAGTCATTGCTCTTATGCTTACCTTGGTTGGGATTGGTTTTGGAGTTTCTGGCTTTTGTCTGTCTGTCTGTCACTCTGTCTGTCCGTGTGTCAGGCTTTCGTGTCTGTGCCATTACTTTCCTAAATATTATCCGATTTCATTCAAACTTTGGTCAGTGATTGATCTCATGCTTACTATGGTTGGGATTGGTTTTGGAGTGTCTGGCATCTGTCTGTCTGTCTGTCACCCTGTTTGTCAGTCCGTCAGATTTTCATTTCCGTGCGATAACTTTCCTAAATATTATCTGATTTCATTCCTATTTTGGCCAGACATTGCTGTCATGCATACCTTGGTTGGGATTAGTTTTGGAATGTCTGGCTTTTCTCTGTCTGTCACTTTGTCTGACCGTCTGTCAGGTTTTCGTTTCCCTGCTATAACTTTCCTAAATATTATCCGATGTCATTCACATTTTGGTCAGTGATTGCTCTCATGCGTACCTTGGTTTGGATTTGTTTTGAAGTGTCTGGCTTATGTCCGTCGGTCTGTCTGTCACTGTGTCAAGTTTTTGTTTCTGTGGCATAACTTTTATAAATATTAGCCGATTTCATTCAGAATTTGATCAGT
Organism: Sipunculus nudus; assembly: GCA_026874595.1. Classification (NCBI taxonomy): domain Eukaryota; kingdom Metazoa; phylum Annelida; class Sipuncula; order Golfingiida; family Sipunculidae; genus Sipunculus; species Sipunculus nudus. The sequence continues at coordinate 40,666,037 of CM049317.1, read as the reverse complement.
GATTGCTCTCATGCATACCCTGGTTCGGATTTGTTTTGGAGTGTATGGCTTCTGTCTGCCTGTCTGTTACTCTGTCTGTCCGTCCTTTATCAAGCATGAAAAACAACAAGATCCCAAAGCGGAGGACATTAATTCCACGAATTTTCTTGTTTCTTCCGCACTCGCTTCCGTCGTCCCTCGTCCGAAATCCGTCGTCTCTGTTACACCTATCCGCGTTTTTTGCCCTCCGCACCCGCGGATGTTAGTGAAAACATTATACAATACTGATCGAAAACCTGATTACCTTTTATGTGAAAAGATTATATCTCCTATCTATATATACACTATCTACAATATCTTATCAAGTTCAACACTCTGGTAACCTGCTTAAAAAGTCTTGCCCATGGTTTAACTTGCCAGACGCAGCCTGTTTCTAAAATCTAAACTCTTGTAATACTGAAGCCCATCTTATTACTCTCTTGTTCACGCACTTGACAATGCTAATACACTTGAGAGGTTTGTGGTCTGTTTGAATTGTAAATGGTCTACATGACAAGTACATTTCGAATGTTTCTAAACTGCCCAAACTATTGCCATACACTTAGAGTTATTTCTCTCTCTAGCCAGTAATCTCCTGCTAGCACAAGCTATCGGATGCATAATCCCATCGTGTTCCTGCATAAGGATACTTCCGATACGACATCCGACATTTGAGGCTGAACCATTTACTGAAATCGGGCAGCCTCAGAATCGGGGAATCAGCCAGCTTAGCTTTAAATGAGCTGTACGCATTCTCATGGACCTCTTTTCAATCCAATCTGTCCTTTCCGTGTAAGGTCCGTCAGCGGAACCGCTATCTCAGCATAGTTCGGCAATAACTTCCGGCAATAACCGGTAAGGCTTAGAAAGGCTCGCAAGGCTTTCTTAATTTTCCGACATCGAAATCTGCCCGTAGCCTTTCGTCAGGTCCATCATGGTAAAGTATCGGCTTATCGCTACTTCAGTGAACAGGGTTTCCGGCTCCGGCTCCGGCATCGGATCTGGATCGATTACTATTGACTGGTTTAACATACGGTAATCGATCACGAATCTGATCTTTCCGTCTGGTTTCCCAGCATAATACAAGGTGATGCAAAACTCGACTCCGACTTCTCGATTATGCCTAATTCTAACATCTCGTTGATTTCCGATCGCATGGTCTCCCTCAACTCAAACGGAACACGATACGGTTTCGACATCACGGGTGTATCGGACGTGAGTCGAATAGTACATTCGATGTCATCGGTAAGTTTGGGGCCATGTGTGAATACTTCCCCATACTGTTTCAACAGATCGTGTACCTCGGGCCGCTTTCGCTTGCCTAACTCGACATTAACCTGTACGTCACGTTCAGTTTGACTTGCCACCGTTGATGGTAACGATACTTGGATGGTTTCGTATACTCCCTCGAGGTTTAGTTCTCCGACTTAGGGAGATTCGGATTCACAATCCGGATTATCTGGTTCTCGTTCGTATCTCTGATCCGTTCGTACTCAAAATGACCGCCGCTATGACCGCCGTTTTGACCTTGTTGTCGACCTTGACCCGGTAGTCTAGGTCACCTACATACGTGCAACACTATATAGGGGTCTTTGCACTTGACAAGCAGTTTGTTTCGGTCCGTCGGAGAAGCAACAATACTTCGTCTCCGATCTGAAATTTGCGGGTGTATTTGCCTATGTCATAGAACTTTTTGGATTTACTCATAGCTTCACGAGCTAATGCGCACGTATCGCTCAGCTTTTCCTGGAGATCAAGCATGTACTGATACGTTGTCTTGGTTTCCGCATCCGAGTCGCGTTTGGTCCATAGTTCCCGTAGAATGCGCATGGGACATCTCACAACCCGCCCGTAGATGAACTCAAAAGGTGAGAAATCTGTGCTCTCGTGTGGCGTCTGTATACGCAAACACCGGTCCCAATCTCGTGGTCTCTCCGCGCACATACGCTTTAACATCAGTTTCAGTGTACTTTGAATCTTTTTTGACAGTTTTGAAAGCTTGTTAAGAGTTATAGTTCACTCTCAATATTGAAGAATATTTGAAAGTTTTCATATAATTATATAATCTTAAAATAGAAGAAAACGCGCAAAACTGAACTGTTAAACAGTCTGTTTTTACTCATTTTTATGGATTAAAATTGTAAACACTAAGCCTCTGCAAATATTTTTTTACAAATAGAGGAAAATTAAAATATCCACATTTTTATGCTTTAGTAAAAGCAGCTGAAATAATGACTCATTAACTATTTTTTGTCCCAGGTCCTGTAAAAGTCGCACACATTTGATTTGATCAAAGTGTATGAACCCTCTTTTAACTTAATCTAGATAAGCACCAACTTAATTACCTACAGTATAAGTCATTCTTGTGGACAACTTAAACTGGAAACAAGCACAAACTGGAGGAGCCAAAATTAAATTGACTAACTGTGTTACTGATCATTCTCGTGGACACAATCTAACAATAGGCATTAACTGGAGGAACCAAATTTAAAGTGATATGCAGTGTTACTGGTCATTCTTGTGGACAAAGTTAATCTGAAAATGGGCACAGACTTGGAAAGCTAAAGTGAAAGTGATGTACAGTGCCACTAGTTCTTGTAGCAGACCTTTGAAAGGGATCAGTTGTAGCCAATCATTAAAGAGGTATTTCATGTTAATGTTTGTCATATTTTGTATTTTTATAACGCTCGTATGTTTTGGAATTGCGGTAAAGTCAGAAAAAAGGTGCCTAAAATGACAAAAGAAATTGCTTAAAAGGTGTTCAAATTAGGTCAGCATTAAGTAAATGAACCTGTAAACACTTCTTACTGTCAAATCTCTACTCTTGTCTGAGTAATTATCAAACATATAATAGTGGTTTACCCTATCACGGAGTAACTATTAAGCATAAGACAATAGTACCACATTATAGTATTAACCTGCATTAAATCTAAGTGGAGTGCGTGTGTATCAGGTCTCAACACTGACTTTTACTTTTAAGTATTACAAAATATTAAACAGTTCAAAGTAGATATTGTTACAGAAGTCTGTTACATGTGTTGTTGACCCTTGATTGTGTGACGCGGGCGTGGCTCGTTGCTGTTACATCCTCGCCTGGCCGGTTGCGACCCACGTGTGAACTCTACACAGCGCTCGATTTAATCCCACGTGTGAACTCTGACATGTAGAAACACAGCGTTCTTTGTTCTAGATGTTTCCTGTAACGTGTGTATTGTTGCGTTCTTTGGATTATCCGGGAAATGGAAAGTTCTCGGCTTGAGGTGAAAAGTTATAAATAAGGGGTTGTGTTTTAGAGCCGGGGTAGAGAGAACAGAAATATTCCAGCGGACACAGAAGAGTGTGTGTCAGTTTTTGGACCTTTTCCGATACTTGCGGCAGTTATAGATCTTCTTCGAATTTGTAACGGATTTTAATTAGTCTTTTAATTAGTTTTAATTAGTTTGCCTTTGGGATCACTACCCGAACTTCACTTTAGGATACTAATAAATTGATAATAATTGATTTTGTGATTTAACTGGACTGTTATTCTCTGAAAAGATTTATGCTAACTGTTCATTTGGATTATATGCTTTAAAGGACTTTTTGTCGCTGTGACAGTGGTGGTAGCCAGGTTATGTACACTTTATTTATATACTTGTATTGATTTGCTGTTAAACTGTGAAATTGTGTTGATTTAGTGTATTGTACTGTTAGGGTTATTTTAAGAATAAATTATAATTATTTTATAACAAAAAACACTGACTTCTTTATTTATTCCCCTAGACATTTTACGCTGCCTAGTGTTACAGAATCTGATTTTTTAATCTCCATTACAAAATTTATGTTCGTCACGACTATGTGATCTGTTGATATAAGGTTCCGTAACAATATATCAATATTCTGTATGAAAATTTAACCAAACACTCAGGAAATAAATTTCCTTACAGGATGTTAGCTCTCACACGGCTAAATCAATCCTGAAAGCACGCTCCCCATTTAATGTCACTGTGGTAAAGATGTGAACGTCCAGATCATTTTAAAAGTCAAACAAACTCGTTTAACTATTGCATATATACAATCCAAAAAAGACTAATTAGACATGTGGTAACAAAACAAATAAATATATTAAAGGAAGACGTTTCTTACATTCTCTGGAGAGTCGCTCCATATGTACCAACAATGAACAATGATGATAATTACATAAATAAGCAATAAGTCCGTAAATGATGGTACACGGCAGAGTTCCTGTTCACTCTGTTTCTGGTCACATGAGCAGCGCGTACACGTAACACCAGGATGTACCACTGTTTGCCTCACTTGCTAGCTCGCGTTGTGGGAACAGTACATTCAGTCCCACAGATTCACGAACCTCTTGTAATCCACAATTTCTCGCTGGAGTATTCACGTTTGACAAAGTTCATGTACTGCGCTCAAACTATTCTTTCTGGAGGTTGAATCACATTCTTTCACAGTCAATGTCTCCTGGAATCCACCAGGTGTAGGTATCAGAAAATAAATTCAACACAGCAATATTCTGTACCACTACAGTTAAGCTTTTAAACAAAGTCCTCGGTCTGTATCTGGAAGCTCTCAAAACAGATTATGAATTCCTCTGAAGTCCTTTACAGAGAAAATCACTTGTGCCTTCCCCAGATATCGACTGTCCACGCTTGTAGACATCACATCTCAGCTTTCTCCACTGTGACACTTGTAGACCTGCCCACAGACTGCTGTAGATATCCCCGGGCTATACAACTCCTATACGCTGGATGGGCATATGTGTCGATATATTGTGCGCCTCACGACTTATTAATGTTTGATGTCACAACTCCAGAATCGTAGTGCTCGTTTCAGGCAGTCGGTACATGTATTACATTTTGACTGAGTTAGTCGCGTGTACAACTGAATATCTCACGCTGACTGGCTGAGCCAGAGTTTATTACATTTTGTTTAAACAATTCAACTTTGAAGATAAACGGTCTGCTAAACGAAGACTCTGGCCAGTTACCACTCCCAATTACGCCGACCGTCAATTACGACATGAATGCTAATAAGGGTACGCCTCCAGAGACAAAATACTGGGAAACTAAACTTAATAGGTGCTATTTCTTTGAAATCTACAACAAACACTCTTAACTATAGGGACCGCAAAACCGAGACGGCTCCAACGGAATAACAACTGTACCGAGATTAACATCAAAATAGAAACTCTCTATCGACTGAACTGCTTTGAAACCAACATCAAATGAGACACGTGTGATCTTTAACCAACGATCTCACACTGTAATATCTAAACATATTACTCCATATTAATGTAAAATTAATCATCAAAGCAAGCATCTGGTTATATCCCCTACTAGAATATGCATATTTATGTACAATTAATTATCAAAGCAAGCATCTGGTAATATTCCCTACTAGAATATGCAATACAATAGCTAGGTCACAGTTTGCGGGCGACATATGAAGAGATAGAGAGAGAGAAAGAGAATTATGTCGCAAATTATGTTTGTTTTCCATGAGTTGATGAGTGGAAGGTATGACCGGGTAGTCTGGCCCAGTCGATACAATGGTTAAAACAAAATTCCTCCCACTATCCGAGCCAACAAACTTACTCTTGCTGTGTCACAACGCTTAGAACAGGTACTACCTCATCACGGGAAATTATATAACTAAATTGCGGCTGTCTGGCCGACTATTTCATCGACTGGTAAACTCCATCGGATATGGGACGGTCAGCGCCATACATCAACGCCTCGCTGAACTAAGGTCTTTTCCAATGAAGTCAGGAGTAATTGGCGGTCTTTCTCAGATTTTTTTTCAAAACCAACATGGTTCATTCAGTCATCGTCTATTGCGGGCTTACAGTTGGCTACTTATATTCCAATTCACATTTTAGGACTCGCCTATGTTAAGCTCGGTGAGAGTTTCAACACTGTAACTCTCAGCCTCAGTATTAACGTTTATCAGCATTGTTTAGCAGACCGTTTATCTTCAAAGTTGAACTGTTTAAACAAAATGTAACAAACTCTGACTCAGCCAGTCAGCGTGAGAAATTCAGGTGTACACGCGACGAACGCAGTCAAAATGTAATACATGTACCAATTGCCTGAAACGATCACTACGATTCGCGTGTTGGCAACGCCTTAGGGAACCAATACACAGGTTCACACAAATGCTGCTGGCAGCTCCTGTCGTCTGGACAGAGGAAACTAGCCTTTTCCACAGGTTTACCCAGGAATTTGCGGTGCACCAATGCACTTTCATTGTGACCGTAATGTTCGTACAGCAGAGATATATCAAAGGACAAGAAGGTCTATGTATGCAAATATCAGAGATCACCATACGGATTTTACAGGGCGATAGTGATAAGAGCTGGCACTGGTTTACGTGTATCGGTACATGGATTCACGTTTTAATTTTTGGCATTTTTTGGGCATAGTAGCAAATGCAAATACTAAAAGCCCTTACATGGCCACTCAGCGGGCGTTAATTCCATATAGCCAGCAACCATGGCACGCGTCACTGACCGGGCCTAAGCTCCGCCAAAAAAAAGTGGGTACGCGGGTCGCTCACTTGTCTGAAGTAAAATCGTTTAAATCACTTTTAACTTGCAAATATGAAAACAAAACTAGAATACGTGTAGTCGCTTGTCGACTACGTGTATCCGCCGAAATCAGATTGGGACGGGTGAAGTGGGGCATGGAATGAGTGGCAAGGGGAAATAGAGTGAGGTGTGTTGCATATTAGCTTCAGTGTTACCGAAATGTGTATGTAGGTTGTGCCACCCATATAGGTGGGGAACCGTTGGTTTTTTCCATTTGAAGTTTGCCTCTCTCGCAAAGTTGCGTGGTGCCCGTCAACTTTCCCAGCAGTCTCGCAAATTGTCAGCAACTCTTGCAAACTGCCAGCAATCAATCAGGTAACCAGCAATTTTGAATCCTAATGCGCAAATTGCTAGCAGTTTAGCAACTTTGGAAGCAACTTTGCCATTCGGCAGGGAAGACCTCCCGCCTATCATACACCAAATTTGCTGGCAATTTTTCAGATTTGAAGATCTCATAATCCTCCGTTAGAGGGAGCCCCAGGCGAAGTTATCATAATCTTCCGATAGAGGGAGTCCCAGGCGACAATGAAATGAAGTGCCCCCGTCTAGCAATTCCGCAATTTGCTGGCAATTTTTGGAGTGATCTTATTCATCCGCTAGAGGGAGCTCAGGATGCAAACAAGTGAAACCCCCCTCTAACAATTCCGCAATTTGCCGGAAATTTGGCAACTTTGTAGTTCTCTCATTGCTCCGGTAGAGTGAGCCCCGGCGTCATACACTGAGGGACCCCTCATCTAGCAATGCCGCAAATTGCCAGCAATTTTGCAACTTTGGAGTTCTCTTAATCCTCAGGTAGGGGGAGCCCTAGCCAAGATTGAAACGAGGGGCCCCTGTCTACCAATTCCGCAAATTGCTGGAAATTAAGCAACTATGGAGTTATATGAATCATCCAATAGGAGGAACCCCAGCCGAGATTGAAATGGGGGGCCCCATCAAGCAATTCCGCAAATTGCCGGCAATTAAGCAACTTTGTAGTTCCATGATTCCTCCACTAGAGTGAGCCCCCTGCGGTCATACACTTAGGGACCTTCGTCTAGCATCTCCGCAAATTGCCGGCAATTTAGCAACTTTGTAGTTCTCTGAATCCTCCGATAGGGGAGGCCCAGAGGAGATTACTCTAACGGAGTCCTAGGTGACAATGAAATGAAGTGCCCCCGTCTAGCAATTCCGCAAATTGCTGGCACTTTTGGAGTGATCTTATTCATCCGCTAAAGGGAGCTCAGGCTGCAAACAATGAAACCCCCCTCTAACAATTCCGCAATTTGCTGGAAATTTAGCAACTTTGTAGTTCTCTCATTGCTCCGGTAGAGTGAGCCCCGGCGTCATACACTGAGGGACCTCTCATCTAGCAATTCCGCAAATTGCCAGCAATTTTGCAACTTTAAAATTCTCTTAATCCTCCGATAGGGGGAGCCCTAGCCAAGATTGAAACGAGGGGCCCCTGTCTACCAATTCCGCAAATTGCTGGAAATTAAGCAACTATGGAGTTATATGAATCATCCAATAGGAGGAACCCCAGCCGAGATTGAAATGGGGGGCCCCCATCAAGCAATTCCGCAAATTGCCGGCAATTAAGCAACTTTGTAGTTCCCTGATTCCTCCACTAGAGTGAGCCCCCTGCGGTCATACACTTAGGGACCTTCGTCTAGCATCTCCGCAAATTGCCGGCAATTTAGCAACTTTGTAGTTCTCTGAATCCTCCGATAGGGGAGGCCCAGAGGAGATTACTCTAACGGAGTCCTAGGTGACAATGAAATGAAGTGCCCCCGTCTAGCAATTCCGCAAATTGCTGGCACTTTTGGAGTGATCTTATTCATCCGCTAAAGGGAGCTCAGGCTGCAAACAATGAAACCCCCCTCTAACAATTCCGCAATTTGCTGGAAATTTAGCAACTTTTTAGTTCTCTCATTGCTCCGGTAGAGTGAGCCCCGGCGTCATACACTGAGGGACCTCTCATCTAGCAATTCCGCAAATTGCCAGCAATTTTGCAACTTTAAAATTCTCTTAATCCTCCGATAGGGGGAGCCCTAGCCAAGATCGAAACGAGGGGCCCCTGCCTACCAATTCCGCAAATTGCCGGTAATTAAGCTACTATGGAGTTATATGAATCATCCAATAGGAGGAACCCCAGCCGAGATTGAAATGGAGGGCCCCCATCATGCAATTCCGCAAATTGCCGGCAATTTAGCAATTTTGTAGTTCCCTGATTCCTCCGCTAGAGTGAGCCGCCTTCGGTCATACACAAAAGGGCCTTCGTCTAGCAACTCCGCAATTTGCCGGCAATTTAGCAACTTTGTAGTTCTCTGAATCCTCCGATAGGGGAGGCCCAGGAGATTACACTGAGTGGCCACCGTCTAACAAGCTCGCAAATTGCCGACAATTTAGGAGCTTTAGAGTTATATTAATCCTCCGATACGGGAAGCCCCAGCCCAGATTGAAAGGAAGAGCAACCTTTGAGCAATTCCGCAATTTGCCGGTTGCCAGACATTCAACAGAGAAAATATATCTCCGCTGTTTCATATATCTCGGGGGGGGGGGCTCTGAAAATAATCTACACACGTACTCTTCCTTGTCCCTTCGACACTCTCACTCTCTATAGTCTTGTGCTCAATATCGTCCTGTGCTCAGTATAGTCCCGTGCTCAGTATAGTCCCGTGATCTCCCCAAAAACAAAAACGATCATTCAAATATTGATATGTTGCAAGTGAGGAACGTATATGCGCAGTTCCACCATCCGAAAATCAACATGTTACATACATTTGAATTTATAGACAGTACAGTCTTTTCATATTTTTTAGGAACTATAAATAATATAGCCCCACACAAGGGTACCCCCACCCATTCATCTTTGACTACGTTATACAAAGACATTTAAGAGAACAGCAAGTAGTCTTTTTTGTGAAAGGTGTTCCGAAATGTCCTCTTTACACTGCATATTGAAAACTTTTCAAAATATGGGAGAGAAACTCTACCATATACCTGTCATTAACTGTACAAAACGAACATGGCTTTAGATTTTATACATATAGCCTGATATAGGTAATCTAAAACAAACAATATTTCTTATTTTTATAGACTGCGAGTAGATTACGTCTATACTGATAATTCATATATATTGCGCACACACACAAACATTCACACAAATGTATATATACACACACCGTAATAACTATCAAATTATGAAATAGTATTACATTAACCATTCATTTCCATTATATTTATATTTTCCATTTTATTTTAATGAATTTTCAGATGATACTGTTAGTATTTTTAATTAAATTATATTTGGCCCAATTTGACAGACAGGAAGACGGACGGACGGACAGAAGAAGGACAATGGATCACCACTATCGCTCAGATGACTTATAGTTAGCCGAGTTAAAAATGCATGTTCCTCGTTTAGAGTTTCTACTAACGATTCCTTAGGTTTTCCACTTTATTTATTTATGTGTTATTTATTTGACAGCAATTGAAAATTACGTACAAATTTTCTTCTCTGATAAAACAAGGGACCATTGGGTCATGGCGCTCAGCTGATTGTGACAGTTGTGACTGCATCACCATAGACTATTTGAAGTTGCAATGAAAATACTAGTCTCAGTGCTCAGGAACTAGGCCTCAATGACTGGGGGGGGGGGGGGGGGGGGGGGGTAACAACACCTTTGCATATAAATACAGGATACGGAATTAAATTGAATGGTGCTTACAGGGACTGGTGGGAGTAACATCACCTCTGCATATACGTAAAGAATATAATTTAATTTTAATTTAATGAATTATTTTGAAATATTTAAAAAACAGGCGGTGGGGTGGAAATCAAAACAAATAATTTTAATATCCATTCTACTGAGACAGGAAAATCATGAACAAATATTTGCATTATATCCTATTCTTTCTTTTGTTAAGAAATTTTTTTTAAGTTTATGAATTTTATTATATATATTTACAGTATATCATATATATCTGAAGATTTAAACTGATTCACAAATCTAAATTGCATAAACATTTTTACTTAATTTAGTCAGGTAACGTCACATTATGCACACAGATATATTTCTATTCTAAAAAATTTAATTTTTAAATTTGCAAAGCAATAAATATATGAAAATAACACTCCAGATTTCAAAATTTTCAATTGCACCGTTATTCTATGAATTGTTTCATATATTATCAAATTATGCCTACTGAGGGTTAAACTATATTTTGTTTAATTATTTATAAGGGAAATAATTTCTTTTAAAAAATGCTACATCAGAAAAACGTGGCATCTCTTGGATTACTTCTTGAATTAATATTTCAAAAAAAGTTGTGCACTTTGTATCAAGAAGCAGCTTTTTAAAGAAATACAGTTGACAATATCAAACCATGTATTGCAATATAATTGCTGATGGTGGTGGTGGGGTGGGGTGGGGGGGGGGTTGGGTTGGGCCCATGAGAATATATGTATGTTTATCTCAGCAGAGATGTACTGCCAGTGCTAATAAGGTTATCTAGGCAAGGCTTTATTGAGCAAGAGTGGGGTCTTGGATACACAAAATGCAAATACATTAGAGAATCTGAAAAAATGCAATAATTAGAATAATTTGTAAGCTTATACTTTCAAATTTCAGAATTCAACAGATTAAATCCACATGTATCCAAGCTGTAAAATAATTAAATATACTTACGAGAAAATAACGTGCCATGGTTAAATTTAGGCAGCTATTTTATATTTTTGCTAATATTTTAAAAATTTGAAAGACTTGGATTTACAATTAAATTATTTAAAGATATATTAATAAAAAAAGTCCCTAGCTTTAACATTAATTTGTGTTAAGTGACCAAATATTTTTTCCAGAACTTTTACATACTGCAATATGTTTGGGCCCATTTTTTATAATATATAATACAGACCTAATTTGTGGCATGTACATAGGAACTATATAGAGGAATATTTATGGTAAATTTGTGGAAAAATATATGAGTGGTTTTGATCTTAGGCAGTCCTGAAGTGTGAAAATAGGTTTCTAATAAAAATATGAGGTATTTCCTTAATTTATCAAAGGAACGATGTAGCAAAGACCCTGTTTTCGGTTTGGTAGGAGATCTTTGGGACATCTAACATTATGCTGAATTTTGGATTCCTCGGTCTTACGGATTCTAAAACGTGCAATATCTACGGATGGACGGATGGACAGACGACGAACAATGGACAACGACTATTGCTCAGATAACTTAAAGTCAGCTGAGCTGAAAAAGATAACAATGTTTCCATGGGGCGTGGCCCTGCAGCCCCTAAAGCTCCCGCTTGAACATTTGGATCTATTCCCCACTAAATCTAAAATGTAGCAAACGCGAAGAATATGAATTAATTAAACATAGACAATTTTCAAATTCATCTAGTTCATGCACATCCCGGGCGGGAGGGGGGGGGGCAGGGTAGAGGGGAAGTCTGTCAGTAGTGGCCAAGCTGAGCCAAGGCAAGCTGCCTGGAGTGGGTTACATAACACAGATGTAGGCTGTACTAGGTAGGCTTGATTAGAACAACACTGACATGGTGTATGAAAACTTTTAAATTAAAAAAAATAGGTATTCATATTTCATTTAGCCAAATAAGTTAAAAATTTGTAACATTCAGTTCTAATTTTGGGTAAACAATTGAATCTTACTTGAATATATTTATATCCCAGAAAAAAATATCCACCTACAGCAATTCTGAAGTTAAGTGAGTTAATATATTTCCTGAATTTTGGAAAAGTGCATTATAATTGTAGCCGTGACTTCAACATATATTACGCAAGTCTGGCCCAATTTCTGGTATGAGAAAGTAAATAAGAATATGCATACTAATTATGATCAAAAACAGATCAGTGGTTTTATATTAGGCAGTCTTCAAGTGTAACCATGGGTTTTTAATGGAAAACGAGGTTTCCCCTTGATGTCTCACAGGAATGAAGTCCTACCGACCACATTTCCTGTATGGTAGGAGATTTTGGCCAGATCAACTGTTTGTTTATGTTGGATTTGTGGGTTCCATGGTTTCAAAACACGACCTGTTCACGGAAGGATGGATGGTTGGATGGACGACGGACCATGACTATAGCTCAGATGACTCATAGTCAGCTCAGCCAAAAAAAATTATATAAAAAGTAGGATCTATTCCATTCATAAAAGAGATATTGCGCACAATCATTTCAGACAAGCCTCATGAACACAAATATAGAACATTTTTTTTATTAAAAACAATTGTCAGAAACTAAACAATCTGTGTTGTATAATGTGATCATATCTATTTTTCCTGCACATCATATACACACACACACGACTTCATCATCCTGGCTAAATGCCTCATGTACTTAGTCAAGTACCTTCGCCAAGGCAGCCAATGGCTAAGCCCATCCGTCAGCATCTTAGGTTACAGGAAGCAGTGTCAAAGCGACCTCACAGTGCTTATATATGTGTGACCAGTTCAGTTTACAGTTCAAATAGGGTCAGGGTTCAGCATCAGGAGGAATGAACAGTTCTAACAGCATTCACTTGTTTCATTACTTCGAGTTCAAAAAGTGTTAACATAATATCTAGATTTACACTACTATAAACTGGGTAATTACTCAATTTTTGTTTATAAGAATTATCATGCTAGATCATTACGAATTCCTGAATACAACCAATAAATCTTAATATTACCATAACAAGTAATGTATTATAAATTTGAATATGCAAAATCATACACCCCCTGCATGGTACCTTGAGGTATCCTTAACAGTGTACACATTTATCTTTTCTAGATCCAACATATGTATTTCCCTGCTCAATAGGATACATCTTTCTATTTAGATCCAAAGTGTGTATTTTCTTACTGTATATAAGGTTTATCATTTGAAAGAGCATTGTTCTGGATTGACAAGATTTATTTCTTTCTAACTTGGTTGACAACACCACATGGACTATTCGTTATTATTAATCATTTCCAGTTTCATGCGAGTTGGATTCATTATAGTGTTATTTCATGTTGCCTTGAATGCAAATTAGCAGCAAATCTGGAAGACAAATAAATATATTGCATGTTCTGCCGTTTCCATTTAGACAATTTGCTCTCAATGTTTCTAAGGATGTTGAAGTTTTACAGTCTCATTTGTCTGTTGCTTCTTTGCTTGTTTATTAACTTTCAAGGTTTAATGTTTCACAAAGTTATTTTCGTATTATAAGGAAATCATTTCTTTTAAATTTTACAATTCGGCGGTAGCCGTTCAGTTACTCCGTTACCTCCCCCGAATCTGCACAAGCTACCAGTGTGAAGAAGGCCTTGGCATCCTCTTTTCGGTAACTGGCCCTTGCGGTATTACTCCAGAAACGGATATAGCATATATTAATAGTTACTAAAACTTACTGGAGTATTCCATGTCCGAAGGCTTAGGGTCATCCGTATCAGGGATATACCATATATTAAAAGTGACAAACACTTACTGGAGTATATCATGCCCGAAGGATTAGGGTAACCGGTATCCAGGATAAAGCATATTTTAACAGTGACAAACACTTACTGCAGTCTTTCATGCCCGAAGGGTTAGGGTAACCGGTATCCAGGATATCCCATATATTAAAAGTGACAAACACTTACTGGAGTAAACATCTTCTGGTGTATTTCTTGCTCGAAGGGTTAGAGTAACCCGTTTCCCGGATATACCATTTATTAATAGTGAAAAACACTTACTGGAGTATTTCATGTCCGAAGGGTAAGGGTAACCCGTATCCCGGATATAGCATATATTAATAGTGATAAACACTTAATGGAGTATTCCTTGCCCGAAGGATTAGGGTAACCCCTATCCCGGATATAGCACATATTAATAGTGAAAAACACTTACAGGAGTATTTCATGTCGGAATGCTTAGGGTAACCCGTATCCATGATATAGCATATATTAATAGAGACTAACACTTGCTCCGGATACGGATATGGCATATATTAATAGTTACAAACACTTACTTGAGTATTTCATGTCCGAAGGCTTAGGGTCACCCGTATCCAGGATATGCCATATATTAATAGTGACAAACACTTATCCCGGATATAGCATATATTAATAGAGATTTACACTTGCTCCAGATACGGATATAGCATATATTAATAGTTACAAACACTGAATGGGGTATTTCATGCCCGAAGGGTTATGGTAACCCGTATTCAGGATATACCATATATTAAAAGTGACAAACACTTACTAGAGTTAACACTTACTGGTGTATTTAATGCTCGAAGGGTTAAGGTAACCCGTATCCCGGATAAAGCATATATTAATAGTGACAAATACTAACTGGAGTATTTCATGTCCGAAGGGTTAGGGTAACCCGTATCCCGCGTTCACCATATATTAATAGTAACAAAGACTTACACGAGTATCTCATGTCCAAATGCTTAGGGTAACCCGTATCCCGGATATAGCATATATTAATAATGACTAACACTTGCTCCGGATACGGATTTAGCATATATTAATAGTTACAAACACAGGAGAATTTCATGTCCGATGGCCTAGGGTCACCCGTAGCCAGGATATGCCATATATTAATAGTGATAAACACTTACTGGAGTAAACACATACTGATGTATTTCGTGCTCGAAGGGTTAGGGTAACTCGTATCCCGGATATAGCATTATTAATAGCGGCAAACGCTTAATGGAGTAAACACTTACTGGTGTATTTCATGCTCGAAGGGTTAGGGTAACCCGTATCAGGGATATACCATATATTTATTTTGACAAATTCTTAATGGGGTATTTCATGCCCGAAGGGTTATGGTAACCCGTATCCAGGATATGCCATATATTAATAGTGATAAACACTTACTGGAGTAAACACATACTGATGTATTTCGTGCTCGAAGGGTTAGGGTAACTCGTATCCCGGATATAGCATATATTAATAGCGGCAAACACTTAATGGAGTAAACACTTACTGGTGTATTTCATGCTCGAAGGGTTAGGGTAACCCGTATCAGGGATATACCATATATTTATTGTGACAAATACTTAATGGGGTATTTCATGCCCGAAGGATTATGGTAACCCGTATATCCAGGATATACCATATATTAAAAGTAACAAACACTTCCTGGAGTATTTCATGCCCGAAGGGTTTCAAACACTTACTGGGGTATTTCATGCTCGAAGGGTTAGGGTAACCCGTATCCAGGATATACCATATATTTAAAGTGACAAACACTTACAAGAGTTAACACTTACTGGTGTATTTCATGCTCGAAGGGTTAAGGTAACCCGTATCCCGGATAAAGCATATAATAATAGTGACAAATACCTACTGGAGTATTTCATGTCCGAATGGTTAGGGTAACCCGTATCCCGCATTCACCATATATTAATAGTTACAAAGACTTACCGGAGTATCTCATGTCCGAATGCTTAGGCTAACCCGTATCCCGGATATAACATATATTAATAATGACTAACACTTATTGGAGTATTTCATGCCCGAAGGGTTTCAAACCCTAACTCGTATCCCGGATATAGCATATTACTAATAGTGACTAACACATACTGGAGTATTTCATGCCCTGAGGGTTAGGGTAACCCGTATCCCGGATATAACATATATTAATAGAGATTAACACTTGCTCCGGATAGGGATATAGCATATATTAATAGTTACAAACACATAAAGGGACATTTCATACCCGAAGGGTTATGTTAACCCGTATCCAGGATAAACCATACTGTATATTGAAAGTGACAAACACTTACTAGAGTAAACCCGTATCCCGGATATAGCATACATTAATAGTGACAAACACTTACTGGAATATTTCTTTCCCGAAGGGTAAGGCTAACCCGTATCCCGTATATAGCATATATTATATGTGACAAACACTTATTGGAGTATTTCATGTACAAAATATCAGGGTAACTCGTATACCGGATAAAACATATTACTAATAGTGACTAGCATATGCTGGTGTATTTCATGCCCTAAGGGTTACGGTAACCCGTATCCTGGATACTGTATATATTATTAGTGACAAACACTTATTGGAGTATTTCATGCCCGAAGGGTTTCAAACCCTAACTGGAGTATTTCATGTTCGAAAGGTTAGGGTAACCCGTATCCCGGATATAGCATATATTAATAGTGACAAACACTTACTGGAGTATTTTATTTCCGAAATGTTAGGGTAACCCTTATACCGGATATAGCAAATACTAAAAGTGACAAACACTTACTGGAGTATTTCATGCTCGAAGGGTTAGGGTAACCCGTATCCAGGATATACCATATATTATTAGTGACAAACACTTATTGGAGTATTTCATGCCCGAAGGGTTAGGGTAACCCGTATCCCGGATATAGCATATATTAAAAGTGAAAAACACTTACTGGAGTATTTTATGCCCGAAGGGTTTCAGACACTTACTGGGGTATTTCATGCTCGAAGGGTTATGGTAACCCGTATCCCGGATATAGCAAATACTAATAGTCACGGACAAACACTTACTGGAGTATTTCATGCCCGAAGGGTTAGGGTAACCCGTATCCAGGATATCCCATATATTATTAGTGACAAACACTTATTGGAGTATTTCATGCCCGAAGGGTTAGGGTAACCCGTATCCATGATATAGCATATATTAATAGTGACAAACACTTACTGGAGTATTTCATGCCCGAAGGGTTTCAACACTTACTGGGGTATTTCATGCTCGAAGGGTTAGGGTAACCCGTATACCGGATATAGCATATATTATTAGTGACAAACATTTATTGGAGTATTTCATGCCCGAAGGGTTTCAAACCCTAACTTGGGTATTTCATGCTCGAAGGGTTAGGGTAACCCGTATCCTGGATATAGCATATATTTATAGTGACAAACACTTACTGGAGTATTTTATGTCAGAGTGTTAGGGTAACTCGTATACCGGATATAGCAAATACTAATAGTGACAAACACTTACTGGAGTATTTCATGTCCGAAGGGTTAGGGTAACCCGTATCCAGGATTTATCAAATATTATTAGTGACAATCACTTATTGGAGTATTTCATGCCCTAAGCGTTAGGGTAACCCGTATCCCGGGTATAGCATATATTAGTGGTGGGAGTCGGTTCCTTTTTCATAATCGATCATCGGTTTGAGCAAACCGACTGATGATCTATTATTAATCGGTTCAGACAAATATATGCAATTATCAAAGAAATATGCAATTATCTGTGAAACTGTACCTGCGTTTCCCCGGCAGGTATTCTCCTCTCGCGCACGAGTGTAACGATTCTTTCACGTATAAAGACACAATCAGACTAATTTAAAGGATTAAATTTTTCAGATTTTTCGGGCCGAGGTGCGCTTGGGGCAGATCATTCCAAAAAAAAAAATGCAGGCTAGTCCAAATAAAAAAATTCCAGCTGAAATCCAAATACTCGCCCGGCCGGGTTAGCCCAAACAAAGAATTTTAAGGACAACCACGACCGAAACATCGGTTGAATAGATTATTTCTAAGAGAATCTCGCAAAATAGTCATAGACCTGGAGAATTTATGGAGTATTAAAACGCCTTCCCGCTCATATTTTGCAATGAAAATCTCGTTAGACTCCGCTAATTCTGCAGCTCCCTGCGAGTTCACGGATAATAAGTTTAACAAGTCCTCCGTTCTCGCATCTATAGATATAGATAGGTATACCCTGTCATACTCAGTTACATACGGAAGTTATTTGGGAACACAGACTCAATATATGAAGCGCGGAATGCGGTAAAAAATGGAAGAAAAATTTTTGCCTATAACATAAAGGCATTCTGGAAAGAAAACAATGATTATTATGATGTAATCGATAGTGCCTTTGGTAATCGAGCGCTTGAAAGTGGCAGCAAACCGACTGACTTTCGATAAAACTCGATGATCGGCCCACCACTAGCATATATTAATAGTGACAAACACTTACTGGAGTATTTCATGCCCGAAGGGTTTCAAACACTTACTGAAGTATTTCATGCTCGAAGGGTTAGGGTAACCCGTATCCCGGATATAGCATATATTAATAGTGACAAACACTTACTGGAGTATTTCATGTCCGAAGTGTTAGGGTAACCCGTATCCCGGATATAGCAAATACTAAAAGTGACAAACAATTACTGCAGTATTTCATGTCCGAAGTGTTAGGAGAACCCGTATCCAGGATATACTATATATTTTTAGTGACAAGCACTTACTGCAGTATTTCATGCCGAAAGGTTGGGGTCACCCGTATCCCGGATATAGCACATATTAATAGTGACAAACACTTATTGGAGTATTTCATGTCCGAAGGGTCAGGAGTATTTCATGCTCGAAGGGGCATATATCTCTAGTGAGAAACACTGACTGGAGTATTTCATGCCCTTAGGGTTAGGGTAATCCGTATCAAGGATATACCATATATACCAAATATGGACATCTTGTAAAATGTCACCAATGTCACGCGCTCACTCTAGTATTCAAAGCCCGAAGGGGTAGGGACACCCATATTACGGACATTAAACGGAACCTAGGTCAAGCACTTTACAATTATCTGTGCAAATAAGGGTTAGGGTTACACATATCACGGATATATTAGACCTGTGGAACGCACTTACTGGAGTATTCCATGCCCGAAGGGTTAGGGTTACCCTTATTAGGGACAAAATGTATAATACCCGTGACAACTACTTGCCGTTTAAGCCTTGCCCTTTAAGTTTGGGTTACCCAAAACACGGCAAATAGCTGATATTTGCGCTTGCGACTCATGGGGGCCCCTCTGTCAGGCCGCTCTCATATCCACCCCCCCCCCCCCCCCCCCTTGCGGCAGCTTTAGCACCTTTAAGGTAGCAGATAGCTATTTGCGCGTGCGATTCATGTGGACCTCTCTGGCAGCCCGCTCTGATATCCACTCCCCCTGGCGGCCGCGGAAATCCGAAAAGTCCCGTAAGCTTAACTACAGGCCGCTACCGAAAACCCCGCCTATCATAGTATTCTATCCTCCTTCCCACAAGAAACATATTTACCAGCATTACTCTTCCAATAATTCCCGCTTTATGGTCGTAGTAAAAGCTGATCATCAGGCACACACACACACATAGTTCAGTCTTTATTTATACTTAGTTTAGATAAAATAAAAAAAATATTGGGCAAACAGGAAGGCAGATTTCTCCTGGCCGCTATTCTGAGCAATGATTACTCCAAGCTTCCCATGACTCGTGGACCGTCGCTATCAGGAGTTATTGCTAGCAAGAAACTATGTATGATGCGCTTTCGGTCTAACAAGGTCGCCTTCCTATCGGGATGTGTCGTGCGCGTGAACAGGGCTGCAGGACGCAAGATGTTATCATTCAGAACTCTGGCATGGATAAGCTCTCAATCACAACCGAAACAGCAACTTTTGCATACAAACTCCTTTCCAACATGGGCAAAACATTCATATCTAACATTAATGTACAAAAGTCTGATTAGTATCGTGTGGTCACTTCTCCAATTTTATTCTTCGGTTTCAGACCATGTGTTTATCTCTACTCGCTTTGATTAATCACTCCACTCTTCAATTCTAACACCCGATAATATATAATGTAGTTTCAGACTCAGCACTGTTGAAGTCTCAGGCGTTTCACAGTATGACATCCACAAGGTTCTGCGGCATATGCATACGCCTGCCGCGTACTTCACCTGTTGTAAGTGGAATAGTGCGGTCCGTTAAAAAGTTTCGTTTCATGAGTTGCATGGTAAAATAACTTTAATATTGGTGCTTTGGTCGATAGCCGTTCATTGTATATTTTGTATAAGTCGCTTATGAATTATATACCGAGGATCTGCACTATGAATTGTACAAGCTGGGATATTTTAATTTGTCGTTAATTCAAATAGGCTCGGTAGGCCCACATGCAGTGCCTATCAGAAATAGGCGCGGTTTCCTGTATATACATGTACTACATTACGCAAAGGGTGCCCAGTAGGGCAATCATGTGCACATTTTAACTCCCTGTCTGAATCAAATGAATAATAATATTTGAATATAAAGTGAATAAAATGTTATTTTATTCGATCGATATAGTTGATGGCTTTTGTACGGCTGAGTATGAGGCTTCCACCGAACGAATATGATCCATTTTCCAACTTCCATTTCACTCTCACACCAAGGCATCATTTGACTGGTAATTTTTAATCCTTTTGACCTCCTTGTTCCCTATGTAAAATTACATTACCCAAAACGGCCTCGCCCAATTTAAATTCAGCTAAATAGTTAGGAAAAGTCAATTATCCTATACTTTTCCTTTACATCCTAGAGTCACACTGTGGCTGGCAAATATCTAAACACCCTCACTGTGTTCATATTTTGTTTAATATCTGTTTTTCCCCGTCTTCATCAAAAATGCACATTCCCACGATTTTCACTGTTTTGGTGCTTCACCTTTCATTTTCAGCTCAGATGACTCTAAGTCATTTTAGCTACATATGGTCTTTGTCGGTCGTCATTCCATCCGTAGACTAGCAAGTGGTAACAACATTACTGCTACTTAGGCCTATACGAGTAGGGGTGGGTATTATTTTACAAATTTGGGAAATCCGATACTCTCACCCCTTGAATTTATGTACCTGCATATAAAACCTTGAAAAAATATTCTTTTCCAAATTTTCTTTCAAGTGTAACCCCCCTGTATACTCCCACTGAAGTTTGCATAAAATATAAAAAAAAATCCTTTTCAGTTTTTCTCATTGATTCTTCATCTCCTTTATAAATTGGGCTTAAAAACTGTTTGAAATTGTGCCAAATGTACTGACATGATCATATTTACTGGTATTGTATTATAACCATAGTTCATTGATATAATTAGTGTATGGCCTTAGCTTTGCCTCAAAATGTGAATAAATCATACAAATAAGGAAATGATGCACATATAGCCGTAAAGTCATATGTGACATTGATATTATCAAAACATATTAGGGTATACTGCTGAATAAAAGCTGGACTATAACATCAGAGTATGAAAAATATGTTAAACACCCTGCTGTTAAATATTTTTGGACTTGTGTTAAGTTGGAAATGCTGTCAGAAAAGTAAAGGGCTCAACATATAACGATTACTGCCTTCCTGTAAAAAAATTATCATGAAGACATGGTTTTGTTAGTCCACACTTTTGTCCTATAGCCCAGTCTTCCAGTGAATGTGTTTACAACTGTATAGCAAAATATATGTTAAACAGAAAAATACACAAAATATATTCTGCTTGTAAATATTTCCTTTAAGTGCTACAGAAAAGACTCGCAGGTTCAGGGCGCCCTTTTGGAACATTTCTTTCCTGTATGAATTGAGCCCATACTTTTGCAGATGGGAACACCTTTTCAATTATAACTATAAAATAAATGTTCAGTATTTCCCTCATAAAATCCCTTACCAGTTGTATTTGTGGGAAAGTCTCTATATTTATGAAGAAGTAATGATAATCTGTTTCTTTCAGCTGAAGAAAGTTAAGCAAAGAAATATGGCAACATCAAACACTAGGTCAAAGTACAAGATGTTTCTTGAGGGAGATCATGCTTCCAAACAAGTCCTGGTGAATCATGTGGGAAACCCTTAATTAAGTCATAATAACCTATATTCTATGAGCTATATGTGACTGTAAAACCTTGACAGCCAGACTCATCTGAGTCTTAATCCCTGTTGCACTTAAATTGATTAAAGGGTCATAAATTGAAAATAATAAATATCATGTACTTATACATTCCTGTTATTAATCGTACATTTGAACAAAATTTGCCCAAGTTTCACAATGATCTTATCATTTGAAGTTCATGAGGAATTCCATTTTTCAATAATTAATCCATACCTTGCTTTGAAATTTGCTATGCTTATCCATCCTAGACAAATTTATCTTTTGTACATAAGCCACATATATTTAATATTTTTTTTTGTAGCGAGTACTTTTCAATTTAAGTAGAAATTCCCATTTTACATTCAACTGATATTCATAACTCTGCAGTTATTTGTCTTACTATGAAAACAAAATTCATCCGGCAAACCCATTTTCTGGTCATCATTTAAAGATTTAACAAAATTAAGAAAAATAATGCTTATAAAAAGGACTATCAGATGTGAAATTTCCCTTCTCATGGTCTATTTCAAGTAAATATTCATACGATTTCTTCATGATTATTTCATGGATTATCTTATTATTTGTTGCACATGTTAATTTTGGATATCTTAAGATATGGTGCCTGATTGGTTGGAATGATCTGTACAGGTAGTATCTTTGGACAGTTTTATGAAAGATTAATGGTCAATTTGTGAGTGAGATTCCAAACTTTAGCAATCATATACAGCATTAATTGATAAAGATGTTTCAGTTAAACGATCATGTTTTATTTTGTGAGAATAAAACTTTTTGAACAATTAACCAGGAGTCATGCACTTTTGCTCTTATAGAGCCTGTTCCGTTCTTTAACAGTGTTCATATAATTTATACCATAGTTATTAGATTAAACTTTTGAGTGTGAGAGTGACAATATATCTTCCTTTCATTCATTTTACATAAATGTATCAAGCTTTTGTTTATTTTTGACAACAATGCCAACATATCCATATCCCAAGAGCAAAAATTGTTTATATTCCAATTTCAGTGAACCACAACTTTTGAGAGGTATGTACATGAAGGTTAGTCTGAATCGAAGATTATAACAGAAATATTTCCAGCTATTTTTGAAAAATCCCCACATATTTGAGGGGAAGCACAGAAAATTTTCGTTAACACGCCTACGTTAACTACGTCTTTATTATGTAATGGTTGTTCTGTTGATAGAAAGGTATTCTGGTATAATTTTTTACCAAAATATGTTTAAATTATGCTTTCATTTTATAGGAATTTCAAGATGAAATTATACCTTGATATTATTTGCATATCATTACTTTCATATATTGATTTTTCATTACATTCTACCCAAATATATCAAAATTATATATTTTTCTTTAATAAAAAGCAAAAAATAGATATATTCCTAATTAAACAAAATGTTAGTTTTATAAAGGCATATCTTCCCAAAATATTTTCAGTATGGTGGTTTACATGTCCGTAAATAAAGACAAACTAGATGTTTGTAATCAGTCTTAGAATCACTGGAATCCCCCTTGACGCTCCCAACGGAGCGATAATTTTGAATCAGCTATGGAGTGAATGACCATGGATATCAGGTCAAGGTCCAAAGTAAATATCAGGTGCAACTCTGTCACCTCAGACTAATATTACGCAAGAATATTATTTTTTTAAATCAGGCATATGTGAGATCTAGCACAAACATGGCAGAAGAAAGAAACACAGAAAAACTTACCCCCCAAAAAAGGAGAAAAAAATTATTAAATGGTTTTATACTCTGTGGAACCTGAAAAAGTCCATACACAAACAATAGAACAATAATATTGGTATAGTAATAAACTCATTAACCCCTGTAAGCCTTGTATCCTTTTAGGAATTGGCTTAATGATGATTTTTACGTTTTCACGACATCACAACTTTTTCACAGGCCATGTACAAGGGGGTTACACTACTTACAGTCAGTGGACTTGCTCCAAAGCAAGTATACAGTCAATTGGGCATCAGCGTTTAAGTATTTAATCAGGCAGACCAGGGTTGCTTAATTGTCGGCAAATTGCGGAATTGCTAGAAGAGGGCCCCTCAGTGTATGACCGCCCGGGCTCCCTCTACCAGTGGATTCAGAAAACTGCAAAGTTGCTAAATTGCCGGCAATTTGCGGAATTGCTAGAAGGGGTCCCCTCAGTGTATGACCGCCCGAGCTCCCTCTACCGGAGGATTCCAAGAACTCCAAAGTTGCTTAATTGCCGGCAATTTGCGGAATTGCTAGAAGGGGTCCCCTCAGTGAATGACCGCCCTGGCTCCCTCTACCAGAGGATTCAAAGAACTCCAAAGTTGCTCAATTGCCGGCAAATTGCGGAATTGCTAGATCGGAACCCCTCAGTGTATGTAGAAGCGGAACCAGGGGGCATGGGTCTAGGGGGTCTTGACCTCCCCCCTTTTTTTCATCAGAAACAACGTTTTTTTAAGGGCTTCAGACAAAATTTTGCGGCTTGGACCCCCCCCCCCCCCCCCTTTCCAGACCTGGGGACATTTTTTTAGGTTTTCATTAGTCTTCCTTGATTGGACTCTCCCTTTTCCTAAATCCTTGATCCGCCCCTGGTATGACCCCCGGGGGCGCACTCTACCGGTAAATTCAGAGAACTGCAAAGTTGCTAAATTGCCGGCAATATGCGGAATTGCTAGAAGGGTTCCCCTCAGTGTATGACCGCCCGGGGTCCCTCTACAGGAGAATTCAAAGAACTCCAAAGTTGCTTAATTGCCGGCAATTTGCGGAATTACTTGATGGGAGCCCCTTACTATATGATCTCCGGGGCTCACCCTACCGGAGCATTCAGGGAACTACAAAGTTGTTAATTGCCGGCAATTTGCGGAATTGCCACATGGAGACCCCTCTGTGTATAACCGTAGTGGGCCCACCCTACCGGAGAATTCTAAGAACTACAAAGTTGCTAAATTGCTGGAAATTTGCGGAATCGCTTGATGGGAGCCCCTCACTGTATGATCCCCGGGGATCACCCTACCGAAGCATTCAGGGAACTACAAAGTTGCTAAATTGCCGGCAATTTGCAAATTTGCTGGATGGAAGCCCCTCAGTGTATGACCGTCGGGGGCTCACCCTACCGGGGGATTCAGGGAACCACAACGTTGCTAAATTGCAGGTAATTTGCGGAATCGCTAGACGGGGACCCCTCTGTGTTTGACCGGCAGGGGCCACCCTACCGGAGGATTCAGGGAACAACAAAGTTGCTAAATTGTCGGCAATTTACGGAATTGCTACATGGGGACCCCTCTGTGTATAACCGTAGTGGGCTCACCCTACCGGAGGATTCAGGGAACAACAAAGTTGCTAAATTGCCGGCAATTTACGGAATTGCTACATGGGGACCCCTCTGTGTACAACCGTAGTGGGCTCACCCTACTAGAGGATTCTAAGAACTACAAAGTTGCTAAATTGCTGGCAATTTGCGGATTTGCTAGATGGGAGCCCCTCACTATATGATCCCCGTGGATCACCCTACCGGAGCATTCAGGGAACTACAAAGTTGCTAAATTGCCGGCAATTTGCGGAATTGCTAGATGGGAACCCCTCAGTATATAACCGTCGGGGGCACGCCCTACCGAGGAATTCAGGGAACTACAAAGTTGCTAAATTGCCAGCTATCTGCGGAATTGCTAAATAGGTACCCACTTTGTGTATGACCGTCGGGGGCTCTACCTACCGGAGAATTCTAAGAACTACAAAGTTGCTAAATTGCAAGCAAATCGCTGAATTGCTAGACGGGGACCCCTCTCTGGATGACCGTCGGGGGCTCTACCTACCGGAGGATTCTAAGAACTACAAAGTTGCTAAATTGCCGGCAATTTGCGGAATTGCTAGATGGGAACCCTTCAGTATATAACCGTCGGGGGCACGCCCTACCGAGGGATTCAGGGAACTACAAAGTTGCTAAATTGCCAGCTATTTGCGGAATTGCTAAATGGGAACCCCTTTGTGTATGCCCGTCGGGGGCTCTACCTACCGGGGGATTGTAAGAACTACAAAGTTGCTAAATTGCCGGCAATTTGCGATATTGCTACATTGGGACCCCTCTGTGTACAACCGAAGTGGGCTCACCCTACTAGAGGATTCTAAGAACTACATAGTTGCCAAATTGCTGACAATTTACGGATATGCTAGATGGGAGCAACTCACTGTATGATCCCCGGGGATCACCCTACCGAAGCATTCAGTGAACTACAAAGTTGCTAAATTGCCGGCAATTTGCGGAATTGCTTGATGGGAGCCCCTCAGTGTATGACCGTCGGGGGCTCACCCTACCGGGGGATTCAAGAAACCACAAAGTTGCTAAATTGCCGGCAATTTGCGGAATTGCTGGATGGGGACCCCTCTGTGTTTGATCGTCGGGGGCTTACCCTACCAGGGGATTCTAAGAACTACAAAGCTGCTAAATTGCTGGCAAATTGCTGAATTGTTAGATGGGGACCCCTCTGTGTATGACTGTCGGGGGCTCACCCTAACGGAGGATTCTAAAAACTACAAAGTTGCTAAATAGCCGGCAATTTGCGGAATTGCTACATGGGGACCCCTCTGTGTACAACCGTAGTGGGCTCACCCTACTAGAGGATTCTAAGAACTACAAAGTTGCTAAATTGCTGGCAATTTGCGGATTTGCTAGATGGGAGCCCCTCACTATATGATCCCCGTGGATCACCCTACCGGAGCATTCAGGGAACTACAAAGTTGCTAAATTGCCGGCAATTTGCGGAATTGCTAGATGGGAACCCCTCAGTATATAACCTTCGGGGGCACGCCCTACCGAGGGATTCAGGGAACTACAAAGTTGCTTAATTGCCAGCTATTTGCGGAATTGCTAAATGGGTACCCACTTTGTGTATGACCGTCGGGGGCTCTACCTACCGGAGAATTCTAAGAACTACAAAGTTGCTAAATTGCCGGCAATTTGCGGAATTGCTACATGGGGACCCCTCTGTGTACAACCGTAGTGGGCTCACCCTACTAGAGGATTCTAAGAACTACATAGTTGCTAAATTGCTGACAATTTGCGGATATGCTAGATGGGAGCCCCTCACTGTATGATCCCCGGGGATCACCCTACCGGAGCATTCAGGGAACTACAAAGTTGCTAAATTGCCGGCAATTTGCGGAATTGCTTGATGGGAGCCCCTCAGTGTATGACCGTCGGGGGCTCACCCTACCGAGGGATTCAAGGAACCACAAAGTTTCTAAATTGCCGGCAATTTGCGGAATTGCTAGATGGGGACCCCTCTGTGTTTGATCGTCGGGGGCTTACCCTACGGGGGATTCTAAGAACTACAAAGTTGCTAAATTGCCGGCAAATCGCTGAATTGCTAGATGGGGACCCCTCTCTGGATGACCGTCGGGGGCTCTACCTACCGGAGGATTCTAAGAACAACAAAGTTGCTAAATTGCCGGCAATTTGCGGAATTGCTAGATGGGAACCCCTCCGTATATAACCGTCGGGGGCACGCCCTACCGAGGGATTCAGGGAACTACAAAGTTGCTAAATTGCCAGCTATTTGCGGAATTGCTAAATGGGAACCCCTCTGTGTATGCCCGTCGGGGGCTCTACCTACCGGAGGATTCTAAGAACTACAAAGTTGCTAAATTGCCGGCAATTTGCGGAATTGCTACATGGGGACCCCTCTGTGTACAACCGAAGTGGGCTCACCCTACTAGAGGATTCTAAGAACTACATAGTTGCTCAATTGCTGACAATTTACGGATATGCTAGATGGGAGCAACTCACTGCATGATCCCCGGGGATCACCCTACCGAAGCATTCAGGGAAATACAAAGTTGCTAAATTGCCGGCAATTTGCGGAATTGCTTGATGGGAGCCCCTCAGTGTATGACCGTCGGGGGCTCACCCTACCGGAGGATTCAAGGAACCACAAAGTTGCTAAATTGCCGGCAATTTTCGGAATTGCTGGATGGGGACCCCTCTGTGTTTGATCGTCGGGGGCTTACCCTACCGGGGGATTCTAAGAACTACAAAGCTGCTAAATTGCTGGCAATTGCGGAATTGCTAGATGGGGACCCCTCTGTGTATGACTGTCGGGGGCTCACCCTACCGGAGGATTCTAAAAACTACAAAGTTGCTAAATTGCCGGCAATTTGTGGAATTACTAGATGGGGACCCCTCTGTGTTTGACCAGCGGGGGCTGACCCTATCGGAGGATTCACAGAACTACAAAGTTGCTAAATTGCTGGCAATTTGCGGAATTGCTTGATGGGAGCCCCTTACTATATGATCTCCGGGGCTCACCCTACCGGAGCATTCAGGGAACTACAAAGTTGCTAAATTGCCGGCAATTTGCGGAATTGCTAGATGGGGACCCCATCTAGATGTGTATGACCGCCAGGGGGTTCACCCTACCGGAGCATTCAGAGAACTAATTGCTACACGAAGGCCCTTCCTTTCGTTCTCGCCTGGGGCTCCCTCTGCTGGAGGATTAATATAACCGTTGTTTTATTAAAGAGAAAATGCATTGCAGAATCTAAAATCCCCGTAAGCTTAAGTACAAGCTGTTCCTTAAAACCGACAGCTCCCCACTAGGTCACGTCATCCATTCATCCTTTAATTAGCCCAATGTTACTGGAGCTCAGCCTTTAAGAAATATTAATATATATATTTGAATATAAATCAATACTGCATAATTGTTTGGATGATAAAGATCATACTAGTACAGGTGCGATCTGGGCAGCTCAGTGTATGATGGGAGTTTGCATTCGCAGTCTGCATGCATGGACTGAACCATTATTTTTACTGAACAACACCGGTATAGATAGTAATTTTGGCGTCCCCAGATTTTGATTAAGAATTTAATGTGTATTATATCATACACTCGTCGCCTGTTCCACCAAGACCATCTGTTTAAATGCTGTGTCTGAATACGTAGTTACAAAGAACACAGGTTATTGAAACAATTTGTTGAGCTGCCTAAATATTTGATCACTGAGGGACTGTGCATTTATAATGTATCTCAGTCATGATATATGAAATATATATACAGGCAAAGAGACAATTCTCAGAATTGTGACATAAGCAGCATTTGTTTACATTTATCCTTAATATTACTGAAAACTGAAGGGGACAAATTTGGCTTGTGGCTTTGTTCTGATCTGTGCATTTTGAGACTGTGGATACCTTTCGAGTGCAAATTAAGTTAATGAAGACTTATGAATATCAGCTGGGTGTTTTATTCGTTTAGAATAAATATACCTCTATAAAAATAAAGTCAGTAATATTATAGATTTGCGTTTAGTCAAAGTTTTACATTCTAAATTGTTTAGACAGGAGGAAATGAGTAAACTTTAATTGTTCATGATTATAAAGTTATGCAAGTGAATATATATATGTTAAAATTGTATTATATTGCAGAGACTGCCATTTTGTGCAAGTCTGAAGTTCTGTAAAAGCAAACACGATATATCCATCAGGACAAGGGGGCTTTGTCTGGAGTTTACCTACACATTCTGTTTTTCAGAGGCGTTTGTCATTGTTAGATTCCTAAACCTAAGAACCTTCAGGGTGAATATCGGAGAGTGCTTGGAGATACAGATAACACATATACTGGATTTGGAATATAATTGGTCGATTTTGTTATTCAGACGTATACTTTCAAGCTTTAATTTGTTTATGGACATCTGTTTGCGATTAAATCATTACATAAACATATTTGTTACTTATACGGAAACAGACAGACCTGGGAAATTGATAAAACCGCAGGCTTGCATACAATAGAAAAATGAATCATGTACCTATGGTATTTATTCTTAACTTCCAGTAATAATAATAATAATAATAATAATAATAATAATAAAAAGAAAACAGGTCTGAAGTTAAAAAGTAATGGGATGCAGGAATAAGAAAAGCATAAGAAATGTAGGCTAATATGCTACAGGACATGGTCTCTAGATGAAATGATGAATAACCAAGTAACACCATATTTATTAAGCCACCATAGAAAACTACTATGTAAACAAGATAGTTTGCTATATAACAAAAATGCAAGACAGATTTATTTTACAACAAAGTACTACAACATACGTACCATGACGACTAAAAGATAGGAAATATTGAATCATCTGCAATTAAGTCTTGGAAATTTAAAATGCATATTTTTTGGCTCATAGAGAACATGGCAGGATAATTGTAGACTGATCCTGATTATATTTTCCTATGGTATTTAAGCAAATAACATGACGACATGTGAAATTTGGATCCCAAGTAAACGTCAACTACAATGACCACAAAGACAGTTATCAGTAAATCCTAATAAACAATACTTTCCAAAGACTCAGACAAAAGATATACGGAATAATTAAAAAAAAAAAACTTTGTTAATAAATGTTACTCTTCAATGAAACATTTTTGTCACATTAGCATACATGGTTGATGACCGCCATTTTTAGATTTATCATGGTCACGAGACATTTGGGTGTTATGTGGGCTTTTTGCGCACACTAAGAAAATAAACATATAAAACTGGAACGTATTTCTCTTTGTCTTTTATTTGATATATCATTTGCAATATTTTATCTCTTATAACGGATCTCTAGTGATTTTTCTTCCCTCACCCTTCATATTTTTATGCTAAATTTCGTTATTTCGGTGAGGAAGGGCCAAATTGGTTTCAGGCGCTAAAGCAAAACTAGTGTGTGCTTCACCTGGAGAAACCCCCCCCCCCCCCTCCTGTAAAATCAACCCACTGGATGTACTCTATATTCACCAACAAAGTTTGCTTTTGTCCGATCTGTAACGATATGGTCCATATTTGATGCTAAGCCACCTAACTAAAAGCAAATCTTGATTGTACACCCATTTGCAAAAATGTAACTGCATTAAGTTAACTACCTAAGTTCTGTTCCAGAATATGCCAGTGCAACAAATATATTGCATTGTAACCTTTTGGCTTTAATAATATGACCGTTTTATTTGTTATAGCAGTCTAATGGATTTTCTATATAAAATTTCAATTTGTAGTGAATTTTGAAACAGGAAATAAATGTGGTAATTTGTTAACATATTATCAGGAATGTGCTCGCACTCCTGTAGCATGGTGACTATGATAGTTAATGAAATAATTCTGATACAAAATTAATTATGCCGGCCTAGAAGTTTACATTTTGAGTTTACAATGATTTACATAGATCAGTTGCCAAAAATATCAAGAACAAATAAAAATATGAACGTTTGGTTGATCTTGACCGGAAATATGGTTTATCGGGCATATTTAGTTCAAATACCAGTAGCCGGTAAGGCAATTATCCTTTATCATAAACATTAAATGCTTTCCCAAAAACTGAATCACAAACTCAACAATAGTAAACAAGAAAAAAAATAACACATTGTTTTCTTTTATACACATATCTTGTTTTAATGTTTGCATATAGCTTCCCCAGTCCCGAATTTAAGAAAAGATATGGTCACATGATCATTCTACATTTGGGCTACAAGTGTATAATATAACAATGTAAATAGGTAATGACTGAAAGAACTTTTCTTTGGCTTTCTGCTGGTATATAATTTACTATATTTAATTAAACCATAGTGGATCTAAGGTGATTTTTCCTTCACTACCCCTCTTCCTTTTTATGCGAAAAGAGGGTACTGTGATATGCAAGGCGCAGATGGTTTTCAGGCTCTGAAACTTACCTCATGGGTACTCCATGTGGGCGTCCCCTCTGGAATCATCCATTTTGTTGTACTCTACCCTTATACAAAGTTTGGTGCTTTTATCCGGTCTGTAAAGATATGGCCCAAATCGAAGTGCTAAGCCACCTGACTAACAGGAGGGTTTTTGGGACGTATCAGGAGTTGCATATATGTATTTATATCTTTACATACATACATATATATATATATATATATATATATATATATATATATATATATATGCAGATCTATCTATCTATAAATATACATATAAAAATGTTATAAAAAATATGTCATACTACATATTGTTATTAGCAAGGTCCTGCTTGAATAAGTTCATTGTTATTCTTACAGTGCAGGCGCCCCCTGCCGGCGCCAACTTTGTATCTGATCAGGGCCAGAGCGCCAAATGTCGAATTGTCCAAGACGACATCTGGTAAAATGTTGCACATGACTTGACCAAGGTCAGCTTGTCACATCCAGCGTGCTGACCACGTCTGATAAATGAGAGTTTTATTGCTGGAACATGTTGTCGAGAATTAAGCTCATTAATTTGTCGTTGGCCAGTGTCCACTGCACTGTAATCTTAAATGGTTCAGACAAAACAGTTACTCTACCAGATGTTGCAAGGTCATGAGAAACAACAGGTCGAAATACCCTGGACCGAGATGCTCAATATTAATTTATTCATATATAGTCAGGGATACTTAGGGGTACGTGGCTTTCTTCCACAAAAATTCGGTTTTCTATTGGTTGTTTTGTTAATTGGTTCCTTTTACCTAGTACAGAAGGAGAATGTACACCCTGTCAGTGCGCAAATCTTCAGGCTGTAGTGATGTTAAATTCATAAATGTGTCGCCGTTTCAGTAGTTACAAATAGTTAGTCAACTTCAGTCGCTCCGCGACAGCTAAGTTATAAATTAATTCAAGTTTCACACTTCGGTATTCAAGCCGCTTCACTTAGTATATTTAATATTCATGTCAACGGAAGGAAGGGTGACAAACAAGCAAGCAAACTAATTCTAATACTTTCGATTGCGAGCACCGACACAGACTAGTGAGCTGCAAACTATGCACCACCGAAACAGTAAAGCCAGGTTCATATAGGAACAAGCGGCGATCCTCTGTGATTATTATCGCAGAGAATAACCCTTGAAAGTGGGTTTTTTTGTTCTTACTCAAGTTGTAATAAAATGACTCATATATATATGATTTTATTAAAAATTTTCAGATCAAATATTGTTATTAACAAGGTCCGTTATGGATCAGTTCATTTGTTATTCTTACAGCCAAAGCGCCCCTACTGGCCAGAACGCCAAATGTCGAAACGTCAAAGTGCCTGAGACATTTTCTACAACATTTCGGAAGGCTCTAGGGGATGGGGGTGCGGGACGTGTCATATACATATATATATTTGCATCTATGTACATACATATATATATATATGTGTGTGTTTACATACATATAATAATTTTATTAATATTATTTCAAATTGCATATTGTTATAAACAAGGTCCTGCATAGATCGGTTTGATCAGCGCCCGCTTTGTTTCTTATACTTGCCAGAGCGAGAAATATCGAAATGTCTTAGTTCCTGGGACATTTTCAGCGACATTTCGGAATGCTCTACTGGAGATGGGTTGGTGGACGTATCAGGATATATATATATATATATATATATATATATATATATATATACGTATTAACATACAGCTATATATTATTATATACATATCAATTTATCTATATTTCTGTCTGTCTATATATAAAATCCACAGAGGTAGCCTTTTTGTTCTTTTGGAACTCTTTCCGGGGTTATTTACGCCTGGATTTACACCAAAATAATTTTATCGATACTTTCACAATACCAAGTTACCTATATGCTAAATTTAAATAACATCCGTTATATCGTCTCATGGTATCACATGGCCATACACACAAACACACAGAATCGAGAGAAAACAATAACCTTCGCTTCGTGAAGGGTTAATGAACCCTCCTTAGGAGGCACTTTATATCACACCTGACTGCATATCCAAGACATGGCCAAAAAGGAGCTCCATGACAAAAGTCCAGTTCAACCACTGTTAATAATAATAAAGATGGCATGGATAATCTAAAATTTCTTGAAAACATACAAGTATACAACTCTGAATTATTATACAGAAAAACATGGTGAGGGACAAGCAATGCCTCAGGTCTTAAAACATGGACCAAAAACTATATATCAGCTAGTAAAGGCAGGAGCAGGGAGGTGGTGGAAATTTCGCTGAATTTAAGTAACGCCAGAATGTTATTACAGTATTCGACTTCAAACAAGTTATGTGACCTGCATGATAAAAAAATGGGCATTGACTGACTGTATCTTATGACATGCAGGCATGCCCAATGAAACCTGGGGGGGGGGGGGATGGTAGGGTAAATTATAATAAGGAAACTTAACCTTGCTTATTCATACAAGTACAGGTTCTTTAACTGGGTCCTTCACAAAATCACTGCCAACAATTCCAGAATTGTTATATTTTGTAATATGTGCATTTATGTCAAGTATACAAATGATACATTAAGTGAAGATAGATATAAGTATTACCAGTAGCTATGCTAAGTTTAATAAACAGTAAATGATCACTGTATTGTGATACACAATCTCATTTAGGAAGGCCGGGCTGTCAGAATCTGCTACTTGGGCGCAGCGCCTGCCTTGGGTTTAGCTGCTGTGCATTTCTTTGGTCCATGTGATCCTTCTCCCCTATTTCCTGTTCGTGGACGGTAATCTTGTGTCAGCCTTATTCCAGTCTTACCAGCCTGCTCTGCCCTCAACTGGAAGTAAACATCACTCTGAAAGTACAGCTTTATTCAATCATACATTTAATGTTTGTCATATTTTATCCTGCCACACCATCCCCATATTTTTTAACTGTTTGCATTGTAGGCATAATTCTTTTTCAAAATGTCTCATTATACTCATACTGTCAATAACAGTCATCAGAATTATCTGCAATTTTTCATGTATTTTTGTAAACTTCCTTGTTTTACTCCCCTCAATGTAGCCGTGACAAACACGACCCAGTTAGGGTCCTCCTACAGAGTCGTGACACAAGCCAAATTGAGGACTGTTTTAATCCCATATATATATATATATATATATATATATATATATATATATATATATATATATATATATATATATTATATTATATATGTTGAAGTAACGTCAAAGAATAACTCCATAAAAACATTATTATCGGTATTTATTTTTTTAATTTTATAACATGACATTTCCATAATTGTGTAAAAATATCCGCATATCTATTGCTTTAACATCGTAACTTTTATATATCTCAAAAATGATTGGAATAGGAATGTTTTTCATAGTTTTGGAAAACAGCATACACTATCAACATAAATATAATGAACACTAGAAAGGTTGAAGGAGTAATTACTTTTAATTACAACACTATAATAAATCATCACCTTTTTTTTAACTTTTAAGGGTAGTGAATGTCGATGAACGGTGTTGAAACAATAAGGTAACAGGATGGATGTAACATCTAAATTTTACAATGGCATTGTTATTCAAAACTTCATCGTTTTTATAGGGTGTTAGGTATTATAAAATATTAAACTTTTAAAATATTTATTATAAAAGAAGTTTGCATGCTTTAAGTAATAATTTTGCCAATGATTTCATTTATTTTAATTCAACACAGTTCTCCTCCTTCAACACCGTCATATGTTGAAATAGGCATAATTTCAAGAAAAATAAAATGACTTCGAAACATATTAGAAAATGATTTTATCGCCAACATTTTTATTGACCGAGGATTTTATGTATAATTATGAACACAATAAAAATATATGCATAAGTTTGAAAATACGTAATACTGATAAGAAAGGTGTCTTTTATTCATATTTAATCACAAAATAGGCGGAGGTTGCTATATGGGAGATAATTTGCCTCAAATTAATGGCTGATCAGCGCTTTATACTGCAGACCGCTGATAAGCGCGCTGATCAGCGAATTATACCCTCCCAACACTAGCAAGTCACAGGCGCTTGAATCGCTATTTGTGTTGATCTTGGTTTAAATAGTGTTCAATTTACCTTAACAACAATCCCCTACCGTTTAATGAGCTTTAAACCATGTTATATCGTTTGCCGGTACTTGTTTATATAATAGATACACAAGTCTGCGGACGGGTAGGCGATAATACAAGAAATCAATGGAAATTCCCAAATATTTCAAAGATTTTCGAGGGAAGAAACTTACAGTGGTAAAATGACCAGTTCTTCTTTCTATAAAAGCATCAACAATTCCAATACACACAGGCTTGCTGCATTGCATTAACGGAATCATGGCTGAACCAAAATATATCTGACACATTCTTGAACATTCCTTATTTTACCTTATTAAGACAAGACAGAACCCAGGACTCTAATAAATCAAGAGGCGGTGGTGTAGCTCTTTATATTAATAACAGATGGTGTCAGAATATAACCGTCAAGTCTAGTATATGTTCACCAGACCTTGAAGCCCTATCAGTGAGCCTACGTCCTTCATACCTACCTAGAGAGTTTACCAATATATCTCTCACAGTTGTTTACATTCCCCCCAGTGCTGATAAAGACATTGCATCAAAGAAGATACAGGATATTGTTGCCCAATTAGAAGAAAAGAAACCACAAGCTCTGCATATTGTACTCGGAGATATGAACCACTGTGATCTTGATCAAGCACTACCGAACTACACACAGTACGTGAACTGTAACACAAGAGGTCACCAGAAACTGGACTTATTTTATTGTAATATTAAATCTGCTTATAAATGTGTTCAAGGTCCTCCACTAAAAAATAGTGACCATAATATGATCTATATGCAACCTCCTTACAGACGTAAACTTCAAATGCTGAAACCACGTGAAATTAATATTAAAGTGAACTCAAAGGAAGCCTATGAGACCCTACAAACATGTTTTGATCTAACAGACTGGCAAATGTTCATTGACACTTCATATGATTTAGATGAACTTACTGAAACTGTGTCTAGTTATATATCATTTTGTGAAGACATGCTGGTACCAACTAAAACCATTAAGATTTACCCGAATAACAAACCTTGGATTAATAGTGATCTAAGGAAACTTATTGTATGTAAGCACCAAGCCTTCACAAGCAATTCAGATAACAGATATGACTTACAAAAAGAAACTGATTCTGCCATTGAGAAAGCCAAACAACAATATAAAAAGAAAGTAGAAACAAGGGACCTATGGGTCACGGCGCTCAGCTGATCATGATTGAACTATAAATGTATCACCATTGTGATACTATATTTAGTCGACAAACCTTATGAATATCATGGACCTATTAGGCTATTATAAAGGAATATAATGTAATATGTGAGTAAATCATGTATGAAATTACCTGACTGATGGATTAATATGGAGTAAATATAGTGGTTTATTTTTCATTTATTTGGGAGCTGTTGAAAATAGCAATATATTTGAGCAAATATGAATGCAATGACAGTACACTAAGCAGTGGTAGAATGATGATAAGGCTATTTGTTGAAGGATCTATAGTGTATAGAAGTCCGCAAGATTTCAATTTGACATATATAATGTTATTATTAACTATGCTGAAGAGTGGATTTATGAATTGTGACTGTATGACATGATATCTCTTAGGTCTTGACAAGGTGCATTATATTGATGCCCACCACATCTACATATTACACAATATTGACATAATTTCTGGCACGTACATAGGCAACAAACAGTACAACATACAATATATAAAAATATGAATATATCTGATTCAACTTGTTCTCGTTTACTGAGGCTGACATTGGGATGGGGTTCGGAGAAGGAAACAGTGTGGGCAGCACGGAGGGTTGGATGTAGAGAGAAAAGGAGATAGAGAGAGAGGGAGGGAGCATTCAACAGTACTTAAACACCTGGAAGGTTAAAATCTAAAATATTATGAAATGTAGATAAAGTCTGAGAGAAAGAGGTAATATAGGCTATGGTTGGTTGATATGATTGAAGAAATTGTTGCAAATAATATTTTAAGATCTGACCTTGCACTTAATTGGATACCTTTTTGACAGGCTGTTGACAGTTCAACATTTTACACATTTGTCTAATGAGATCCAATTTTTTTAATTTAAACTTTAATTAAACTGTTTTTTCTATTTTATGATACATATACAGTTGCTATAAAATCCCCACTCCACAGGCGGAAGGACTTGATGGAGGGGGGGGGGGGGGGTTACGATGGGAGTTACAACGCCTCTGTCTCTCTGTATATATTTTCTTCAAATTATTAAATTTTATGCTATAGCAATAGCACTATTGTTGACAGTGCGAAGGAGCAAGGACTTAGTGGGGTGGGGGAAGGGGATGGTGGGAGTTACAATACCCTTGCATATACGTACAGGATATGAAATTTAATTAATCAGAGCTTACAGGAAAAAAAAGTTTATTCATAATTATTAAATATTTAAAACAGGCAAGAAAGCTAGAGAAACAAAGCAAATAATTTTAATTCCCATTCTTCTGAGCCAGGAAATTATGAACAATTTTTACATTAATTCCCTTTTTTATAACATCATTTTTTTTCCAGGTTTGAAAATGTAACTATACATTTAGAGTATAACATATATATGTTAATATTTTAGTTGATTCACATTTCTTAATTGCATCAACATATATATCTAATAAATTAGGTTTATAGTACCTGTCAACATAATGGGGTGGAGGGAGGAAGGGGGGCATAGGGATGAGAGAGAGAGAAAGAGAGAGAGAGAAAGAGAGCTAGAAAGAGAGAAAGGGAAAGAGAGAGGAGAAAGGCTCTCTGGTAATTACTGCCTGACCCAGCCTGACCCAGACACTCACAGAAGCAGTAGGCAAGGAGTGAAGGTGTTATGTAACAGCCTGGAACACTGTTAACCAATGACTTGATGTAAACATTCAAGACATGGTGCTATAAATATGGGTCACTGTGCTCAGCTGAAGTTGGCCTTGAAGGTAAAAATCTAAAATAATAATGGAGATCAAGTCTAAGATGAAAAGGTAATATATGCCATGGCTGGTTGACATGATTGGTTTGTATTGATGAGTGAGAAATTGTTGCAAATAATATTTTGTGACCAAACCATGCATTCTCTAATGTCAAAATTGAAGCATGTGAACAGTTTGTGAACATAAGATGTATATTATTACCATGATCATTGGCTGGCTTTTTGATAGTTTGTTGACAGTTCAGTAGTTTACACATTTGCTCAATTGGATCTATTTTACATAATATATATTATTAAATATATGTATTTTTATTTTATAAAATGTATACAGTTGAAATATAACTGATGTCTCCAGTCCCCAGATGCAAGAACCTGGTGGTGGAGGTTGGGGGGGGGGGGGGGGGGGGGGCTGGAATGATGGGAGTTACAACATCTCTGTATTAACATAGTGTATATACATATAGGATTTCCACTTAATTCAACAATACTTACAGGATTAAATAGTCCATTCACAATTACATAATATTTAAAAAAGGACAGACAGACTGTTAGACAAACAAAGCTGATAATATATTTTAATATTTTAAAGTTTTTCATCTGCAATATTACACATCTGAATACATAAGTTGCTTTCAAATTTCACACTTTAATGGCTTAAATCCATACACATACAGCATATGAAAGTTATTTCAACAGTGCTTAAAGGAAAAATTTCATAATTAGTATAAATATTTAATGATAATTGAGAGATGATGGACAGACAAGAGCTGATCACTTTATGTTCCATTCTCCTGGGGCAAGAATATGTTTCAATATTAGATCTTAATTTTTTCTAATCCAATTATCTTTCAAATTGAAAAAAAATTGTACACATTTGCAATAATAACTAATGTCCCAGTGCACAGGTGACGGTGAGGTGCTAAGGATCAATGACAGCCGGGGGGGGGGGGGGGGGGGGGGGGAAGAGATGGGATTAACAACACTTTTGCATAAACATTAAGGGCAAACAAAGCCTGATCTCCAATTCTGCTGAGGCTCGAAAATAATGAACACGTGTTTGTATTAGATCCTCATTTTTTTTATTTTAAGTTTAATTTGTATACATTTCCAATATAACATATATTTCTGAATGTAAACGTTGATTCATAATTCTAAATTGCATCATCATAAATCTCAATCTTGTCATGTAACACCACATCATGCATACAAATGTATATTTATATATTCATGGGGGGGGGGGGAGGGGGTGTGATATGAGAACAATTGTACACCTGTCACAGCAGGGGATCTCCCCCAGTGACTGAAACAAATCAGGAACCCTGGCATACCTGACTTCCAGTGACCTGGAGTGGCCTACCTGCATCTGGAACAAAGCAAGTGACTACAATAGACCCTCAAGATAAAATTCAATAACTAGCCTAATTTTCAACCTTTTAGTTTCAAATTTCAGATTTAAACACATTAAATACTTTTGTTTACATTCTGAGAAAATTAAATCAATAGTACTCACAGGGAAAAAATGTGCCATGGTCAAAGTTTGGTAAAATTTCAGGTACTGATTTTATGTTTATGCTAATAACTTATAAAATTAACAAAAAACAGATCTAATTTTGGGTATACAATTGAATCTTAATTAAACAAAGTTATATACTTAAAAAAAATTCTCTAGCTTCAATAATTTTCATGAAACCTGAGTAAATATTTTTCCTGATTTTTTACAAAGTCAATTTTGTTTGGGCACATAACTTAAAACAATTACGCAACACTGTCATAATTTCTGGCATGTGCATAGCGAATGTATAGAAAAATATGTATATTATATATGATCAAAGTCAGATCAGTGATTTTGATACTAGGCAGTCCTGAAGTGTAACAAAGGGTTTTTAATGAAAAAATGAAGTTTTTCATTAATATCTCGAAGGAATTAAGTTCTGGTGACCAAATTCTTGGCATGGTAGGGGATTTTGGAGACATCTTACTGTATGCCTAATTTTAGGAACTTAGAGCTGAAGCTGGGGAGCTGAGCTCTAGCAAACTGCATAACACTAGGTTGATGTAAACAATATGTGACATGGTGCTTGAAAACTTGAATAAAATCTACAGTTTTTGATCAACTGGTTTCAAATTTTAAATGTTAACAGTTGAAATGCTAACAAAAACATGCTTTGAAAATTAAATCCACAGCAGTTACAGGAAAAAAACGTGCCATGGTCAAAGTTGGGCAAAGTTTAAGGTACCAATTTTTCATTTTTGCTAATATTTCAAATAATTTTAAAGATTTTCATCAAATTTTGGGTATACAATTTAATTTTGATTAATAAAAGTTATATTACTGGAAAAAAAGTGCTTAGCTTTAACAAGTTTTGTGTTAAGTGATCAAATTTTTTTCCTGATTATTTACAAAATGCATTATGTTTGGGCCCATAACTTTTTTAAATTATATAATACAGACCCAATTTCTGGCATGTACATAGGAACCATAGAGAGGATTATTTATGGTAAATATGAGGAAAAACAGATGAGTGGTTTTGATATTAGGCAGTCCTGAAGTGTGAAAACAGGATTTTAATAAGAAATTGAGGTTTTTCCTTAATTTCTCAAAGGAACAAAGTCGCAAAGACCCAGTTTTCGGCTTGGTAGGAGATCTTGGGGACATCTAACATTATGCTGAATTTTGGATTCCTAGGTCTTACGGTTTCAAAACGTGCCACATCTACGGACGGACGGACGGACGGACAGACGGACGGACGACGGACAATGGACCACGACTATAGCTCAGATGACTTATAGTCAGCTGAGCTAAAAACTGTTCCATAGCAAGCAATCAAAAGATGCTTGGAAGGGTCTTCAGGAATTAACTGGTATAACTAAAAGCAAGAAAGAATGCTCACTGCTTGCTGAAAATGGCTATGCTGACAAATTAAATACATTCTATGCACGTTTTGATGAAAGTGACTTCTCAAAAGAAAAAGATGACATTCGGAGCAGTCTGAGAGCAAATTTAGAATCATGTGATGATGGCATCCTTACTGATGTAACTGATGTAAACAAAGTGTTAAGTAAGATTAATGTAAAGAAAGCCTGTGGACCCGACAAAATCAGTGGCAGATTAATTAAAACCTGTAGAAATAGTTTGTCCTTCATCATACATTACATTTTTCAATTGTCTCTCTCCTTATGTAAACTACCAAAATTATGGAAGACCGCAGAAATAATTCCAGTCGCCAAAAATAACTCTCCTAAAGTGATGAATGATCTTAGGCCTGTTGCACTAACATCTATTCTCGCAAAATCTTTGGAGCGAATAGTTCTTAATAAATTACTTCCAATTGTTAAACCAATGCTAGATCAACATCAGTTTGCATATTCATCCAACAGATGCACAAGCGACGCAATTGCCACATTAACTCATTATATTTATCAACACTTAGACAGGGACCCCAGAAATTATGCCAGATCACTTTTCCATTGATTATTCTTCAGCCTTCAATACAATACAGCCACACATTATGATCAATCAGCTCTGTAGATATAACATTCCTCTTTCCTACTGTCTATGGATTCTAGATTTTCTCTCGGATAGAAGACAACATGTTAGAACAAGCAAAGAAACTTCTTCAGATATAATCATAAATACTGGTGCTCCACAAGGCTGTGTTCTGTCAGCAGTCCTTTTTATTCTATATACAAATAATTTGTCTGTGAGCCTTTCAGATTGTAAAATTATCAAATATGCAGATGACACTGTCATTCTAGGCCTGATACACAAGAATGATGAATCGCTCTACAGGAAAACCATTCAATATGTGACTGGTTGGTGTGAGGAACACTACCTTCAGTTAAATGTAAAGAAGACTAAAGAAGTAGTATTTGATTTTAGGAGATCAAAATCTGTAATTACCCCAGTTGCTGTCAAAAATGAAGATGTTGATATTGTAGAAAATTATAAATACTTAGGATGTATTATTGACAGAAATCTGAATTGGAAAGAACATGTGTTGAATCAATCCAAGAAAGCAAGCAAAAGATTATATTACCTTTATTATCTAAGAAAGCTTAATATTGACAAAACCATAATTACCATGTTTTATAATTCAGTAATTTCCAGTGTCCTTACTTATTCACTGGAGTGCTGGTTTACAAATATATCTGATAAGTTAAAGAAACAGTTGAATAATACCAGGAAGAGAAGTAGTAGAATAACTGGTACTTCTCTTGCCACACACCAGGAAATCTGTGAAACCAAAACAATGACCTTTATATCTAAGGTCATGAATGACAAAACACATCCCCTATATTCAGAGTTCCGTTTTTTACCTTCAGGTAAACGCCTAGATACAATATTCTGCAGAACAACTCGTTTTAAAAAATCTCTCGTACCACACAGTATTAAACACTTTAACTCACAACCCTCTTAGAAATTTAATGTTTGAATTATGTGTTTTACCTGCAGAATTATCTGTTTTATCATTTTTACATGCTTAATTTTACATGCATCAATATGTTATGTGTGATTTTTATGTATTTTTGTATTATTTTTATGTATTTATCTATCTATTTACTTATTTATTTTTATGTAATGAATTGCAAGTCAACAACAAATTCCTGGAACTGAAGGCTAATAAATGTTGTCTTATCTTATCTTATCTTATCTTATCTTAATGAGCTCTTATTTGTAACTAGTCTGC
Source organism: Sipunculus nudus (assembly GCA_026874595.1). NCBI lineage: Eukaryota > Metazoa > Annelida > Sipuncula > Golfingiida > Sipunculidae > Sipunculus > Sipunculus nudus. The sequence goes on along the minus strand of CM049317.1, from coordinate 40,622,442 downwards.
ATCCATTAAGCAGCTGTTACCCCAAACAAGGAAATCCCCATGTATCTTGGTCAGCAGTAAGGATTCTCCCCTGGAACCTAACACCTGATTGGTTGATAATGATGGAAATAGTAATCTGGGATAAATCTGTCTGTTCGTCGCTTAATGGATACAGACTCGTCCGCAGACTTGGATGCCGGCCTTGTGTATCTATTATATAAACAAGTACCGGCAAACGATATAACATGGTTAAAAGCTCATTAAACGGTAGGGGATTGTTGTTAAGGTAAATTGAACACTATTTAAACCAAGATCAACACAAATAGTGATTCAAGCGCCTGTGAGCAAGTGTTTCGGCTATCCTCGTATAATCAGCCAATCAGAACAATATACGAATATATTGGGTTATTACGGAATATTTCACACACATGGTACGTGTCGTTGGAGAGATAAAAAAACTTATTAAAAGTTCTAGCGGGTTTATTTTATGTTACACGATACTTGTAAACGATGAGGCGTCGTCAAAAATGACGACTGTATTTGCATCCTCATGGGGCCTTATAATATATAGTAAAGCTGTGTTTCCATTCATGCGTGAATCTCGTACGTCTCGTACGCAAAAATCGGATCCCTCTTTTTAAGATGAACTGTTTCCATATATACGTTTTAACGTGCTCCGCATGCGTATCCGCAAAAAAACGGACAGCATCGAAACCGGATCGGTGAGCGTTTCATTTGTTTTGCTGCCTGTCGTCCTTGCAGTTTCAAAAGAGGCACGTGAAAGGGTATCCGCAAGAAAAACGTACGTACTTATGGAAACAGGTTTTTGCGGACTGCGCACTATGGAACGTACGTACGTCTTTTGCGGATACGTTTTTTTGCGGATACATGGAAACACAGCTTTATAATGCGTTTGTCAGACATAGATGTTCAAGCACTTTGGCAGGGCTGGGATCTGGCTTGTCTCGTCCCAAGACGCTTTAATCCGATTCGCTCTGCTCCTCTCCATCAACCTGGGATCTTATCACAGTTGTGGATTCCGCAACAAGGATCTGGCCTTAATGTCAGAGGGCTGATCTGGCGCTACCCTCAGTGATGACTAAAAATTGCCAAAGAGCCATATAAAGACCTTTTCATGTTTACTGGCTTGTGACAAATGATTTATAGTTAATTTAAACTAATATGTATTTATATATATAGGCCTACATACATACATACCCTCTCTTGATAACGCCTCTCAAAATACTCCATGTCAGCTGCTTCGTCCCTTCCCCCAGTATAACCAGGACCTGGCTGTCCCACGTTCAGGGCCGACATCCTTTCGGAGAGATCCTCGTCAATCTTGTCATAATCTGCCAGTAAATTCACAAGCTACTCAACAGGTGACAACATTTGGCATCGACAGTCACCTAAGGCATGATATTCTCCCGTCACCCAATCATGACATTCCCCTGTCACCCAATCATGACATTCCCCTGTCACCCTACCATAACATTCACCTCTCACCTAGACCTAGACTAGTCCATCTCTGGACCCTTGTGTCCTATGTTAGACCTGATGGACGGACACCTACGTGTCCGTCCATCAGGTCTAACATAGGACACAAGGGTCCAGAGATGGACTAGACCTAGACCTGCAACAGGTCGAGGAATAATTTTTTTTCATTTGTTTGTATCACGTTTATCAATGTTCAGTGATCATTTTATAATTCATGTATTGGCCCCTTCTGTGGGGTGCAAATAGTTTACTTTCTTTCTCCAGGGGGCCCCACTATCACTAAGGGGTAAGGACTAGATGAGCACACAGACGCCACCTGTAGTTATTATTGTGAATTACTGGAACTGGTCATGGCAGCAACAAAGAAGCTGGACATAGGGTCAACAGAGTAAAAGAATAGGGGTTGCTTTTACTTGGGGTATATTTATGCAAAATCAGAAACAGACAAAATTATAGGGACCTACGCAGGTCTAACCTAGACCCAGTTGTGGCTCTGTTGTAAACACAGAGCCACAGGTCCCTGCCTTTATTTATCTAGCGGACAGGGGCGCATGCAGGTGACTACGATGTACCCATTTTAAGGACAATCAGCCTGTGGTTAAGCCCCAGGTGATTGGCTAGTGATTGTTTCAGGCTAGCCCTGTGCACTGCACGTGTTACATCATCACTGCAAACTTACTGGCGCAACCAGCTGAAATGTGATACATGGTCCTGGCCAGCTGAAACAATCAAGTGTGTTACCTTGGTAACAACGGCTGCCTATGGCCAGTGGTCTGTGTGTATGGAGTGGTCCAGTTACAGGACACTCACACCATGCACCAGTGATGATGTAACACATGCATGTACACTGCCTCTTGAACCAGCTCAGAGCCAATTAAGCTTTATTAATGACCTAGTAGGAAATAGCCTCTAATAAAAAGTAAAATGTATTACTCTATTGCTTTGCCTTCTGTTTCTATTACTATTACTATTACAGCTCAAAATTTTGAGTCTATTACTATTACTATTACTATTACATGAAAAAAGCTGTAATAGTCTATTACTATTACTATTACTTATTACTATTACCCCATGTCTGATCAGGATATAAACCCTGTGCTCTGTATGTTTTGTATAATCAACAATGTAGTGGGTAGGCCTACATGTATACTGGGGTATGGGGTAAACTTAAAAACATCCTCTTGTATTGTAGTCAGTTATGTAGTTAAGTCCACACCATATTTTTGTAATACATGTATTTTGTTAGTAGTTCACACTATATAAGTTTTTAGAGTATATTTACCTTCATGACTCAAGATGGACTTAGTCCAGAAAACTCAAGTTAAATGTCAAGAGTCTGAGTCCCTAAAAAGTATACTTAACTCTGAACTCGAGTCCAAATGCGGTCTAGAGTCCTACATCACTGATTTCGGTATTATCACAGGGAGCAGTTGTTGTTGTATTGTCTTATTAACACTGATTGTTTGTATATCACAGGGGCAAAAATGGTCGTATCAACCTCAATTTTATCTCATTTTTTTTCCATTCCCCAAATCATGGTGTTGTCAACCTTTGTTGTTCTTGTTACAGTATGTCTGTCTATTCTTTTGTTGTTGTCGATTTTGTCAACGGCCTTGTTGTTCTGTCTGACATTTAGCACAATACAGTCCACAATGTTTAAATGATTGCTTTGAATCTTATCGCTTCAGTGTATGTCATCTAAATATGGAAGCTTGTGGTATTTGGTGATAATTGGTCAAAGGTCAAGGTCACCCAAAAAACTCAAAATCGTTATTTCCTCATATCGTGGTCAAAAATGGTTGAATCAACCTCAACTTTACCCCATTTTGTTTGTCTTTCCATTCCCCATATCACTGTGGGGTTAAAAACCTCGTGTCACTTTTTTGGTATGTTCGTCACATGTCCGTCTGTTTGTCGGTTGTTGTCAATTTTGTTTCCTTTGTTCTTCTTTTGTCTGACATTACAGCTTGCAGTAATTCCTTTCAAACCTACAGAGTTAAAGGAACATAATCAGGAGCAATAATATTCCTATTCTTTCACACTATCAGTTCAGTTTTCCTTTATTCAAAAGTTTCCCTAGTAAATCAATTCCAGCACAGTCTCATTTCCTCGCATACGACTGTTTAACACATCGATATAGCATTGCGTGTTGGTAAACACAGTCTGTTTACCAGATGTCCGATTAAGAGGGGCAACACACGGTGTTTCAGCCAGCGGGAACATATAGACCTATTACATTTTTAGCTCAGCTGACTATAAGTCATCTGAGCTATAGTCGTGGTCCATTGTCCGTCGTCCGTCCGTCTGTCCGTCCGTCCATAGATGTGGCACGTTTTGAAACCGTAAGACCTAGGAATCCAAAATTCAGCATAATGTTAGATGTCCCCAAGATCTCCTACCAAGCCGAAAACTGGGTCTTTGCGACTTCGTTCCTTTGAGTAATTAGGGAAAAACCTCAATTTTTTATTAAAATCCTATTTTCACACTTCAGGACTGCCTAATATCAAAACCACTCATCTGTTTTTCCTCATATTTACCATAAATAATCCTCTATATGGTTCCTATGTACATGCCAGAAATTGGGTCTGTATTATGTAATTTAAAAAAGTTATGGGCCCAAACATAATGCATTTTGTAAATAATCAGGAAAAAAATTTGATCACTTAACACAGAACTTGTTAAAGCTAAGCACTTTTTTTCCAGTAATATAACTTTTATTAATCAAAATTAAATTGTATACCCAAAATTTGATCAAAATCTTTTAAATTTTTTGAAATATTAGCAAAAATAAAAAATTGGTACCTTAAACTTTGCCCAACCGTGACCATGGCACGTTTTTTTCCTGTAACTGCTGTGGATTTAATTTTCAAAGCATGTTTTTGTTAGCATTTCAACTGTTAACATTTAAAATTTGAAACCAGTTGATCAAAAACTGTAGATTTTATTCAAGTTTTCAAGCACCATGTCACATATTGTTTACATCAACCTAGTGTTATGCAGTTTGCTAGAGCTCAGCTCCCCAGCTTCAGCTCTAAGTTCCTTAAATTAGGCATACTGTAAGATGTCTCCAAAATCCCCTATATCCCCAATTGTATACCCAAAATCAGATCTGTATTTTGTAAATTTTATAAGTTATTAGCATAAACATAAAATCAGTACCTGAAATTTTACCCAACTTTGACCATGGCACATTTTTTCCCTGTGAGTACTGTTGATTTAATTTTCTCAGAATGTAAACATAAGTATTTAATGTGTTTAAATCTGAAATTTGAAACTAAAAGGTTGAAAATTAGGCTAGTTATTGAATTTTATCTTGAGGGTCTATTGTAGTCACTTGCTTTGTTCCAGATGCAGGTAGGCCACTCCAGGTCACTGGAAGTCAGCTATGCCAGGGTTCCTGATTTGTTTCAGTCACTGGGGGAGATCCCCTGCTGTGACAGGTGTACAATTGTTCTCATATCACACCCCCTCCCCCCCCCCCCATGAATATATAAATATACATTTGTATGCATGATGTGGTGTTACATGACAAGATTGAGATTTATGATGATGCAATTTAGAATTATGAATCAACGTTTATATTCAGAAATATATGTTATATTGGAAATGTATACAAATTAAACTTAAAATAAAAAAATGAGGATCTAATACAAACATGTGTTCATTATTTTCGAGCCTCAGCAGAATTGGAGATCAGGCTTTGTTTGCCCTGAATGTTTATGCAAAAGTGTTGTTAATCCCATCTCTTCCCCCCCCCCCCCCCCACCCCCGGCTGTCATTGATCCCTAGCACCTCACCGTCACCTGTGCACTGGGACATTAGTTAATATTGCAAATGTGTACAATTTTTTCAATTTGAAAGATAATTGGATTAGAAAAAATTAAGATCTAATATTGAAACATATTCTTGCCCCAGGAGAATGGAACATAAAGTGATCAGCTCTTGTCTGTCCATCATCTCTCAATTATCATTAAATATATATACTAATTATGAAATTTTTCCTTTAAGCACTGTTGAAATAACTTTCATATGCTGTATGTGTATGGATTTAAGCCATTAATGTCTGAAATTTGAAAGCAACTTATGTATTCAGATGTGTAATATTGCAGATGAAAAACTTTAAACTATTAAAATATATTATCAGCGTTGTTTGTCTAACAGTCTGTCTGTCCTTTTTTAAATATTATGTAATTGTGAATGGACTATTTAATCCTGTAAGTATTGTTGAATTAAGTGGAAATCCTATATGTATATACACTATGTTAATACAGAGATGTTGTAACTCCCATCATTCCAGCCCTCCACCCCCCCCCCCCCCCAACCACCACCACCAGGTTCTTGCATCTGGGGACTGGAGACATCAGTTATATTTCAACTGTATACATTTTATAAAATAAAAATACATATATTTAATAATATATATTATGTAAAATAGATCCAATTGAGCAAATGTGTAAACTACTGAACTGTCAACAAACTATCAAAAAGCCAGCCAGTGATCATGGTAATAATATACATCTTATGTTCACAAACTGCTCACATGCTTCAATTTTGACATTAGAGAATGCATGGTTTGGTCACAAAATATTATTTGCAACAATTTCTCACTCATCAATACAAACCAATCATGTCAACCAGCCATGGCATATATTACCTTTTCATCTTAGACTTGATCTCCATTATTATTTTAGATTTTTACCTTCAAGGCCAACTTCAGCTAAGCACAGTGACCCATATTTATAGCACCATGTCTTGAATGTTTACATCAAGTCATTGGTTAACAGTGTTCCAGGCTGTTACATAACACCTTCACTCCTTGCTTACTGCTTCTGTGAGTGTCTGGGTCAGGCTGGGTCAGGCAGTAATTACCAGAGAGCCTTTCTCCTCTCTCTTTCCCTTTCTCTCTTTCTAGCTCTCTTTCTCTCTCTCTCTTTCTCTCTCTCTCACCCCTATGCCTCCCTTCCTCCCTCCACCCCATTAAGTTGACAGGTACTATAAACCTAATTTATTAGATATATATGTTGATGCAATTAAGAAATGTGAATCAACTGAAATATTCTTATATATATGTTATACTCTAAATGTATAGTTACATTTTCAAACCTGGAAAAAAATGATGATATAAAAAAGGGAATTTATGTAAAAATTGTTCATAATTTCCTGGCTCAGAAAAATGGGAATTAAAATTATTTGCTTTGTTTCTCTAGCTTTCTTGCCTGTTTTAAATATTTAATAATTATGAATAAACTTTTTTTTCCTGTAAGCTCTGATTAATTAAATTTCATATCCTGTACGTATATGCAAGGGTATTGTAACTCCCACCATCCCCTTCCCCCACCCCACTAAGTCCTTGCCCTTAGCAAAATGAAAAGTTTGCCGCTGCTTTGCTGCAACCGTGCTGCAAAGCAGCAGAAACCAAAATAGGCTGCAAGAAGAGTGTGCAGGAAGGCTGCGGCTAGTTGCATGCTTCCCGCTGCCTGGCAAAGGCTGCAGGAAAGTGTGCAGCAAATCTGAATTGTGTGGTGGAAGGTTGTGGGAGGGTTGCGGCTAGCCGCAGTCCTATAGAGTATTTTAATACTGTGTGCAGGAAGGCTGCGGGAGGGTTGCGGCTAGCCGCAGCCTCATAGAGTTAACTGGATGCTGTGTGCAGGAAGGCTGCGGGAGGATTGCGGCTAGCCGCAGTCTCATAGAGTTAACTGGATGCTGTGCGCAGGAAGGCTGCGGGAGGGTTGCGGCTAGCCGCAGTCTTTTACAGTTTTATTTGCTCTACTATTTCCTGTCTTACCCTGCTGTGATTGGCTAAACTGATTTTGGAGGGAAAGGCAGCCATTTTTGCAGTGCTTTGTTAGCTCTTCTAAAAATATGAAGATCTGTGCCAAATAGCTCAAGTAAGAATAACATTCAACAGATCCAGCATGTTCAGAGGACTCATTGGATTAATTAGAACATACAATTAGTTGATGGGAGGAACAAAGAGAGGGTGTTATGTTACTACCACCAGAAAGTTTGAACTACATATTTGTACCCTAAGGGATGCCGCAGCAAGCATTGATAAAGGGCTGCCCAGCACTGATAAGATTGATTTTTCCTCAAGTAATTTTATACACAGAAAGTGTAGTATTAAATTTTATTTTGTGGAAAAGTAAAAACTAAGTCTAAGATTAATGGTGGGATTGAAAGATGTTTTCAAGCTGGAAGGCAGATATATCAAAGGCAGCATGAAAACAATTCTGTGGTTAACGTGTATATCATGCATTTATTGAACTCCAATGCATTTTGAGTTTTATTGATTTGAATATGAAACAGTAACTTTAAATAAGGTTTTGTTTTCATCTTCACACAAACTTTAAAATTCTCAGGCTAAGCTTCATTTAAAGTTGATTTGCTAAATTCTGTTTGACTTATGTCTATAGATGTCACCCTAAGTAAACGGGAAATTCCTTACAATATTGAAGTAACCCAATGTCACTTTGTGGTTCATGTTTCCAGTCCTTGGCCTGACAATATACTCACCCAGAACTTTTATTCAGCTATGTAGCTACACAACTTCATGCAGGATTCGTGTGACTGTGTAGTGTGTACTCTGATTCATATTCATCAAGGTGTAATTTCTAACAAAGCTTGATTAAGTTTGGTTTATATTTAAAAGCCATTATGGATTAAGGTTTAATTGTATGTGCAAATTAAATGGAGTTTCATGAGAGCTTGTTCTGTTGAGTACCTGCATTTATAATTGGAGCAGAGACAGTCACTGACTATTGACATGGCATGTCTGCTTGTACACAATAACTGAGCCCACGTGCTATTGTTTATACATATCATGGCTGCTATCTAATTGGCCCCTGCTGCTGGAAAGTGTGCGAGAAGGCTGCGGGAAAGTGTGCGAGAAGCTGCAGAAAGTGTGCAAGGCTGCAGGAAGTGAGTGAGAAGGCTGCGGGAAAGTGTGCAAGAAGGCTGCGGGAAAGTGTGCGAGAAGGCTGCAGGAAAGTGTGCAAGGCTGCGGGAAGTGTGCGAGAAGGCTGTTTAAAAGTGTGCGAGAAGGCTGCAGGAAAAGGGCTGCGGGAACATTGGTTGCAGCAAGCCTGCAGCAAGGTTTCCGCAAACTAATTTGCATGGCAAATTGTGACCTTGCTGCAAGGTTGCTGCAAAGCTGCGGGAAAGTGTGCGAGAAGCTGCAGAAAGTGTGCAAGGCTGCAGGAAGTGTGCGAGAAGGCTGCGGGAAAGTGTGCAAGAAGGCTGCTGGAAAGTGTGCGAGAAGGCTGCGGGAAAGTGTGCGAGAAGCTGCAGAAAGTGTGCAAGGCTGCAGGAAGTGAGTGAGAAGGCTGCGGGAAAGTGTGCAAGAAGGCTGCGGGAAAGTGTGCGAGAAGGCTGCAGGAAAGTGTGCGAGGCTGCGGGAAGTGTGCGAGAAGGCTGTTTAAAAGTGTGCGAGAAGGCTGCAGGAAAAGGGCTGCGGGAACATTGGTTGCAGCAAGCCTGCAGCAAGGTTTCCGCAAACTAATTTGCATGGCAAATTGTGACCTTGCTGCAAGGTTGCTGCAAAGCTGCGGGAAAGTGTGCGAGAAGCTGCAGAAAGTGTGCAAGGCTGCAGGAAGTGTGCGAGAAGGCTGCGGGAAAGTGTGCAAGAAGGCTGCGGGAAAGTGTGCGAGAAGGCTGCGGGAAAGTGTGCGAGAAGCTGCAGGAAGTGTGCAAGGCTGCAGGAAGTGTGCGAGAAGGCTGCGGGAAAGTGTGCGAGAAGGCTGCAGGAAAAGGGCTGCGGGAACATTGGTTGCAGCAAGCCTGCAGCAAGGTTGCCGCAAACTAATTTGCATGGCAAATTGTGACCTTGCTGCAAGGTTGCTGCAAAGCTGCAGCAAGTTTGCAGCAACAGTGCGGGGCAAGCTCGTTTTTTGCTAAGGGTGCTCCTTCGCACTGTCAACAATAGTGTTATTGCTATAGCATAAAATTTAATAATTTGAAGAAAATATATACAGAGATTCTGTGAGTGTCTGGGTCAGGCTGGGTCAGGCAGTAATTACCAGAGAGCATTTCTCCTCTCTCTTTCCCTTTCTCTCTTTCTAGCTCTCTTTCTCTCTCTCTCTTTCTCTCTCTCTCACCCCTAAGTCCATGCTCCTTCGCACTGTCAACAATAGTGCTATTGCTATAGCATAAAATTTAATAATTTGAAGAAAATATATACAGAGAGACAGAGGCGTTGTAACTCCCATCGTAACCCCCCCTCCCCCCATCAAGTCCTTCCGCCTGTGGTGTGGGGATTTTATAGCAACTGTATACATATCATAAAATAGAAAAAACAGTTTGATTAAAGTTTAAATTTAAAAAATTGGATCTCATTAGACAAATGTGTAAAATGTTGAACTGTCAACAGCCTGTCAAAAAGGTATCCAATGAAAGCGCAAGGTCAGATCTTAAAATATTATTTGCAACAATTTCTTCAATCATATCAACCAACCGTGGCCTTGATTACCTCTTTCTCTCAGACATTATCTACATTTCATAATATTTTAGATTTTAACCTTCCAGGTGTTTAAGTACTGTTGAATGCTCCCTCCCTCTCTCTCTATCTCCTTTTCTCTCTAAATCCAAACCTCCTTGCTGCCCACACTGTTTCCTTCTCCGAACCCCATCCCAATGTCAGCCTCAGTAAACGAGAACAAGTTGAATCAGATATATTCATATTTTTATATATTGTATAACTGTTTGTTGCCTATATACGTGCCAGAAATTATGTCAATATTGTGTAATATGTAGATGTGGTGGGCATCAATATAATGTACCTAAGAGATATCATGTCATACAGTCACAATTCATAAATCCACTCTTCAGCATAGTTAATAATAACATTATATATGTCAAATTGAAATCTTGCAGACTTCTATACACTATAGATCCTTCAACAAATAGCCTTATCATCATTCTACCACTGCTTAGTGTACTGTCATTGCATTCATATTTGCTCAAATATATTGCTATTTTCAACAGCTCCCAAATAAATAAAAAATAAACCACTATATTTACTCCATATTAATCCATCAGTCAGGTAATTTCATACATGATTTACTCGCATATTACATTATATTCCTTTATAATAGCCTAATAGGTCCATGATATTCATAAGGTTTGTCGACTAAATATAGTATCACAATGGTGATACATTTATAGTTCAATCATGATCAGCTGAGCGTCGTGACCCATAGGTCCCTTGTTTTTAAACAAGTCAGTCAGGGCATCTTTTGATTGGCACGTGTTGTGGCTCCGCGCAGCACACGGCCCGATGCACTGTGTTTATGTTGACACCTGCGATCGCGCCTGGTTAACTGTTTTTAACACTCGTTTACAGGAGTAAGCAAACGGTTTCAAGGCAATATTTTGGCAGGTACAGATTTATTCTAAAGGGAAGAAGCTATTTTTCCGTGTTAACTCAACATGCTTTATAGGTGATTGGCCCTCTTAAACTACAATCCCTCCATATATCAGGAGTTTTGTGAAAGGTCAATTTCATCAAATCACCTCAATATCGCGTGTTCCTAATATGCAAAAATTACCAAAGTCAAATAAACTCTATATCATCATATCCATCTCTCTTTTGTCATTATTCTAAGCAATTATTGCCTCAACTTCCACGTTTCCTCTTCCGATAGCCCATCAACCTCTGGTTGTCTAGTTTGTTGCTTGCCGGAATCAGAGATTTCGCAAGTATGTTGGTCAGCTGTATATGTATGTTTGTTTGTCTGCACTCTGCAGGCCACAATTTTGCAGCAATTACTTTCAAATTTATATAATTAGTATATAATTGTCCCCAATAGAAGCCTATCGTTTTTGGGCATTATGAGTTAAAGGTCAAGGTCAGGGTTATCAAGAATGGCTATTTTCTTCATATACAGTGAAACTCCTACTTGTGGACAACCTGTATGGCGGACAACTCACTAATGCGGACGCTAAATCTCAGTCCCTTCAAATACTGCCGTATATAAACTCAGTACAGCAGACAACTCACTCTCCCGGACAAGTGACAATTTTTCCCGTCCCGCCTGCTTTTCCAGTACATATTAATTATTATGACCCTCCGAACTCTATTTTTGTTCATATATCTGCCGGGAGATTGCGCTCCGAGGTTTCGACCTCGTCTGACCTATTTTGGTCAAAGCGACAGCCCGAGGACAAGCGTAATTTGGTGAACCATCGTGATGCTACATGTGAAAGTAAAGTCGAATTTGTCGTTTATTTCTATAAATGTGAAGATGTCACATTCATTACTTTATTAAGATTGTCCGGTCTATCAGAAAAATAACTAAGCTTTCAAACAGCTTTTCATTTGACAGGACCACCATTAAAGACTAAATCTTCGTGCATTGTGATCGGCGTCCGGCCCTGGAAGCCTTAACCAGTTTGCAGCAGTTTGCACTTTGTTATGGTGAATGCGTTGTGATGACTATCCTTTAACAAATAATCATGCTGTCCGGATGCTGTCAATAATCAATCTTCAATAACCCAGGGCAACCATCCATGAATTATGCTTACTTAGAAGATGAAACATAACATGGTACATCAAAGTGAAACTGCCTAGATTAGGGCACTCGGTAAAACCCGGAATTTCCGCGGAATTTCCGAGGATATTCCGAGATTCCTCGGAATAAAAGTTTGAGCCATTTCCCTCAGCAGAAGATCCCTGAAAGTAGGAAAAAAGTTCACATACATATAAAATGAATAATTATCTTCCTATTTCTTTGGGGTTCCGTTCTAATCCTCGACTTTTAAAGGGGTATTCTCCGGTTTTCCGAGCCAGATCTGACCGGCCCGGGACGACGGCCTTGTTTATGGTAGATCATACCTACATCCGGTGGTTTCATGAGAATTCGTGGAGAGTATAAACAGCTGACAGGCCTGGATAAAAAGGATATGGCCAGTAAAGAGAGTGAATTGTAGATTTATCAGATATACTCCTCTTACTGATAATAAGATCATGAAATATTGTGAAAGGCCACAACTAAAGAAAGGGACAGGGTATGGAGAGAGATTCTACAATTAATGGAAGTGGTATGACATTTGGACAGGGAGGCTACAGCAGTATCAGTGTCTACAAGTGTCTCCATTTACCACTGGCGTTATTAAAATTATATTTTTTATTAGTCCAATGAACAAAGGAACACATTTGAAAACAAAATCATTTATTAACAACTGAACCATAACAATCAAATAAAATATGTACAAATTGAAAGTAAATTAAGCCTCATGAAATACACCTGATACCACAATGAAATATTGAATTTAAAATACCAATGTAATGATTTTAAATATCCATATATATATATATATATATATATATATATATATATATATATATATATATATATATATATATATACTTGTACATTTTATTACTATTAATTTACTATCTATAGAAGAATTAAACGAATAAACGATGTAACCCAACAGGTAATAAATAATTTGTCAACAGGAATGGAGAAAGCTGCAGTTTTTTATGTGGTTTTGAGTGGGCCCGGTCGCCGTGAGTCTTGATTCTCCGGGAATTCTCCAGGCGCTTCCAAAATATTAGTAAACATGGCAGTCGTGCAGGGCTGTTTGAAAAGATGTTAAAAAAATCGTACGCTGTACCTTAATAAGTCGAGGATTAGAACGGAACCCTGAATAAATGGGAAGATGTTCATTCTTCAGGTATGGGTATTTTTTTTCTACTGTCAAGGATCCTCTGCCGAGGGAAATGGCTCAAACTTTTATTCCGAGGGATCTCGGAAATTCCGAGGAAATTCCGGGTTTTACCGAGGGAGCGAGTATAGAATCCGGCCTACATCGGAGAAGGTGGAAAATTAATAAAGTTTTTTGGAGTGATTCTGTGTTATGTTCCATGACCTCCGTTCTCTCACCTTGGTTGTAAGAGCAATCTGAAACATGAGATAAATATGTGAATTATTAGTACATCGAGAACATGCAAAGATGTGATCATACAACGGGATTTGAACCACCGACCGCACGCCCAGAAGCCGTCTGCGTAACTAACTGTGCCACGAAGGCAAGTTGCAAGCGAGAGAAAAGCCAGGAAATTTAAGCCTATTCAAACTATTGTGAATGAATAACTGCTGAAATGTCCACCAGATGTCGCTGTGTTTTAGGGGTGGATTCTCAAAGGTTAATAATAGTACTGTACATGTAATAACGTGTTTCAATTGGGGGCTGGCTGCCCCCACACCCCCGCTAAAATTCTGAAATGGTAAATGAGAATGTGAAGCAAAATAAAAAGCAGAATGTGTGGTAAAAGACAGTAGAAATAAATTAAATGGGGGCTGGCCGCCCCCACACCCCCACTTAAGTCACCCCCTTTAATTGTTGTGTATGACATCAGCATAGTTTGTGCACAGGGAAACACAACATGGCGAGACATAAACAGTGATGGATGGATACGTTAGTTGACGTTGAGGTGACAAGAAACAGCAAGTATATGAAGTTCACATATTAAGGACAGGACTGATTATACTTAAGATTAAGTTATTGAATATTCTTTGATGGCTTATGGCAATTATTAAATGGTTCCAGCCAGTTAAGACCCATTCTTGTCAGATGCAAATGTAGGCCGGATTCTATACTTGGGCCTTACCGAGTGCCCTAGATTAGTGTGTGAGGCCTAGCTGATAAAGTTGAAAGATAGAACAAGTGTTTTCTACAGAGCCCGGGAGACGACATGGTGAAAAATATTTATTAATTCGTGCGCTCGAATTACTAGCCAATGAGAAGCAAGCACACATCGACTCAGTCTAGGCACAGGCTGGCAGTTTCAGCGGGCACACACGGTTGTCAAAATGAAGCCCAGCGCCTTCCGACAGTTCCGTGACTTCCTACCTTGGAAAATTCAGAACTCTGTATATTGAAAATAGAAAGGGCTTTAAGCGATACTTAAAGAATATAAATATAAAACTCACAGATCCAGTTGCCGTGCATAGTGGAAAATTTCATCGTTCGGGCATAATGGGAACATTATTATAGACAAAGCCGATCAGGCTGAAATTTTTAACAGTTCTTTTGCTTCACAAAGTAACTCCAGTTACAGTTCTCAATCGCCATTTGACAGTGATGCTAAATTGCAAATTACGCATTAACCAGGTGAAATGAACTTCACAGAACTTCTCATGTCATATTTGGGATTCGCTTTCCTGACAGGAACACATAAACATGATATGTTTGAAAGCTAATAAGCGTTTGAAAATTTTGAAAAAATTATAAATTCCAATTCTCTATGAAAGTTTTAGATCGTATGTATAAATCATTAATACATCTAGTACTGGAGTATGGTGTTTTAGTATTAAACAATTGTTCTGTCAGACAGTCATACCAACTTGAGAGTATACAACGGAAAGCATGTTTAACATGTACTGGAGCGCTCTCGACTTCCAGCACTGGAGCTATGATAAAAGAGATATAATGGTCAAGTATAAAAATAAGAAGAGAGTTGGCTATACAATCCACATTTTATGAATTGATTAACGGACTAGCACCAGATTATCTGCTTATATATTAACTCAAACTCTGTCTCATGCTTCGCCCTAAACAGTCCGCGCATATCGCATTTGCTAAAGATGCTGAGGTTCAAACGGAAAGACTGTCGCTTTTCTTTCCTTCCAATTTTCTTTCCTTTCAATAGCCTGCAAACTTTGGAACAGTGTCATATATTTAAGTCTACTTCAATCGATTCCTTTAAGGAAAATGTTCGTGACTGTTTAAACCCTGCCTCTCGAGAAATATACAGTTATTATTGCGACAATCATCGTCAGCATGAAATTATCCATACTCGGTTACGACTAGGTGCCAGTTACTTAAATCAATACCTATTTTCAATAGGAAAAACTGATGTTTTTAATCTAATTGATATGCTCGATATGGACTGAGACGTACGCCAACCAGTAATAATATATGTATAAGTATCAGTGTATGTGGAATGTATGTGGAATCTGTATTAACGTATATTAAGTATCTATCTTTCTATCTATCTATCTATCTGTCTATATATATATATATATATATATATATATATATATATATATATATATATATATATATCTTATCGTGAATGAGTATATGTGCACTTTTCCAATCTGATCATTTAAATATACATATATGCATTCATGTTAATTTTTTTACTTTCTTTTAATTTATATATGCAGGAGAGCAGTTGCATTAGCGTAAACGGCTACTTTGTTATCCTATTGAAATAAATATTTTTCCACCTTGGAAATATATTTTTCACACCTAGTAATTCGTGCGCACGGATTAGTATTTCGTGGCCACGAATTAGTAATTCGTGCACACGGATTAGTAATTCGTGCGCACGAATTAATAAATATTTTTGTCCACCTTGGAAATTTATTTTTTCACACAGAGTAATTCGTGCGCACGAATTAGTAATTCGTGGCCACGGATTAGTAATTCGTGAGCACGAATTAATAAATATTTTTCACCATGTCGTCTCCCGGGCTCCATAGTTTTCCTTACCTTTTTTAATAATTATATTTTATAAACTAGAATACGGGTAGTCGACAAGCGACTACGTGAAACCGCCGAAATCAGGGTGGGTCGGATGAAGTGAGGCATGTATTGAGTGGCAAGGAGAAATAGAGTGAGGTATGTTGCATGTTGCCATGGGTGTGTGCAGCCGAAATGTGTACAGGGATTGTACTCACCTGGTGGATCAAATTCAAGGAGTTTTCCAGGTTTTTTCCAGGTCTTATACTAATTTTTCCAGGGTGCAAATTTACAACAACATTATTTTATAGCTGGGTTCATATACTCAAATAAATATTTCATGACTTTTTTTTATGAAATTTACAAGACATGTGACAAAAATAAATCATGACCTTTTCCTCATCTCTTTGATATGTAAATGTTACTTAGGAATCATGGCGACATCGATCATCCTTCATCTTTTACATATGGTGAATATAGCTAAAACGAAAAAAAAATACACATAGAATTAAATTTATTTACAGAGTTATTATTTCAGCAGCTTAAAATATATTCTGTTGTTCATCTTTGAGAGGAGAAGCATAAAAAGGGTATTTTTCATTTGAAATTTTCATTTTCATTTGTAAAGCAACAAAACAATTACTGCATAGGCTTTGTGTGTAGGATATATATTAAACCATAAATATTAATCAGCTTTTATCTCAGATGTGGCACTTTTCAGTATATCTGTCTGTTTGTCAGTTGTCAACAATTTTGCGTGCTTGCTGTTTCTTGTGCTTGACATATGGCACTCTACAGGCAAGAATCACTTTGCAACTTACACTGTAAATAACCGAGACATGTCTCAACCTAGTTTGGTGTCTTTAGGTAAGCCACTGGCGACTTAAACTGGGCATCAAGTGTCTTAAAATTCAGAGGACTTGTGTAAGACACCAACAAAGACACATATGTCTTACAGTATGTGTCTTGGTGTCTTTCAGTATGTGTCTTGGTGTCTTACAGTATGTGTCTTGGTGTCTTACAGTATGTGTCTTGGTGTCTTTCCACAGGTGTCTTAAACTATTATAGTTTAAGAAATGGTTCATAAATAAATTTATCTCCAGGGCTTCTTACTTGCTTTTGCTATAAACACAACCTAAGAATAATATAACATATTAAATTTGCTCTATTTTTGCAGGACTCTCATAACTAAAAGCACGATTGAGCTGTTTTAAGTGTCCCAGTTCTGTAAAACTCGAGATAATAATTAAAGGTAATATTCACATAATATGAAACATAAGATTTGTAAAATAATGTATATTAGTAATTAATTATGTCTATTCACGAACGATATAGAAGTCTGTTGTCACGAAGCGCGAATTAAAGACACTAGTGTCTTCGAAGCATGTCCCGTAAAGACACATGAGAAGCAGGCTAAATTTAAGACACCAGCATCTATAAATTGTCTGCTTCGCGTGCTTTTAATCCACGTGATGTCAGCATCAACTCCTGATTCGTCTGTGCATTACCATGCCCCGCCAGGTCGGCAGCAAGGAGGCAGTAGACCATACCAGAACGCTGACATAGTTTTATCCTAAGAGAAGTGACGTAAGTAGGCCTATTTGTTATTTTTTTAAAATATATTCTGTAGAAAGTAAAACGGTCAATAGCCTTATTTGAAGCATAGATGAATACAATTTTTATTAAATCTGTTCTACAGTATCCATATTTTTATGTGCATGAAAACCAGTCACTCCAGACCGGCCATATTGTCTTTATTGATTGTTCAAAAGTCAGTCAGTACTGATCATTAAATATTGAAAATGAAACATATGTACATGTATACAAAGAAATAATTTATACTCGGAGAGTATCCTTAACATTTGACTGCATGAAATAAGACTGCATGAAACTATAGACCCATATTTATGCATATGTAATTTACAAATGCAATGGATTATGTGTAAATGAATTGCGTTGGGGGGGGGGACGAGGATGGGGATGGCAGCCTATAAGCAAGGCAGATCGGTTTTCCTAGTCGGTCAACCATGGGCCTACTGAGTACTGTCTATAAATATAATAATTTAAGAGCTGTTGGCCGTACTTTCATTTGTAAAATGTATTAAAAGAATGTACAGTATGCAAGAATGTGTTCAATGGCTCAGCTCAACGAGACAATTAAGGAGTCAGGGACACGGGTGATATGCATTGGCGGCGAAACCAAATTTTCATGGGGGGGGGGGGGGGGAGGGGGGGGGGGAGGACAATAGAAGACTAATATATGTATATATATATATATATATATATATATATATATATATATTATATGTATACATATATATGTACCGTGTATATGTACCGTATTTATACATATATATGTGTATTATATAAATATATATATATGGTACAACAAGTACTGAGAAGAAGGATATATATATATATATATATATATATATATATATATATATATATATATGAGAGTGGAAATACTAAAAAAGTAGTTGATGTTTTTATAAACATCATTCTGTTGGGGGGGGGGGGGGGGCTCTGCCCCCCAATAATTTCATTGGCCCGTTATCATAAATATGCTTTAATACGGTCGAGCCAAGTGTTTATAACACGTATAAAAGTTATCCCAGATATCTTTCAAAGTTACAGATTTTCAATCTGTTTTCTTTCATCTCTTCGTAATAAAATCACAAGACGATTAGAAACGACCCACGGGTAGGACATGGCTAGCCCAATTTGACCCTGCCATATATTATTGTATTTATACTATTATTGAGTCCACATTGACAAATGAGTTTCAGCAAGTCAAAAAACGCAGTCTAGATATTATCCTATACTCTATTTGTTGATAAACATTGGCTCGTAACCAGTCCTAAAAAGTGTAACATTTACCCCGCACAAGCGCGTAACTCTTGAGAGTTGATTGGTTTAGACAAAGTGTAACAATCTTGGTCAGCGCGTCTCCCAGTCAAGATAATGTGTTCATGTGTATGTGCAGGGTCCTGGATATTGCCGCGTAAATGCAGTTAGTGCATGTGACGATATGCTCTCTCCTGTCACTGCTAATAGGCTATAGTTGATACATCTTCGGTGAAATGTCTAAAATAAAATGTCACTTTGCATACATATATATATATATATATATCTCTGTTACTTATAACTTCCAAGCAATGGGCACCGAAGTACCCCCCAGAATAATGAAAATTTGATACCACAGCTCAACTATCCGGACAACTAATGCATTGATCACCATGATGCTTTGCTTGCTTATTGATCATGGAGTGTTTCATCAGGTTCTGCAGACTGGTTGCACCACCTGTATCTTTTCGATTTTTTACGCATTTCTTTTCTCTATTTTTGAGACCTTCAAATATGTGGTCATCTGTTACAAGGCACAAATCAAATAACTGCTATGATTATATATATGATTATGATCATATATATGCCTCTTCTCCATATTTTGGTTAAGTCATCTGCTTTCAACCTTGTGTCCCCTTGTCAGTGCTTCTGTCTAATTGTCAGTTTTCCTCAATTTTGCCTGCTTGCTGGTGCTTGCTTCTTACATATAGGAATCTACAAGCCACAGTTTTGCATGAATCCTTTTGAAACTGGTACATCTTATGTCTTGCACTAATATCTAGAAAGTCATTTTTTTTTAGCTCAGCTGACTATAAGTCACCAGAGCTTTAGTCATGGTCCATTGTCCGTCGGTTGTCCGTCCTTCCGTTAGACTGGCACGTTTTGAAACCATTAGACCTACGAATCCAAAATTCGGCATAATGTTAGATGTCCCCAGGCTCTCCTACCAAGCCAAAAACTAGGTCTCTGCGACTTCGTTCCTTTGAGAAATTAATCTTTGCAATTTAAACATAAGTGTCATCGTCCCCTTGCCATGTGAGAATGTATTAGGAAAATATTTGCTTGTTAGTCCCAGAACCTAGAAGTTCTGTAACGTATATTGAGTATTCCAATGTGTATATTAGGAAAAATGGGAAACTTTTATTGGGAGGTGAAGTCAGTAGAATTTTATTCTCAGAATCAATATGTACATTAGTATTTCTGTAAAAGAAAATGTTGAATGATTACCAGCGATCTCTACCACAAACTTGGTCAGATAATGGTTAAACCATATGGTTATACTTCAGATTTGCCCTTTTTTCATTACAGGGAATCGCAGAAACTGACATTGACAGACATCCGGTTTCAAGCCCTGGATCTGCTCCAAGAGCAGTCCTGTTTGTGGATGACTCAAACAATCTGATGGAGGCCGCCCTGCTAGCCGATGGAATCCCTATTTTTACAAAGACCAGTTCAGTCATCCAGACACTCCACTCCCTTATTATGTTTTATTACATTTCTGACTTAAATTACCCTCGCATTTACTCCCAGTTATTAGGTATCTTGCAACATTATGTTCTAGAGGACAAGGTAGATTTTAAGGGTTATGGCAATAAATTTAGAAAGTTTGCATTGAGCTTAGAAGCCACCGGAAAATTTGATAAATAATAATTCATCATGGCTAAGTCATGATGCAAAGTTACATTTTAGCTCAGATGACTGAAAGTCTTTTGAGCTATAGCAATGGGTCTTTGTCCTCTGTCATCTGTCTGTCCTTCACTCTGTCCATCCGTTAACTGAAGGGCACAAATCGCAATAGCAAGACCCAGAGAGTCCAAACTTCACATGCAGACAGTCCAAATTCTGGGTGTCTAGATTACTGAACTGGTTTTTGTAAATAAACTATATTGTAACTGTGCTCTGAGAAATAATATGATATAAATTTCTGTCAAAAGCCTAATGTATATACTCTTTATATCAAGCTAATAGTAACACAATGAAGTGGCCTGAAAGTGTTTGAATTATATATTGGCCTCGACATATCAGTTAAATACGAGGGTTAGTTAAGGATGAACACATTTTGTATACTTATAACGCTTGCAGTAACTAAAAAGGTGGCTATAGATTGGGTTTGAATTTAATGTGGGCCTCAACATACAGTTAACATACAGATTTGAGTTGAATACCATTGTTTATCCCTACATATAATCAGGAATTGTTAACATACAATTTTTAGCTCAGCTGACTTAAAGTCATCTGAGCTATAGTGATCACTCTTTGTCCGGCGTCCGCCTGTCTTTCTGTCTGTCCGTCCGTTAACCAGGCACAAATCGTAATCGCTGGTTCTGGAATCTTTTAATTTTAGATCTAGGGAGGTCCATGAAAAATCTCCTTGGAAACCAAAAATCAGGTCTCTGTTACACATAACTTCTCAGTTGTGGGGCTCCGAAGTACCCCCAGAATAATGCAAAATTAGATACAAAAGCTCAAGTATCTAAACAACTAATGCATTGATCACCATGATTCTTTGCATGTATATTTATCATGGAGTGTTTCATCAGTTCCTGCAGACTAGTGGCGCCACCTGTATTTTTTTACTTTTTACGATTTTTTCCCCTCTTTTTGAGACCTTGAAAGATTTGGTCATCTGTTAACAGGACACAAATCATAACGACTAGACCTAGAATCTTCTTTCTTGACATGCAGAAAGGCCCACGATAAGTCTCCTGGGAAACCTGGGATTAGGTCTCTGTTATCTATGTCCTTCAAGCAATGGGGCTCCGAAGTATCACCCAGAATAATGCAAAATTTGATATAAAAGCTCGAGTATCAGAACAACTAATGCATTGATCACCATGATTCTTTGCATGGATATTGATCATGGATTGTGTCATATGTTTCTGCAGACTGGTGGCGCCACCTGTATTTTTTTATTTTTTTTTTTTCGATTTTTTTTCTATATTTATAAGACCTTTAAATTAAAGATGCAGTCTTCCGTTACCAGGGCACAAACCACTGGATCTGTAATCTTCTAACTTGACATTCAGGGTGATCCATGAAAAATCCCCTTCGAATCCTGAAATTTGGTCTCTGTTACCCATATCAAATTGATATATTTCTCAGGAATGGCTGGATGGATTGTTATCAAATAAAATGTGCTTATGCGTCTTAATGAATTTTAGCTAATATGCATGAATGATAATGGCACCCTCATAATCTTTATTATTCGCCTGTGCAAGGACATGGTCAACATGTCAGTCGGCTGAGCGTCATGACTCAAGGGTCACTTGTTACAAGTTTTTTTTTTTTTTTTGTAATTTCTCAAGTAATCCTGGAATATCATTGTTATCTTGTATTGTCATTCATTATAGTGAGCAGTATTGAACAGTTTATAAGACACCTGTATGGGTCTCTTGTTTTGGAAGATTAAAATTACATTTAAGAAAAACTCTTTTTTAAGTTTTATATTACCGTGTATGTGATAGATATATGAATGTTGAATATTAATGGCACTGAAGTTGTGGTCACCAGAGAGACATTCAGGATTTTTATTGTGTAATGCATACTGATCATATGCTCTCCAAGCTGCTGCATGGACAATTCGAATGATGAGTCTGTAGACACCCGGCATGAAGTCGCGAAATGCCTTCCGTTGAAGACGCCTTCCAGAAAGACCCTAGGCGCTTCCTGCTAAAGACGCTGGACGTAAAAACACCTCCCTAAAGACACTAGAGACATGTCTTACTAAAGGCGCCATAGAGAGCTCCCACAAAGACGCTAGACACCTCCCGTCCAAAGACCCTGAACACCTCTTGTCCAAAGACACTAGACGCGTCTTAAAAGTGTCACAGGCTATGTGTCTTTGTATGAGACGTGTCTAAGCCTAAAATTATTTAGAGTGTACACTTATCGTATATTGGAATGATTTCTGGAAGCTGTTTATGTATTTTATAGAAGTTAAAGTTCGAGGTCAAGGTCATAACAAGTGACCCATGGGTCATGACGCTCAGCTGACTGGGAAGAGATTCGCAAAAGGAAATTTTATCATCTGAATGGTAGAATATACCCATTCACCTGAAGCATCAAACAGATTAACCAACAGGGCAAAATTGTGTCTGTATTTATATATCTCAAAAATAGAGAAAAAATGCGTAAACTTAAAAAAAAATATAGGTGGCATCACCAGTCTGCAGAAACTGATGAAACACTCGATAAACAATATCCATGCGAATAACCATGGTGATCTCTGCATTAGTTGTTCAGATACTAGTACTTCAGCTTTTGTATCAAATTGTCAATTATTCTGAGGGACACTTCGGAGTCCTATAGCTTGAAGGATTTAGGAAACAGAGACCTCATTTCAGGTTTCTACAGACACTTTTCATGGGCCTCCTTGCATGACAAGAATGAAGATTCTAGGTCCAGTTGTTACGATTTGTACCCTGTTGACAGATGACAGCATCTTTAAAGGTCTCAAGAATAGAGAAAAAAATTCGTAAAAATTTGAAAAAAATAGAGGTGGCGCACCCAGTCTGCAGAAACTGATGGAACACCTCATGATCAATATGTATACCAACAAGGCCTACATGCCTAATGCGAACCTGTGCGTTGGGAAATACACCAGGTATAATGCTTCAATGCTGGACCATGACTTCTCATGTATATGAACAATGCAGGTACTAAACATTTTGAATAAGAAACAATTACACAAACATCACTGCTGAAATTCTGGCATGGGTGCACACAACACAACTAGGGACCCAAGGGTCTCAACGCTCAGTTGAATTTGTCTAGAAGGATATTTTGAAAGAATTTTTTTCAGAATGACAGTCCTGTGACCTTAACCAATGACTTTGTAACCAAAAAATCTTAGCACTTAATATCCTTGAACTTGCAGCATTAGGATTATTGTAACAATCTTTTAAAAAGTGACCTTGACCTCTGACCAGATAACCTCAAATTCTACAGGTTTCCTCACTTTGGGCAAGTAAGCCATGTGTGAACGTTGGAAAGTTCAGGATGAAAAGTTTAATTAACAGTGCATCCACAATCTTTTTAAAGATTTGGCTTCTGTGACCTGTAACTTAGATCGCTGGACCCTGAAAATCAAAATGAATTTACCTATGTGGTTGGTCATTATTAAATCAAGTTTGAAGCCAGTCTGTCTATCCAAAGCAGAATTATCATCTATAAACTAATCCCCATAAAACAGAGATGGGCCCTGTGACCTTGACCTTTGACCTATGACCCAAAAAATCAAACAGAGTCTTCCCCTAGTGGCAGGTTAGCAATATCTTGAAGATGGAAGGTTTGCGATGAAAAGTTTGGCTTCAAATGCATACACATTCCTTTTAAAGAAATAGGTCCTGTGACCTTGACCTTTGACCATTGGACCCCAAAATCAAAATGGTTCTCACTTTAGTGGTGGGTCATTTATAAGTTAAGTTTGAAATCAATATATCAAACTTAACTGGAGTTATCATCTGGAAACTAATTTGTGTGGATGGACGGATTGACAGACAGACAGACATACTAACAAACAGACTGACAGACAGGGTGATTAGTATAGGGCATCCACTTGTGATTAATAAACACACCAGGTTTTGGGACACCAGATGTAATGACAGCTGAGAAACTAACATGATTGTGTCATTTTATAGTAAATAAATGGAAAAATATTTGTTAAAATAGGAAAACTACCACGTTTCAGGAACTGACAAAACTAGTCATGGTCAATATTCAAGGCAAGATTCATGACAAACCATGCATTAATTATAAAAAAATTAGAGGTTTTGTATCAAATTTTCTACTATTCTGGTGGGTACTTTCAAGTCCCATAGCTCGAAGGAAAAAGGTAGCAGTGACCTAAATTCAGGTTTCCAAGGAAATTTTTAAATGACCTCCCTGAATATTCACTTAGAAGTTTCTAGGACCTGCTGTTATGATTTGTGCCCTGCTAACGGACGGCCGGACGTCTAGACGGATAAAGCGCCATTCCTATACCTCAGTTGACTTACAGTCAGCTGAGCTAAAAATTATTGTAGGTGGCACCACCAGTCTTGTATACGACAAGTATACGATAATTAAAATACAATAGGTATAAATATGCCCAATTTCAGGATGATATATCAAATTCTTCTATCGAAATAAGCAGGCACAAAAGTCACACACTGTGCAAATGTCATTGTAGGTGGTGACACCTGTCTTGTGAAAGAGAAACTCACCAAAGACACACAGACAGGTCTAAGTATTAGGCCAATACATCAAACTAACCTTAAGTCTGATGCATGGGGCCGACCACGCTTAGGTGAGAAAGGCAGTTGCCCCAAGTGAACTGTGACAAATTTGCTAGCTCATGCTACTGCACTGAGTGAACTCATGACCTGCACCTGGCTAGACTGGGTGAACTTTTGACCTGTACCTGGCTGCACTGAGTGAACTCTTGACCTGTTGCCTAATCTGATACAGTTGGCAGTCTGCCAAAGCTATAAATAGATTGGCTCCACATGCAGCCCTGAGGGGCATGACACCCATGAGGTGATCACATGGTGCCAATGAGGTGTTCACATGTCAGCCATGAGGGGATCACATGCCTTGTGCTTGGCTGCACCGACTGAACTCTTGACCTATATCTGGCTGCACTGAATGAACTCTTGATCTATTGCCAAATCTGAAACAGTTGGCAGTTTCTTTACCTATGTAAATATACAGACACAATCTTGGCCTGTTGGCAAATCTGTTTACACATACTGAAAGCATTTGGCTAAAATGCTTTTTTTCAAGCTGAAATATTCATAAACTTTTTATCAAAATTTCTAGAAAAATAAAATATTCAGTCCTTTCATTGTTAAAGGTCCAATAATTCTGCCAAAAATCATTCAAGTAAACTTGAACAAAGGCCACCTAAGAATAATTTTTGTGCCATGTAACAGAAGTTATAATTGAAACAATCATTTTGTAGAAGAACAGTTTTGCAGTCCCCAGTTTGAGTTAGACATAATAATGTCCAATAGACCAACTTAAGTTTTTCTGATATTATTGAAAGAACCATGTCCTACGTTAATTCTTTTAAAAAATTGAACGATTCAACTTGACAGTTTCATCATAAACATTTTAAGCTGAAAGAGGCTAAATTTATGAGGTTTTTGCCCATAAAAAACAGGTCAATGTAGGTGGCACATCAAAATCTGCAACTTCAAATATGAGTCATGTGACCAACATTTGCACAATACTTGGTAATGCTAGCTTCTGTCATTTCTGAGATAACTATGTCAGTATGCTTACTTGGCCAAATGACCGTTCGAATTCATTTAACTCCTCTAAAATTCATCAAATGCAAACCATTTGAACAAACTTGATAGTGCTTGCCTCTGGGATCATTTCTGTAAAATATTGAACAAATTGGCTGGACCGTTTACAAGAAGACTTTTAAAGGTTTTTAAGCTTTTCCCCTATAAAATCTAAGTAAATGCAGATAGCAAAAAAAACATAAGCTGAATCCCACAACATTTGATATGTGACAGATAATTGCATAAAATCTGGGGATGGTAGCTCCTGCAATTCCTGAGAAATTATGGGTTGATATACAGATGACCAATGACCCATGTACAAAAAAAGGTCAATGCAGGTGGCACCACCAATACCTGAATTTCATATATGACTCATGTGCCCAACACTGGCATAAAATTTGGTGATGATAGCTCTGGCCGTTTCTGAGATTGACATTTTAGTATGCTTTTTTGGACAGATGACTAGGTTCAACTTCCTGTAATTGGCAAAAAGTCACAGAACTTGAACCATTTGAACAAACGTGAGAGAGATGGTATAAAATATTATTTCTGTGAAATATTGAACAAATTGGCTTGACAGTTTCAGAGGAGAAGATTTTTAAAGTTTTTTTTAGCTTTTTCTCTATAAAATCTAAGAAAATGCAGTTAGCCAAAAAAAAAGCAAAATCCGATAGAGTTTTTTAGATGACTAATTTTTTGCAGAAAATTACTTGATGCTAACTCATTCAAAATGCTGACACCACTGAGGCCAATTTGTTTAATATTTTACAAGAATAATCCCCTGAATAATTCTTATAATAATTGTCTTTTATGCCAAAATTCATTCTTTGGAACCATAAAAGACAATTATTTTAAGAATTATTCAGGGGATTATTCTTGTAAAATATTAAACAAATTGGCCTCAGTGGTGTCAGCAAAAAAACGTTTTGCAGGTTTATAACTCATATGGGAAAATAAAGCAAAATGGCTAAGTTAAGCTTCCAATAACTCAGCCAAAAATCACTGAACCAAAACCATTTGAACAAACTTGAATTATCAACATCTAAGGATAATTACTGAGTGAGATTTAAGAATTTGGCTCAGTGGTTTTTGAGAAGAAGATCTTTGTAGCCACTGAGCTAAAATGGGCTGTTATGGCATATGACTAAATTCAGCTTCCCATAACTCAGCCAAAATTCACTGAACTCAGACCATTTGAACAAACTTCAGAAAGCACTACCCTAGGATCATTTCTGTGCGATATTAAACAATTTGGTCAAATGGTTTCAGAGAAGTTTTTTGTAGCCGTCAGTATGATACGGGCACCGATGACCCCCGATCAAAAAAGGCCGATACAGGTGGCGCCACCAATACCTGAATTTCAGACATGACTCATGTGACCAACATTTGCATAAAATTTGGTGATGACAGCTCCAGCCGTTTCTAAGATTGTAATTTAAGTATGCTTTTATAGACAGATGACTAAGCTGTAACTAGCTTCAACTAGCTGTAACTCGGCCAAAAATCATCGAACTTAAACCATTCAAACAAACTTGAGAGATTGTTCCAGGGATCATTTCTGTGAAATATTGGACAATTTGGCTGAACAGTTTTGGAGAAGAAGATTTTTAAAGCTTTTTTTAGCTTTTTCTCTATAAAATCTATGAAAATGCAGTTAGCCAAAAAATAAGCAAAATCCGATAGAGTTTTTTAGATGACTAATTTTTTGCAGAAAATTACTTGATGCTAACTCTTGCCGTTTTCAAGATAGTATGGGTTAACGTACAGACGACGGACGACGGACGAAGCCACACCATCACATAAGCTCACAGGTTCGCTAAAAATCATGACCATCAGTGTTGTAGTTACTGAGATACTGCAGTTTTTGTATTAAATTTTTCATTATTCTGGGGGGTATTTTGGAGCCATACAGCTTAAAGGATATGGGTAACAGAGACCTAATTTCAGGTTTTCATGGAGACTTTTCATGGGTCTCCCTGTGTGTCATGAATGAAGATTTTAGGTCCAGTTGTTATGATTTGTGCCCTGTTAACAGATGTTCATATCTTTGAAGGTCTGAAAAATAGAGAAAAAAATTGTAAAAAAACCCGAACAAATACAGGTGGTGCCATCAGTCTACAGAAATTGATTAAACACTCCATGATCAATATCCTTGCAAACAATTATGGTGATCTCTGCATTAGTTGTTCAGATACTTCAGCTTTTGTATCAAATTTTCCATTATTCTGAGCTGTACTTTGGAGTACCATAGCTCAAAGGATATGGGTAACAGAGACCTTATTTCAGGTTTCCATGGAGACTTTTCATGGGTCTCCCTGTGTGTCAAGAATGAAGATTCTAGGTCCAGTCATTACGATTTGTACCCTGTTGACAGAAAACATCCTTAAAGGTTTCAAATATAGAGAAAAAAAATTGTAAAAATTTGAAAAAAATATAGGTGGCGCCACCAGTCTGCAGGAACTGATGGAACACCTCTTGATCAATATGTATGCCAAAAATCATGACCATCAGTGTTTTAGTTCTTGAGATATTGAAGTTTTTGTATGAAATTTTTTGTATGCGGTTTTTTATCAAAATTTCCATTATTCTGGGGGGTAAGTGGAAGCCCCACAACTCAAAGGATGTGGGTAACAGAGACCTTATTTCAGGTTTCCATGGAGACTTTTCATAGATCTCTCACTGTGTCAAGAAGGAAGATTCTAACTCCAGTCATTACGATTTGTGCCCTGTTAACAGATGTTCACATTTTAAAGGTCTCAAAAATAGAGAAACCAATTCATAAAAAATCGAAAAATACAGGTGGCGCCACCAGTCTGCAGAAACTGATTAAACATATCATGATCAATTTGTATGCCAAAAATCATGACCATCAGTGATGTATTAAATGAGATATTGAAGTTTTTGTATGAAATTTTTTACTATTCTGGGGGGTACTTTCGGGCCCAAGGGCTCGAAGGATATGGGTAACAGACACCTAATGTCTGATTTCCATGGAGACTTTCATAGGTCTCTCCGTGTGTCAAGAATAAAGATTCTAGGTCCAGTCTTTACGATTTGTGCCCTGTTAACAGATTTTCACATTTTTAAAGTTCTCAAAAATAGTGAAACCAATTCGTAAAAAAAATCGAAAAATACAGGTGGCGCCACCAGTCTGCAGAAACTGATGAAACATATCATGATCAATATGTTTGCCAAAAATCATGACCATCAGTGATATAGTAAATGAGATATTGAAGTTTTTGTATGAAATTTTTTACTATTCTGGGGGGTACTTTTGGGCCCAATAGCTCGAAGGATATAGGCAACAGAGACCTAATTTCTGGTTTCCATGCAGACTTTCCATAGGTCCCTCAGTGTGTCATGAATGAAGATTCTAGGTCCAGTCTTAACTATTTGTGCCCTGTTAACAGATTTTCAAATTTTTAAAGGTTTCAAAAATAGAGAAAAAAAATCGAAAAATACAGGTGGCGCCACCAGTCTGCAAGAACTGATCGAACATCTCATGATCAATATGTATGCCAAACATCATGACCATCAGTGATGTAGTTAATGAGATATTGAAGTTTTTGTATGAACTTTTTGACTATTCTGGGGGGTACTTTGGGGCCCCATAGCTCGAAGGATATGGGTAACAGAGACCTAATTTCTGGTTTCCAAGGAGCTTTATCATGGACCTCTCAGAATGTCAAGTTACAAGATTTTAGGTCCAGCGGTTACGATTTGTGCCTGGTTAACGGACAGACAAACGGACAGACGGACGACGGACAAAAAGTGATCGCTATAGCTCAGATGACTTACAGTCAGCTGAGCTAAAAACACGTCAAAATCTTATTTCCCTCATAACTTTGTCAATATTAGTCCTATCTTCACAAACAATGGCTCACTTTCTTCCTCTTCTTCATTGCTCATTCATTTGACTATTTCTACACCATTTCCAGCAAGAGCTCGACCTCTGGTCGTCTAGTTATATTTTTTTTTTCTTGCCGGAAATCTCCGATTTGGGCAAGCTGGTTGGTCAGTCGTGGATGTCTGTTTGTTGCTTGCCGGAAATCTTCGATTTCTGCAAGCATGTTGGTCAGATGAATATGTTTGTTTGTATGTTTGTTACTTGCCGGAATCAAAGATTTCGGCAAGTATGTTGGTCAGGTCCGTATGTTTGTTTGTTACTTGCCAGAATCAAAGATTTCGTATGTTGGTCAGTTCCGTATGTTTGTTTGTTTGTTGCTTGCCGGAATCAAAGATTTCGGCAAGTATGTTGATCAGTTTGTATGTCTGTTTGGGTGTTTGTCTGTCTGTTTGTTCGCACTCTAAAGGCCACAATTTTGAACAAATTGCTTTGATATTCATACAGTTAGTTTATAATCAACCAGAATAGAAGCCTATTGTTTTGGGTTATAATCGGTCAAAGGTCAAGGTCAGGGTCATTGACACCCCTCATAATAGGTTATTTCTTCATAACTTTCTCAAGAATGCTCTAACCACATAAAGTATAGCTCATTTTATCGTCATTAAATGCGCTTTCTTCTTTTTCCAAAACCGTATCATTCTGTTTTTACTAGGGCTGGGTATCGGTCCGCCTCTTCCGATACAATACGTATTGCGATAAGTTAAATGAGTCCAATACGTATTGACAATACGTTTATTTTTCTTTCCATTTCTAAATAAGAGCTCTGTTTCTTGTTTATATATATATATATATATATATATATATATATATATATATATATATATATATATATATATATAACTCTGAAGAAAAACAACACTGTTAATTCACAACAGTCTGTTTCACGGGATGCGACCCAATCATCAGGTGAATGTGGTTAGAATCGATACTAACCACATTCACCTGATGATCGGGTCGCATCCTGTGAAACAGACTGTTGTGAATTAACAGTGTTGTTTTTCTTCAGAGTTATACCGCTCTGGCCTAGTCTGTAGGCCATAGAGCACTTTACATCGGAGGGTAACACTACCTTCTATATATATATATATATATATATATATATATATATATATATATATATATATATATATATATATATATATTTTATCACACAACATATTTACTATGCTATGCACTTAAGCAGCTTAAGCTTGATATTAAATAGATAATCAGACCAGTTGATTTTAATTATCAAAATCTATCTAATCAAGATTACCAAAATCTGGATCTTCTTTGTCCCTTAACCCCCCCCCCCCCCCCCCCCCCCCCCCCGTGCACAAACACTTTTTTATTGCGTTTGGTGGGGAAAATCATAGGCTGTGTTTTTATGTCATGTAATTACACAGTTTTATATATTTCTGTGAATATGAATCCCATTAGTCACTCTCCTGTTTGTACAGGATTTGTCCCCAAGCTTTAGCCATTTATTTGACATCTGATGTCCAACGCGGGTTTTCCGAGTAACCTATGACTTGCTGTGTAAAGATTTTCAAAGTAATTCATAATCTAAGTCCAGTGTATCTTAAACAGTACTTCACTACACCTATTTCTGGTCGTGTCACCAGACTAGCTAGCTATGGACTGGCAGTGCTGGTAACAAATAGTGTTACGTATGGAACCCACTGACGCTAAAACATTTTGGTGCTATGCTATGGAATTCTCTTCTGATAGACTATAAAAATGCAGAATCCCTTAGAGCATTCAAAATAAAGTTATCGTACTGTATAGGGGCATCCTGCGGTTGTAAACTGTGTAATACTTAATATCACTTTGTAAAAATTGACATCCTTCTTTGGGCCGTATGCCATTTCCAATTTGTTTTGTCACTTCATGCCTTATTGTGATTTTTTTTTTCAATATGAATCGGTCACTGTAATTTATAAGGACTATAAATCAAATGTTATTCGCATTATGCAACTTCATATTTAACTTTGATCCTTAAAATTGATCAGGCTTGTGATACTTATTTTTATGTAAGTTAATGTATTTTTATTATTATTTATAATATTTTAAATTATTTAATTTTAATTAATGTATGATAAGAGTGTGGTCGGTCATAATAGCCTATGGTTAATGTTGTCTTTGTTTGTAAAAACCGACGTATTATATGGAATTGTCAGAATCATTCTCCTATTATCACTCACATGTGCCTTCTTGTCATGAAAGTACTGATGTGCATGCGTATATACATTTATTAACAAGTTTTAAAAGCCAAAGCAACGAATATACAGTGCATTTAAATTTATAAATCGTTATATGGTTATATTTAAAGTTAGAGTTATATCCCTATGCAATAGCAATCAATCGATACGACCAATACAGCATGCAACGCATTTCGATTATCGTATCGACTTCGTGTATCGATTCGTATCGATATATCGATATATTGATACAGCCCTAGTTTTTACCATGGTAACACATTTTTGGGGGGAAATCTTGTAATTTCAAATAAAAAACAAATATTTTTGTAATTTTATCATTTTTTTTAGCTAAGGAGGTCTAGTTTATTGCAATATGTTGAGTTTATTTAGAATTGCTCGATTTTCTGCAGATTTATGAAAATGGCCACCAGGGGGCGCTGTATGACATTTTTACGAAATTTCTTAAATGATGCCCTAGTGGCCCCAATTTTGAAGTAATCACTTTGAAACTCTTACATAATATGTAAAATAGAAATATCTCGAAACAAATTTTTCATTTTCTAATATAGCCACCAGAGGGCGCTGTAGCTAAAACAGATCAAAGTATGTTTTTTTGTCTAAAAGCTTAGAAACTATAAACGATGTCAGAATTTTTATTACAGAAACTGAAATTATAATAAACACGCTTATTCCTGGTTACATTTGACCTAATTTTGCGGTTACCATGGTGAACTATTTTAAGCAATATTCTTCACTTATTTACCTTTTCGTTTGTAACTTTGTCATTTTTAAAGCTAGAAGGGTGTAGATTTTTGCATCATGTAGAATTTAGTTAGTGTTACAAGATTATATCTCAAGTTTTGCAGAATGACCCACAGGGGGCGCTGCAGGAGCTTTTTGCAATATTTCACTTTATAACGCCTTACATGCCTCAATTTATAAGCAAATATTTTCAAACTGATATATTTTATGTTTGACAGTATAACCTTGAAAAAGATTTTTCATTTTTGGTATATGACCTCCAGGGGGCGTTGCACTGACAACACTGCAATATATCATTATTGTGCCATATCTTCAAAGCTTCAAATTATATAATAATCTTCATTATTGATTCTAAAACTAGAAAAGATAACCTTATTCCTGGGGAGATTCGGCCATGGTCTGCCATAATCATGTTGACCTAATTTAGGGTAAAACATGTAAAACCTAGAAATGTTCGAATATTTCTATCTCTGACACTGCCCCCATTTTTATGCAATCACTCTGAAACTGATACCGTTGGTAAATATTTATAACCACCAGACCTATTGTTTTTTTTTAAATTGGGTCAAAGGTCAAATGTGAAGGCCAAAAACACACCAAATGTTGTATTTTCTTCCAACTTTTGTTCATTAATTGTCTCATCAAAATAAACATTGTCTGATTTTAGTATCCTGTTCATTCTTTATAATACAAAGAATAATTTGACCTTGACCTATTTCATTTTCAATTTCTGGAAAGCGTTTGACCAATGTCCTCTAGTTTGTTTGTTTGTGTGTTTGTTTTTCATCGCTCTACAGGCCACAATTTTTAGGCAATTGCTCCGAAACTTATAGAAAAAAATTTGTAATTGATAACCCTTGAAGCTTATTGTTTTTGGCCATGTTCGGTCAAAGGTCAAGGTCAGGGTCACCAAAAAGCCTTAAATGTTTTTTTCTGTATATCTTTGTCAATAATAGTCGCAGCCACTCAAACTATAGCTCATGCTATTAGCGACAAGATGGCCAATTAGCGTCATTGCAAAATTGTTTGATTCTGCTGTTACCATGGGTACATAATTATGGGGGGAAAATCATCGAATTCGATATTTTCCCCTTAAATTTCTCATTTTTCAAGTAAGAGACGTCTGTTTTTTTTTGTTTTTTTTGCAATAGGTAGTATTTAATGAGATATTTATCATACAATTAAAAGTCTCGTGGAATCTTGGAACGTTTCTCGTCAAACGAGATCTTTCGAGATATCATAAAATATGACCTAGAGGTCGCAGTTTTTTAACAATGGCTTTGAAAGTGATATATTTTGTTTTATTTATAAATATCTCGAAATTGTTTTTTCATTTTTTTTAGAAAAAAAAACGAGAAAATACGAGATTTCACAGAAATGCTTATAACACTATCACAGTTTATGCTAAAGAGGAGTAGTTTTCAACCATTGGTAGCATTTCAGAAGCTGAACATGGTTAAACCACAAATCTTGCCACATCCCGTATCATCTCCCATCAAACGAGAATATTCGAGATTTCGAACAAATGTCCATATCTCCCTCATTTTAATGCTAGAGTTAATGCTAGAGATTATATTTTTCTATTTTTCAAGAATCACTTGAATAGTTTTAAGTGACAAAAGTGAATATCTCATTATATCTCGCACCATTTCTTGTCAAAAGAAAACAGAGGACCATTCAAAGAAACGCCAATAATTCTGTTATTTTTATGCTGAAGACCTATAATGTTCAGTATTTGATAGTGTCTAACACTCTCAGTCACATAATGTGGTTATATTGTAAGTTTCGTCGAATCTTGCATCATTTTTCTTCAAATAAATAAAGTACATCCCATTGCCGTGACCATAAGTGGCGGCAGTATGTGATAGTAATTGTCGGCAGGGGCTTTACATTATACAGTTGGAGCATTGTTCTATGGGTGTGCCATGGTCATTAAAGCGGCACAGTTGGGATTGATACCACCTGTGAGGTTGTGGCCTCTTTTTATGCTTTGTATGGATTCACTTTGAGGATTTCCCTGCATTGAGAGCTTAATGACCTGTTGTAGAGGGTAACCCTTTGAAATAAACAAAGAGAGAGGCTCCCCCGAAATGTTACTAAATGCAGAGATTGTGTTGCTGGTAAACACAATCACAACTATAATATCAGGGATGGATCCCCAGTTTTTGCAGTTGGGTGTGTCAAATCAGGAACGGATATCCGGTTTGCAATCGGGGGGTGGGTAGGGGTTAAATATAAATTATATATCATATATATATATATATATATATATATTAATAAAATATTAACATGAAATCAATAATAACATATTAATAAAATATCTCGAAGCTTACTTTCATCATTTTTGAAAATAAACACCAGATGGCGCCGCAGTAAGGTTTTATTGTGCCATATCTCCAAAACTATAAACTGTGTCACAATTTTGATCGCAGCATCTGAAATTATTATGAATGCGTTTATCCTCCTGGTGACTCTTCCCTTGCCACAGTGACCTAATATAGGTTACAATTCTTGAAATTCAAAATATAAAGATTTATCCGAATAGACTCTGACTTATTTTATTCATGCTTTCAATTCTCTATGGCATGAGTACATGACCTTCACCTGGAGTTTTTTTTTTTTCCGTCTGTCTGTTTGTCTGTCTACTCGTCTTTGACTTGTCTGTGACTTTTCAAAATCAACATAACCATATCAAGATGTGCATCTGTTTCCCTTACAATAGGGGTTGTTCATTTGACCAGTTCCTTGCCTTTCTGCTGCTTGTTGTCTGTTAGTTTGACTTTCTTATTTCAGTTCTATATGTTTGTTACTTGCCGGAATCAAAGATTTCGGCAGGTATGTTGGTCAGTTCTGTATGTTTGTTGCTTGCCGGAAATTTTCGATTTTCGCAAGCATGTTGGTCAGTTCCGTATGTTTGTTGCTTGCTAGAAATCTTTGATTTTCGCAAGCATGTTGATCAGTTTCCTTTGTTGCTTGCCAGAAATCTTCGATTTTTGCAAGCATGTTGGTCAGTTCCGTATGTTTGTTTATTGCTTGCCGGAAATCTTCTATTTTCGCAAGCATGTTGGTCAGTTCCGTATGTTTGTTTGTTGCTTGCCGGAAATCTTCGATTTTCGCAAGCATGTTGGTCAGTTCCGTATGTTTGTTTGTTGCTTGCCGGAAATCTTCGATTTTCGCAAGCATGTTGATCACCCGCGTATGTTTGTTGCTTGCCGGAAATCTTCGATTTTCGCAAGTATGTTGATCACCCGCGTATGTTTGTTTGTTTGTTTGTTTGTTTGTCTGTCTGTCTGTCTGTCTGTTTGTTTGTCTGTATGTACACGCTCTACAGGCCACAGTTTTTAAGCAATCGCTCTGAAACTTATGCATTAAGTGTAAGATTGGTTCTCCTCGGAGCCTATTGTTTTTGGTCATGATCGGTCAAAGGTCAAGGTCAGGGTCACCAAAAAACCTAAAATTTTTACTTTCTTCATATCTTTGTCAATAATAATCGTATCCGCATAATCTGTAGCTCATTTTATTCCTCACTATGTTAGCTTTCCAAGTGCTGGCAAATTTTTCCGGTCAATGGTTACCATGGTAACGTATTTTTGGGGGAAATTCAGAAAATTCGAAAATTTCCCTCCAAATTTCTCATTATTCAAGTTAGAGAGGTCTAGTTTTTTGCAATGCATAGCATTTAATATGCTCTGTGCGAAATTAATGTAAGTCTCGCAAAATCTCGTGCCATTTGTCGTCAAATGAGACTTTTCGATATTTCATTAAATACGATTTACAGGTGGCAGTTTTACAGCTAAGGTTCTGAAAGTGACATATTTTCTGTTGTTCTGTATTATCTCGAACTTGTTTTTTCATTTTTCGGAAATAGCCACCAGGGGGCGTGGTACTGGAAACACTACAACTTATCATTTTTCCGCAATATCTAAAAAAATATTAAGCATAGAACAATTTTTTTTGTCGCATCTAAAATTAGGATCATTGCCTTATTCCTTCGTACATTTAGCCTTGTGCTGCCGTTACCATGGTTACCAAATTTTGGGGTAAAACTTGACAATCTGAAAAACGGAGTGTTCCTGCTTCTGTCTCTGTCAATATTTGCGATAGAACGCTCTGGTTTTTGGCGTTAGATAGCATTAGTTTACTTCTTAGTCATTCAATAGAAAGGCTCGTCATATCTCGCACCGTTTCTCGTGAAACGAGAACACGAGACCATTCAAAGAAATGCCTATAATTCTGTCGTTTTTTACGCTACAGACACATGGTTTTCAGCGTTGGGTAGCGCCTGACACTCGCAGTCACATTCAGGGGTCATATTGTAAGTCTCGTCAAATCTCGCGCCGTTTTTCGCCAAACCACGAAGACCCGCGCAATTGCCGCAAGTGGCGACAGGGTCCTTACGGTGGGCGGCCGGCGTGTGCAGCGGTGCGTGACGGCCTCTCCGGGCCCTGTCTATGATCATACATGTTGGAGGCACAGTCCATACTTTATTGCTTGCCGGAAATCTTCGATTTTCGCAAGTATGTTGATCACCCGCGTATGTTTGTTTGTTGCTTGCCGGAAATCTTCGATTTCGGCAAGCATGTTCGTCAGTTGCGTATGTCTGTTTGTCTTTTTGTTTGTTTGTTTGTTTGTTTGTTTGTTTGTTTGTTTGTTTGTTTGTTTGTTTGTTTGTCACGACTCTCCAGGTCACACTTTTGCATCAATCAACTTGAAACTTACAGGCTTCATTGACAAACCGATTTCTAGGTGCCCTATTGTTTTTGGTCAACATTGCTCCAAGGTCAAGGGTCAAGGTCACGACAGGTATGGTTAACGGTTTTTGCACTATAACTTCGCCATAAATAGGCTTATCCACTTCTGCAATAGCTCATTTTTTTCGTCATCACCTGGCCTTTCTTTTGACATGTAGCTTACTTAAATTTGCCGTTACCATGGTTACATTTTTTGGGCAAAAATCACGGAAATTGGAAATAACACGACCATTTTTTGTAACTTTGTCAGTTTTTAAGCTAGGCAGATCTAGTTTTCGGCATTTTGTTCCACATGACCAGCTTGACACGACAGAACTGAAAGTCACGCCAAATCTCGCGCCATATCTCGTCAAACGAGAAAAAACGAGACTTCGCGAAAATGCTTATAACTCGGCGACTTTTACAGGTGGACAGGTCTGGTTTTCGGCATTTCGTTCCACCAATCAAGCTTGACACGACAGAGCTGCAAGACAGGCCAAATCTCGCACCGTATCTCGTCAAACGAGAAAACACGGGATATCACGGAAATGCTTATAACTGGGCCAGTTTTACAGCTAGACACGTCTGGTTTTCGGCATTTAGTTCCACTAGACCAGCTTGACACGACAGATATGCAAGTGCCGTTACCATGGTTACATTTTTTGGGCAAAAATCATGGAAATTGGAAATAATACGACAATTTTTTGTAACTTTGTCAGTTTTTAAGCTAGGCAGATCTAGTTTTCGGCATTTTGTTCCACATGACCAGCTTGACAAGACAGAACTGAAAGTCACGCCAAATCTCGCGCCATATCTCGTCAAACGAGAAAAAACAAGACTTCGCGGAATTGCTTATAACTCGGCGACTTTTACAGCTAGACAGGTCTGGTTATCGGCATTTCGTTCCACCAAACAAGCTTGACACGACAGAGCTGCAAGACAGGCCAAATCTCGCACCGTATCTCGTCAAACGAGAAAACACGGGATTTCACGGAAATGCTTATAACTGGGCCAGTTTTACAGCTAGACACGTCTGGTTTTCGGCATTTAGTTCCACTAGACCAGCTTGACACGACAGATATGCAAGTCTGGCAAAATCTCGCGCCATATCTCGTCAAACGAGAAAACACGAAATTTCACGGAAATGCTTATAACTCGGCCAGTTTTACAGCTAGACACGTCTGGTTTCCGGCATTTCCTTCCACATGACCAGCTTGACACGATAGATGTGCAAGTCAGGCCAAATCTCGCACCCTATCTCGTCAAACGAGAAAACACGAGATTTCACGGAAATGCTTATAACTCGGCGAGTTTTACAGCTGGACAGGTCTAGTTTTCGGCATTTTGTTTCACATGACCTGCTGGACATGACAGAACTGAAAGTCAGGCCGAATGTCGCACCGTATCTCGTCAAACGAGAAAACATGAGATTTCACGGCATTGGTTATAACTCGGCGAGTGTTACAGATAGACACGTCTGGTTTTCGGCATTTTGTTCCACTAGACCAGCTTGACACGACAGACATGCATGTCAGGCAAAATCGCGCACCGTATCCCGTCAAACGAGAAAACACGAGATTTCACGGAACTGCAGCTAGACAGGTCTAGTTTTTGGCATTTAGTTCCACATGACCCGCTTGACATGACAGAACTCCAAGTCAGGCACAAGCTCGCACCATTTCCCGTCAAACGAGAAATCACGAGATTTCATGCAAATGCTTATAACTCAGCGGCTTTTATAGCTAGACAGGTCTAGTTTTCGGCATTTCATATCATTTGGCCAGCTTGACATGACAAACCTGAAAACGTCTCACTGCTTCTTGTCAAACGAGATTAACAGGATTTCATGAAAAAAATTTGAACTTGGTCCCTTTTACACTAGAAAGATATGCAGCTGTTAAAGGGTAGCATGCATAAATAAACATATTATCCGTTTCTGCTGCCCCCACAATGTTGCTCATTCATATGACTGTTTCTACATGCACTCTCTGTCTATCTGTCTCTATCATTTCCATTTCCGGCAAGCGCGTGACCTCTGGTCATCTTGTTTGTTTGTTTGTTTGTTTGTCTGTCTGTATGTACACGCGCTAGAGGCCACAGTTATTGAGCAATCGCTCTGAAACTTATACATATACTGTAAGATCTGTTCTCCTCGGAGCCTATTGTTTTTGGTCATGATCGGTCAAAGGTCAAGGTCAGGGTCACCAAAAAACCTGAAATTTTTACTTTCTTCATATCTTTGTCAATAATAATCGTAGCCGCATAATCTGTAGCTCATTTTATTCCTCACTATGTCAGCTTTCCAAATGCTGGCAAATTTTTCCGGTCAATGGTTACCATGGTAACGTATTTTGGGGGGAAATTCAGAAAATTCGAAAATTTCCCTCCAAATTTCTCATTTTTAAAGTTAGAGAGCTCTAGTTTTTTGCATTGTGTAGCATTTAATATGCTCTATGGGAAATTAATAGAAGTCTCGCAAAATCTCGTGCCATTTGTCGTCAAATGAGACTTTTCGAGATTTCATTTAATACGATGTAGAGGTGGCAGTTTTACAGCTAAGGTTCTAAAAGTGACATATTTTCTGTTGTTCTGTATTATCTCGAACTTGTTTTTTCATTTTTCGGAAATATCCACCAGGGGGCGTGGTACTGGAAACACTACAACTTATCATTTTTCCGCAATATCTAAAAAAATATTAAGCATAGAACAATTTTATTTGTCGCATCTAAAACTAGGATCATTGCTTTATTCCTTCGTACTTTTAGCCTTGTGCTACCGTCACCATGGTTACCAAATTTTGGGGTGAAACTTGACAATCTGAAAAACGGAGTTTTCCTGCTTCTATCTCTGTCAATATTTGCGATAGAAAGCTCTGGTTTTTGGCGTTAGATAGCATTAGTTTACTTCTTAGTCATTCAATAGAAAGTCTCGTCATATCTCGCACCGTTTCTCGTGAAACGAGAACACGGGACCATTCAAAGAAATGCCTATAATTCTGTCATTTTTTACGCTACAGACACATGGTTTGCAGCGTTGGGTAGCGCCTGACACTCGCAGTCACATTCAGGGGTCATATTGTAAGTCTCGTCAAATCTCGCGACGTTTTTCGCCAAACCACGAAGACCCGTGCCATCGCCGCAAGTGCCGGCAGGGTCCTTACGGTGGGCGGCCGGCGTGTGCAGCGGTGCGTGTCGGCCTTTCCGGGCCCTGTCTATTATCCTACATGTTGGAGGCACAGTCCTAACTTTATTGCTTGCCGGAAATCTTCGATTTTCGCAAGCATGTTCGTCACCCGCGTATGTTTTTTCCTTCATCTTATGTTTTACACTAATATCTCAAAACTTATTTTTCAATTTCCGGATATGACTGCTAGGGGACGCTGCACTAGACCCATTTAAACAAATCAGTTTTTGGACATATTTCCGTAAGAGTAAACCTATATTACACAAACTGTAGCTTATTTTCTTTCTCTTGGCCTTCTGCAAAACATGTTAACGTCATCTGGTGTCCATCTTGTGTTACTTTGTCAGTATGTCTGTCTGTTTGTCAGTTATCTTCAAATTCGCCTACTTGCTGGTTCTTGCATCTCACATATAGCAATCAACAAGCCAGATATTTGGAGGAATCCTTTTTGAAACGAATACATCTCATGCCATTCACTAATATCACGAAACGCATTTATCGTCTTCAGGAAATGTCCACTAGAGGGCGCTGCAGTCGAACATCCCCAATATATCATTATGTGGCCATATCTCCAAAACTAGAAACCTCAATTACATAAACTATACCTTATTTTTTTCCTCTGAGTCTTCCCCATAACCTGGTTAAGTCATCTTGTCTTCATCTTGTGTCCCTTTGT
Organism: Sipunculus nudus; assembly: GCA_026874595.1. Classification (NCBI taxonomy): domain Eukaryota; kingdom Metazoa; phylum Annelida; class Sipuncula; order Golfingiida; family Sipunculidae; genus Sipunculus; species Sipunculus nudus. Next base: position 40,580,944 of record CM049317.1, on the reverse strand, counting down.
TAGTATGTCTGTTTGTTTGTCAGTTGTCCTCAAATTCGCCTGCTTGTTTGTTCTTTCGTCTCACTAATAGAATTCTACAGGCCACAGTTTTGAAGGAATCTTTTTTAAACTATTAAATCTTATGTCTTACAGTTATATCTCGAAACAGATTATTAGCGAATCTGTGAGCTTATGCTATGGTGCAGCGTCGTCCGTCGACTGTAGGTTAACCATAGCTATCTCAAAAACGGCAGGAACTTGCATTTCCAATTTTTTTTGTAAATAAACAGTCATCTGAAAAGCTTTATCGGATTTTGTTGATTTTTTGGCTTTCTGCATTTACTGAGATTTTATAGGGAAAACGCTAAAAAAGCTTTAAAAATTTTCTTCTGCGGAACTGTCCAGCTAAATTGTCCAATATTTCTAAGAAATGATCTCTTGAACAATCTATCTCAAGTTTGTTCGAATGGTTTCAGTTCGGAGATTGAACCGGAGGTTGAACTGAGTCATCTGTCCAAAAAAGCAAACTAAAATTAAAATCTCAGAAACGGCTAGAGCTGTCATTACCAAATTTTATACCTATGTTTGTCTCATATGTCATATCTGAAATTGAGGTTTTTGTGGCGCCACTTACATTGATCTGTGATCTGTTACAAGAATTATTCTATGGTAGGTTTCTGCCAGTTTTATAAGAAGAGATTGGGTAAATGCAACTTTAAAAAAGCAGTGTAGCCAATTGAAAACTATGATTTATTTTCTTCTTCTGAATCTACTCGATAATCTGAGTAGGTCATCTGGTCTTATTCTTTTGTCTTTTTTGAGTATGTCTGTCTGTTTGTCAGTGATCCTAAATTTCGCCTGCTTGCTGAACCTTGCTTCTTGCAGTTAGCAATTTTCAGGACACAGTTTTGCGGGAATCCTTTTTTGAACTGGAACAACATCTTATTTCTTACATTAAAGTCTCATAAGAAATTTTTAATGTTTGGGATACTGCCCCTACCATATATTGGCCATACCTCCGACCCTATCAACTCTACCTACTAAAACTATAGCTCATTTTGCTTCTCTTTACGTTCCCCATTTTTTTCTGGTAGTCTGTTATCTCAGGTGTGTCAGTATATCTGTCTGTTTTGAGCTATGTCTGCTTTCATGATCTTTTTTGTGATATATGTCATTCAACAGGCAAATCTTTCTAGCAATCCCAAAGTCATTCAATTGATAAAAAACTGACAGTTTGTCCTGTTTGTTTCGCTGTCTTATTTCAGGCCATTTCCGGCAAGCGTTCGACCTCTGGTCGTCTAGTTTGTTTGTCTGTCTGTCTGTCTGTTTGTTTGTCGGTGCTCTACAGGCCACAATTCTGAAGCAATCGCCCTGAAACTTATAGAAAAAGTGTTAAATCGGAAACCCTGGGTGCCTATTATTTTTGGCCTTGAACGGTTCAAGGTCAAGGTCAGGGTCCCTGAAAAACCTTAAAACGGGTTTTCCTTCATATCTTTGTAAATAATAATCGTAGTGGCTTAATCTTTAGCTCATTTTATTCCTCATCATGTTACCTTTCCACATGCTAGCAAATATCTCTGATCATTCATTACCATAGTAATGTATTTTTGGGAAGAAATGATAGAATTCGATATTTTCTTTCTAAAGTTTTCATTTTTAAAGCTAGAGAGTTCTAGTTTTTTGCATCAGGTAGTATTTCATGAGCTGTTTATGATACAACTGTAAATCTCACAAAATCTCGCACTATTTCTCGTCAAACGAGAGTTTTCGATATTTCATTAAATATGACCTGCAGGTTGCATTTTATTAACAATGGCTTTGAAATTAATGTATTTTGTGTTATTTATAAATATCTCGAAATTGTTTTTTTCATTTTTTGAAAATAGCCACCAGGGGGCGTGGTACTGGAAACACTACAACTTATCATTTTTCCGCAATATCTTAAAAATTGTTAAGCATATAACAATTTTTTTTGTCGCATCTAAAACTAGGATCATTGCCTTATTCCTTCGTACATTTAGCCTTGTGCTGCCGTTACTGTGGTTATCAAATTTTGGGGTAAAACTTGACAATCTTAAAATATGTAGTTTTTGGCTTCTATCTCGGTTGATATTTATGTTTTAAGGGTCTAGTTTTTTGCATAAGGCTGCTTCCTCTTGGTTCTCAGTCATTCAATTGCAGGTCTCGTCAAATCTCGCTCGGTTTATTGCCAAACGAGAAATTACGAGATTTCACAGAAATGCTTATAACTTGATCACGGTTAATGCCAAAATGGAGTAGTTTTCAGCATTTGGTGGCATTTCAGAAGCCGGACATGATTATACTGCAAATCTCGCCACATCTCGTATCATCTCCCGCCAAACGAGAATATTTTAGATTTCGAACAAATGTCTTTATCTCGGTCATTTTCATGCTAGATATTTTATTTTTCTATTGTTCAAGAATCATTTGACTAGTTTTAAGTGACAAAAGTGAATATCTCGTAAAATCTCGCACCATTTGTCCTCAAACGAGAACAGAGGACCATTTAAACAAATGCCTATAATGCTGTCATTTTTAGCTCAGCTGACTATAAGTCATCTGAGCTATAGTCGTGGTCCATTGTCCGTCGTCCGTCTGTCTGTCCGTCCGTCCGTCCGTCCGTCCGTCCGTCCGTAGATGTGGCACGTTTTGAAACCGTAAGACCTAGGAATCCAAAATTCGGCATAATGTTAGATGTCCCCAAGATCTCCTACCAAGCCGAAAAACTGGGTCTTTGCAACTTCGTTCCTTTGAGAAATTAAGGAAAAACCTCAATTTTTTATTAAAAACCTATTTTCACACTTCAGGACTGCCTAATATCAAAACCACTCATCTGTTTTTCCTCATATTTACCATAAATATTCCTCTATATAGTTCCTATGTACATGCCAGAAATTATGTCTGTATTATTTAATTTAAAAAAGTTATGGGCCCAAACATAATGCATTTTCTAAAAAATCAGGAAAGATATTTGATCACTTAACACAAAAAATGTTAAAGCTATCGACCTTTTTTCCAGTAATATAACTTTAATTAATCAAAATTAAATTGTATACCCAAAATTAGATGAAAATCTTTTAAATTTTCTAAAATATTAATAAAAATAAAAAATTGGTACCTTAAATTTTGCCCAAGTTTGACCATGGCACGTTTTTTTCCTGTAAGTACTGTGGATTTAATTTTCACAGCATGTTTTTGTTAGCATTTTAACTGTTAACACCAAAAATTTGAAACCAGTTGATCAAAAACTGTAGATTTTAATAAGTTTTCAAGCACCATGTAACATATTGTTTACATCAAGCTAGTGTTATGCAGTTTGCAAGAGCTCAGCTCCCCAGCTTCAGCTCTTAGTTCCCTTAAATTCGGCATACAGTTAGATGTCTCCTAAATCCCCTACCATGCCAAGAATTTGGTCACTAGGACTTAATACCTTCGAGATATTAATGAAAAACTTCATTTTTCCATTAAAAACCCATTGTTACACTTCAAGACTGCCTAATATCAAAACCACTGATCTGACTTTAATCATAAATAATATACATATTTTTCATTCTCTATGCACATGCCAGAATGATGTCAGTATTGCGTAATTGTTTTAAGATATGGGCCCAAACATAATGCACTTTGTAAAAAATCAAGAAATACATTTACTCCCTTAACAAGGGCATTGCTGAAGCTAGAGATTTTTTTGTCAGGGATGTTACATTATTTAATCAAGATTCAATTGAATACCCAAAATTAGTTCTGAATTTTTCAAATTTTATAAGTTATTAGTATAAATATAAAATTAGTACCTTTAATTTTGCCCAACTGTGACCATGGCACGTTTGTGTCCTGTGAGCACTGTTGATATAATTTTCATATCATGCACACATTAGGATTTCAGCTTTTTAGTTTAGAAAGCTGAAAGAAATTGGCCAAAAATTGTAGCTTTTATTTATGTTTTTTTATGAGACCCTGTCAGACTTTGGCTCTCTCCAGCCCCTCTTGAGTCACCTGTATGTTGACCTTGTTGACATCAAATTATGCACGCTTGAGGCGAGGCATACAGGAATCCAGGCAGCTTATGGCCAGCCACAGTTGATCCAGGTGTCCAACCCAACTCATCTAGTAGTTTTAACCAACAAAATAACAATAAACAATAAATTAATAAATTTTTATTGGTTTTTAATAACAAATTAAAGAAAAATAGAAAAGGAATTTGTTAGTTAATAATAACAGGAAATTAACTTGCAGTTACTGATGATATAAGAATCTTGTATCAATGGGTAGAATGTCACATATTCCAAATAACACCATGCAGTCACCTATGGCATTTTTCAGTTCAATTTTAATGATAAAGAAGTAAATCATATTATTCATTACTAATCATTAGGGATCATATGAAGGAAATTAATGATAGACAAAGACGCAGTTGATAATATAATCTAGATTCCTACTGTGTCTAGTGTGTACATTGATGTGAAATTAGTCCAAAATGAATTTTTTACAGTTATTTTTAATATAATTAAAAGCCATAAAACCAGGTACTTATGATCATTATTTAAATGTGTGAATTTTGTATAATCTGCATTCTCAACATCATTGGTTGGTGAAACTGAATAAATACCAGACATGGTGTGAATACTTTGTTTTTGTATTTAAATACGAATATGATTATGTACTCCATTATATGTTTCTTGCATAAAGAATAGGAATTCAGGTAAAAATGAAAGTATATGAATACTCGTGCAAATACTTTCAAAATGTATTCATGAATGCATTCATGAATATATTCTTTAATATTATTTTAATAATCATATCAGTTATATTTCATTTAAAAAAATCATATGATTCACTTATTATTTTTTATAAAAATTATATTTGGGACAATATTTGTAATTTTTTTTAATAAATAGTTAAACTCTTATATTATATGTTCTGCGTATAAGTTATATGGCCAAGTCAAAATCTGTGTGACAATAGTACTCCATTTGTTAATAAAATAAATGAAATCGATCCTCTTCCCTGTCTCCAAAGGTACTATCAAAATCATACATAAGCTAAACAACAACAACTCATAATACAGCTTATATTTATTACTACACAAAACCAGCATGTGCCTCATTTCTAAATAATATTTTTTTATCATATATAACAGCTGAGCGTCGTGACCCATAGGTCCCTTGTTTACACTACAGACATATAGTTTTCAGCATGTGACAGCGTCTGACACTCTCAATCACATCATGTGATTTTATTGCAATTCTCGTCAAATCTTGCCTCGTTTTTCATCAAATGATGAAAATACATCCAATTGCCGTGAGCACAAGTGGCTTCAGGGTTGACCGGTAAGTGCCGGCAAGGCTATTACAGTTGCATGTTGGCATGCGCGGTCGTCCATGAATCTCACAAAGCAGCATTGAATAGAGTACAAAAGCCGCTAAATGTGGAGGGAACACACCTGTGATTTTTATTGTGTCCCCTTGTGCGGCCACTTGTGTTGCCAGGAACCACTAGCAAATCTTTGAAACCAGGGACGGATCCCCGATTTTGTAGTTGGGTGTGTCAAAATATGGGCTGATCCCTGGTTTAGCAGTTGGGGGCAGGGGTAAAATTTTAATTATACATCAAATATATATATTAAATACAATATCTGGAAACTTATTTTTTTCCTTTTAGAAAATAGCCCCCAGATGGCGCTGCAGCAATCATTATTATGCCATATCTCCAAAACTATAGACAGTGTCACAACATTGATTGAAGCTTCTGAAACTATATTTAATGCGTTTAACCTTGTGGGGACTCTGTTGTATTCTGCGAGGGTTAAATTTTAATTATACATAAAACATATATAATAAAAATTAAAATATCGCGAAACTATTTTTTTTCCTTTCAGATGGCGCTGCAGCAATCATTATTGTGCCATGTCACAACATTGATTCAGCTTCTGAAACTAGATTTAAAGCGTTTAACCTCGTGGGGACTCTGTCGTATTCCGCTGGGGTTAAATTTTAATTATACATAATATATATATAATTAAAAATAAAAATATCTCGAAACTATTTTTTTTCCTTTCAGATGGCGCTGCAGTAATCATTATTGTGCCATATCTCCAAAACTATAGACGGTGTCACAACATTGATTGCAGCTTTTGAACTAAGATTTAATGCGTTTTCCTCGTGGGGATATTGTCATATTCTGCAGAAGTTTAAATTTAATTATACATCAAATATTTATTATAAAAAAATAAAATATCTCTAAACTTATTTTTTGTCCTTTTAATAACAGCCGCCAGATGGCGCTGCAGCAATCATTATTTTGCCATATCTATAAAACTATTGATAGTGTCACAACATTGATTGCAGCATCTGAAACTAGATTTAATGGGTTTATCCTCGTGAAGACTCTGTCATATTCTTCCGTTACCATGGGGGCCTGATATAGGTTACAATTAAATTCTTCTTTTTCCTGAAATTCAAAATATGAAGATTTATTCTAATTGACTGACGCTTATTTTATTCATGCTTTCCATTCTCCATGACAGGAGTACATTGCCTACACATGGAGTTATTTTCCGTCTGTCTGTCTACTCATTTGTGGCTATTGAAAATCAGCGAAAACACATAAAAATGTGCTTCCATTTTAACCATGATAGCGGTTGTTCATTTGATCAGATCCAAACGCTCCCTGTCTGTCTGCCTAGTAACTGTCCGTCTGTTTTGCTGCCTTATTTCCGGCTATTTCCGGAACTAGATTTAATGCATTTTACCTCGTGGGGACTCTGTCGTATTCTGCGGGGGTTAAATTTTAATTATATATCAAATGTATAAAATAAAAAAATAAAATATCTCGAAACTTTTTTTTGTCCTTTTAGAAATAGCCGCCAGATGGCGCTGCAGCAATCATTATTGTGCCATATCTCCAAAACTATAGACAGTGTTATACGTTCCCTGTCTGTCTGCCTAGTAACTGTCCGTCTGTTTCGCTGTCTTATTACCGGCCATTTCCGGCAAGCGTTCGACCTCTGGTCGTCTAGTTTGTCTGTCTGTTTGTTTGTTTGTATGTTTATCGGTGCTCTACAGTCCACAATTTTTAAGCTATTGCTCTAAATCTTATAGAAATTATGTGAAACGGATAACCCTCAGCGCCTATTGTTTTTGCCCATGTTCGGTGAAAGGTCAAGGTCAGGGTCATCATATGCCCTCCAAATAGTTTTTTCGTCATATCTTTGTCAAAAATAATCGTAGCCACTTAAACTGTAGCCCATTTTTTTCATCATTTTATGGCCAATCCCACCTCTGCAATATTTTTCCATTCTGCTGTTTCCATGGTAACGCATTTTGGGGAAAATTCATAAAATTTTAATTTTTTTTAACTTTGACATTTTTAAAGCTGGCGAGGTCTGTTTTTTAGCATCAGGCAGTATTTCATGAACTGTTTATGATACAATTGTAAGTCTCGCAAAATCTCACACCAATTCTCGTCAAACGAGATTTGCGGAATTTCATTAAATAGGACTTAGAGGTCCCAATTTTTTAACAATGGTTTTGAAAATGATGTATTTCGTGTTATTTATGAATATCTTGAACCTGTTTTTCCATTTTTTGAAAATAGCCACCAGGGGGCGTGGTACTGGAAACACTACTACTTATCATTTTTCCGCAATATCTAAAAAAATATTAAGCATATAACAATTTTTTTTGTCACATCTAAAACTAGGATCATTGCCTTATTCCTTCGTACATTTAGCCTTGTGCTGTCGTTACCATGGTTACCAAATTTTGGGGTAAAACTTGACAATCTGAAAATACAGAGTTTACCTGCTTCTATCTCTGTTGATATTTGAGATAGAAAGGTCTGGTTTTTGGCGTTAGACAGCATTCCTCTAGTTCTAAGTCATTCAATCGCAAGTCTTGTCATATCTCGCACCGTTTCTCGTGAAACGAGAACACGTGACCATTCAAAGAAATGCCTATAATTCTGTCATTTTTTACGCAACAGAAACATGGTTTGCAGCGCTGGATAGCGTCTGACACTCGCAGTCTATTCAGGGGTCACATTGTCTGTTTGTCAGTTATCTTCAAATTCGCCTACTTGCTGGTTCTTGCATCTCACATATAGCAATCAACAAGCCAGATATTTGGAGGAATCCTTTTGAAACGATTACATCTCATGCCATTCACTTATATCACGAAACGCATTTGTCGTCTTCAGGATATGTCCACTAGAGGGCGCTGCAGTCGAACATCCCCAATATATCATTATTTGGCCATACCTCCAAAACTAGAAACCTCAATTAGATAAACTATACCTTATTTTCTTCCCCATAACCTGGTTAAGTCATCTTGTCTTCATATTGTGTCCCTTTGTCAGTATGTCTGTTTGTTTGTCAGTTGTCCTCAAATTCGCCTGCTTGTTTGTTCTTTCGTCTCACTAATAAAATTCTACAGGCCACAGTTTTGAAAGAATCTTTTTTAAACTATTAAATCTTATGTCTTACAGTTATATCTCGAAACAGATTATTAGCGAATCTGTGAGCTTATGCTATGGTGCAGCGTCGTCCGTCGTCTGTAGGTTAACCATATCTATCTCAAAAACGGCAGGAACTAGCATTACCAATTTTTTTGTAAATAAACAGTCATCTGAAAAGCTGTATCGGATTTTGTTTATTTTTTGGCTTTCTGCATTTACTGAGATTTTATAGGGAAAAAGCTAAAAAAGCTTTAAAAATCTTCTTCTGCGAAACTGTCCAGCCAAATTGTCTAATATTTCTAAGAAATGATCTCTTGAACAATCTATCTCAAGTTTGTTCGAATGGTTTCAGTTCGGAGATTGAACAGGAAGTTGAACTTAGTCATCTGTCCAAAAAAGCAAACTAAAATTAAAATCTCAGAAACGGCTAGAACTGTCATTACCAAATTTTATACCTATGTTTGTCTCATATGTCATATCTGAAATTGAGGTATTGGTGGCGCCACCTACATTGATCTGTTTTTTACGAGGGAAAATGTAATTTTAGACTCTCCAGCTTATACACTGTTTTATGATGAAACTGTTAAGCTGATTGGTATAAACTTTACAAGAATTATTCTATGGTAGGTTTCTGCCAGTTTTATAAGAAGAGATTGGGTAAATGCAACTTTAAAAAAGCAGTGTAGCCAATTAAAAACTATGATTTATTTTCTTCCTCTGAATCTACTCGATAATCTGAGTAGGTCATCTGGTCTTATTCTTGTGTCATTTTTTGAGTATGTCTATCTGTTTGTCAGTGATCCTAAATTTCGCCTGCTTGCTGGACCTTGCTTCTTGCAGTTAGCAATTTTTAGGACACAGTTTTGCGGGAATCCTTTTGGAACTGGAATAACATCTTATTACTTACATTAAAGTCTCAAAAGAAATTTTTAATGTTTGGGATATGGCCGCTACCATATATTGGCCATACCTCCGACACTATAAACTCTACCTTCTAAAACTATAGCTCATTTTGCTTCTCTTTACGTTCCCAACTTTTTTCTGGTAGTCTGTTATCTCAGGTGTGTCAGTATATCTGACTGTTTTGAGCTATGTCTGCTTTCATGTTCTTTTGTGTAATATATGTCATTCAACAGACAAAACTTTCCAGCAATCGCTCTGAAAGTCATTCAATTGATAGAAAACCGACAGTTTGTCCCGTTTGTCCGTCTGTCTGTCATTCCAGTCCGGCAAGCTCTCGACCTATGGTCGTCTAGTTTGTTTGTCTGATTGTCTGCGCTCTACAGGCCACAATTTTGCACCAATTGTCCTGAAACTTATAGATAAAGTGTATAATCAGTTCTTCTCGGAGCCTATTGTTTTTGGTCATGATCGGTCAAGGGTCAAGGTCAGGGTCACCAAAAAATCTAAAACTATTTTTTCTTCATATCTTCTTCAAAAATAGCCATAGGCACCTAATCTGTAGCTCATTTTATTCCTCATTTTGTTGCCTTTCCACATGCCAGCAAATTGTCCCGATCAATGGTTAACATAGTAACGTATTTTTGGGGAATAGGTCACAAAATTTGAATTTTTTTTCTAACTTTTCCATTTTTAGAGCTAGAGACGTCTGTTTTTTGGCATCAGGAAGTTTTCAATCAGGTGTTCATCATAAAGTACCAAGTCTCGTAGAATCTCATGCGATTTCTCGTCTAACGAGATTTTTCGAGATTTCATTTAATATGACCTTGAGGTCGCCATTTTTTTAACTATGGCTTTGAAAATGACATATTTTGTGTTATTTATAAATATCTCGAAATCAATTTTTCATTTTTTGGAAATAGCCACCATGGGGCGTGGTACATGAAACACTGTAACATATCATTTTTCTGCAATATCTCAAAACATATTAAACGTGACAATGTTTATTGTCTTATCTAAAACTAGGATCATTGGCTTATTCCTGCATACATGAAGCTTTGTGCTGCTGTTACCATGGTAACCAAATTTTGGGGTAAAACTTGGCAATCTGAAAATAATAAGTTTTTAGCTTCTATATCTGTTGATATTTATACTACAAGTGTCTAGTTTTCTGCATGAGGTAGCATTCCCTTGGCTCCAATTCAGTCAATTGCAAGTTTCGTAGAATCTCAATCTGTTTTTCTGTAAAACGAGAAATTACGAGATTTCGCAGAAATGCTGATAACTCGATCACGTTTTAGGTTAAAGAGTATAGGGTTTCAGCCTCTGGTAGCCTTTCGGAAGCTTGACATGATAAAACTGCAAATCTCGCCAAACGAGAATATTCGATATTTTAAACAAAATATTCAACAAATGTCTATATCTCTTTCATTTTTATGCTAGAGATTTTATTTTTCTATTGTTCAACAATCATTTGACTAGTGTTAAGTGATATAAGTGAATATCTCGTTATATCTCGCACCATTTGTTGTCAAACGAGAACAGTGGACCATTTAAACAAGGAAGTGGCTAAACAGCCGGCAGGGTGCCGGCAGTTTAGTCCACAGGCTAAACAGCCGGCAGGGAATACTGACCTTGCCCTTAAGTCTATAGCCCACTGGCTGAACTGTTGGCAAATGGATGTAACATTGTATGCTCTATTTTAGTGTGATACTCTGTACTTTCCATTATCATTTTGACAGTGAGCTGACAATATAGTGCTGACTTACCAAATTAGATATTTTGATAGCCTTTTCTTAAGGAATGCCATTTGGTGTGGATACTTCTTGCATCATCTCACAACACAATGGCTAGGCTCAGCAACTTTAAGTGTATAAACTATAAACAGTCTCTGGACACACATTCCCATTTCTGGTAAATTTTTATGAGAAAAATCTATAAACTATCCTGTAAATATTACAATTTTAATCAGAAAATTAATATAAAGTACCCTGCAAATATCACAAATGTGCACTTTTAATACCTACTCATTATTACTCAACATACTTATTACATATAGACCAGCAAAATAGATAATTTGGTAAGTCATCACTACATTGTCAGCTCATTATCCAAATAATAATGATAATGGAAAGTACAGAGTATTACTATAACACTGAAATAGTCTTAATAGAGCATACATTAATTTGCTGGCAGTTTAGCCAGTGGGGTAGACTGCTTGCAAGGTCAATTTCCCCTGCTGGCTGTTTAGCCTGTGGACTAAACTGCTGGCACCCTGCCGGTTGTTTAGCCACTTCCTTTAAACAAATACCTATAATGCTGTCATTTTATACACTACAGACATATAGTTTTCAGCATTTGACAGCGTCTGACACTCTCAATCACATCATGTGATTATATTGCAATTCTCGTCAAATCTTGCCTCGTTTTTCATGAAATGATGAAAATATATCCAATTGCCGTGAGCACAAGTGGCTTCAGGGTTGACCGGTAAGTGCCGGCAAGGCTATTACAGTTGCATGTTGGCGTGCGCGGTCGTCCATGAATCTCACAAAGCAGCATTGAATAAAGGACAAAAGCCGCTAAATGTGGAGGGAACACACCTGTGATTTTTATTGTGTCCCTTTGTCCGGCCAATTGTGTTGCCAGGAACCACTGGCAAATCTTTCAAACAAGGAACAGATCCCTGATTTTGTAGTTGGATGTGTCAAAATATGGGCGGATCCCTGGTTTAGCAGTTGGGGGGGGGGGGGCAGGGGTTAAATTTTAATTATACATCAAATATATGTAATAAAAATAAAATATCTCGAAACATTTTTTTCCTTTTAGAAAATAGCCGCCAGATGGCGCTGCAGAAATCATTGTGCCATATCTCCAAAATTTTAGAGAGTGTCAAAACATTGATTGCAGCATCTGAAACTAGATTTAATGCGTTTATTCTCGTGGGGACTCTGTCATGTTCTTCCATTACCATGGTCACCTAATATAGGTTCCAATTCTTGAAATTCAAAATATGGAGATTTATTCTAATAGAATGTGGCTTATTTTATTCATGCTTTCCATTCTCTATGGCATGATTGCGTGGCCCACTCTGGGAATTTTTCCGCTGTCTGTCTCTCTACTCATCGGCGACTTTTGAAAACCAGCCAAAGGACATAAAGATGTGCTTCTATTTTCCCTATGATAGCAGTTGTTCATTTGATCAGATCCAAATGTTCTCTGTCTGTCTGCCTAGTAACTGTCCGTCTGTCTTGCTGTCTTATTTCCGGCTATTTCCGGCAAGCGTCCGATCTCTGGTCCCATGAATCTCACAAAGCAGCATTGAATAAAGGACAAAAGCCGCTAAATGTGAAGGGAACACACCTGTGACTTTTATTGTGTCCCCTAGTGCGGCCACTTGTGTTGCCAAGAACCACCACTGGCAAATCTTTCAAACAAGGGACGGATCCCCGATTTTGTAGTTGGGTACGTGTGTCAAAATATGGGCGAATCCCTGGTTTAGCAGTTAGGGGCAGGGGTTAAATTTTAATTATACATCAAATATATATAATAAAAATAAAATATCTCGAAACATTTTTTTCCTTTTAGAAAATAGCCGCCAGATGGCGCTGCAGCAATCATTATTGTGCCATATTTCCAAAACTATACACACTGTCACAACATTGATTGTAGCATCTGAAACTAGATTTAATGCGTTTATCCTCGTGGGGACTCTGTCATATTCTTCCATTACCATGGTGACCTAATATAGGTTCCAATTCTTGAAATTCAAAATATGGAGATTTATTCCTATAGACTGTGGCTTATTTTATTCATGCTTTCCATACTTTATGGCGTGATAACATGGCCCTCACTTGGAGTGTTTCCGTCTGTCTTTCTGTTTCTCTGTCTACTCAACTACGACTTTTGAAAATCAGCCAAACCACATAGAGAGATGTTTTTATTTCCCCCACTGGCATGATAGGGGTTTTTCATTTGATCAAATCTAAATGTTCCCTGTCTGTCTGCCTTGTAACCCTCGGTGTCTATGGTTTTTGGTCATAATCCGTCAAAATATTTTTTTCTGCATATCTTCGTCAATAATAAACAAAGCCAATCAAACTGTAGCTCATTCTATTCGCAACAAGATGGCGACTAGCGCCACTGCAAAATTGTTCCATTCTGCCGTTACTATGGGTACGCATTTTGGGGAAAAATTCAGGAAATTTGGATATTTTTTTAACTTTGCCATTTTTAAAGCTAGAGACGTCTGCTTTTGCGTTAGGTAGGATTCAATGAGCTTTTTTATCATACAATAGCAAGTCTCGTAGAATCTCGTTCCATTTCTTGTCAAACGAGATCTTTCAAGATTTCATTAAATATGACCTAGAGGTTGCAATTTTAGAACAATGGCTTTGAAAGTGGTCTTTTTTATTATAATTTATATATATCTCAAAATCGTTTTTTTGTTTTTCGGAAAGAGCCACCAGGGGGCGTGGTATATGAAACACTGTAACATATCATTTTTCTGCAATATCTAAAAAAATATTAAACATGTCACAATTTTTATTATCGTATCTAAAACTAGGAACATTTTCTTATTCCTCTGCACATGTAGCTTTGTGCTGCGGTTACCATGGTTACCTAATTTTGGGGTAAAACTTGGCAATCTGAAAATATGGAGTTTTTTGCTTTTATCTCTGTTAAAATTTATACTAAAGAGGTCTAGTGTTTTACACGAGGTAGCATTCCCTTGATTCTTCTTCATTCATTTTCAAGTCTCTTCAAACCTAGCTTGATTTACAGAAAAACGAGAAAATACGAGATTTCACAGAAATGCTTATAACTCGATCATGGTTTATGTTTAAGAGGAGTGGTTTTCAGCATTTGGTAGCATATCAGAAGCTGAACATGATTAAACCGGAAATCTCGCCACATCTCGTATCATCTCCCGCCAAACGAGAATATTCGAGATTTCGAACAAATGTCTATATCTCCCTCATTTTAATGCTAGAGATTATATTTTTCTATTGTTCAATAATCACTTGACTAGTTTTAAGTGACAAAAGTGAGTATCTCGTCATATCTCGCACCATTTCTTGTCAAAGGAGGAAATGGGACCATTCAAAGAAACGCCTATTATTCTGTTGTTTTTATGCTGAAGGCCTTTAGTTTTCAGCAATTGATAGCATCTAACTCTCTCGGTCATATTATATGATTATATTGTAAGTTTATTCAAATCTTGCATCGTTTTTCTTCAAATAAAAAAAGTACATCCCATTGCCATGACCACAAGTTGCGGCAGTATGTGATAGGAAATGTCGGCAGGGAAATTACATTTGACAGTTGGAGCATTGTTCTATGGGTGTGCGATCGTCCGTGAAACGATATAATTGGGATTGATCCCACCTGTGTTTATGGTTGTGGCCTCTTTTCATGCTTTGTATGGACGCACTTTGAGGATTTCCTTGCATTGAGAGCTTAATGACCTGTTGTAGAGAGTAATCCTTTGAAATAAACAAAGAGAGAGGCTCCCCCAAAATGTAACTAAATGCAGAGATTGCGTTGCTGGTAAAAACAATCACAACTATTGTATCAGGGACGGATTCCCGGTTTTCCAGTTGGGTGTGTCAACTCAGGGACGGATAACCGGTTTGCAATCGGGGATAAATAATATATATATATATATATATATATATATAATAATAATAATAATAATAATAATAACATAGAAATAATATAAACCAATTGATAATATATCTCGAAGCTTACTTTTATCATTTTGGAAAATAACCACTAGATGGCACTGCAGTAATCATTATTGTAAAATATCTCCAAAATTTTAAACTGTGTCACAATTTTGATTGCAGCATCTGAAACTAGATATAATGCGTTATTCCTCTTGGTGACTCTGTCATATTCTTCAATTACCATGGTGACCTAATATAGGTTACAATTCTTGAAATTCAAAATATGAAGATTTATTCGAATAGACTCTGGCTTAATTCATTCATGCTTTCAATTCTCTATGGCATGAGTATATGACCTTCACATTGAATTTTTTTTCCGTCTCACTGTCTCTTTGTCTTTCTATTTGTCTGCGACTTGTCTCCGACTTTTGAAAATAAACATAACCACATGAAGATATGCATCTTTCTCCCCAACAATAGGGGTTGTTCAATTGACCAGTTCCAAATGTTCCCTGCCTTTCTGCTGCTTGTTGTCTGTTAGTTTGACTTTCTTGTTTCTAGTTCTGGCAAGTTCTCGACCTATGGTCGTCTAGTCTGCTTGTTTGTTTGTCTGTCCCCACTGTACAGGTCGCAATTTTGCACCAATCGTTTTCAAACTTATAGATCTGATAGGAAACCAATTCTACTAAAAGCCTGTTGTTTTTGGTCTAAATAGGTCAAGGTCAAGGTCATCAAAAGTATACAAAATGTTTTTTTTCTTCATATCTTTGTAACTATTTGTCGTATCTACTTAAACTATAGATCATTTTAATTGTCATCCAATGGCCTTTCTTCTGGTGGGTACCTGACTCAAATTTGCCGTTTCCATGGTAATGCATTTTCGGGGAAAAATGATCATATTTGAAAATCAATGGACTAATTTGTCAGTTTTAATGCTAGAGAGGTCTAGTTTTTTGCATCAGGTAGCATTCAATTAGTGTTAGTTGATTATATTAAAAGTCTCGCAATATCTCGTACAATATCTCGTCAAACGAGATATTTCGAGATATCGCTTAGTGGGAGACACAAGTATGCAGGAACCATTTTGAAACTTATATATCTTATGTCTGACATTAATATCTAGAAATGTTTTTTTTTCATTTTCCGGATATTGCCGCTAGGGGGCGCTGCACTTGAACCTCCCCAACATATCATTTTTTGGACATATCTCCAAAGCTATAAACCTCAGTTACGGAAACTATAGCTTGGTTTCTTCCTCTGGGTCTTCTCCATAACTTGAGTAAGTCATCTGGTCTAAATCTTGTTTCACTTTGTCAGTGTGTCTGTCTGTTTGTCAGTTGTCCTCAAATCTGCCTGCTTGCTGGTTCTTCGCCTATATAGCATTATACAGGCCACAGTTTTAATGAAATCCATTTGAAAATGGTACATGTTATGTCTTACACTAATATCTCGAAAAGAATTTTTTATTTTCCGAACATGGCCGTTAGGGGGCGCTGCACACGAACCTCCCAACATATCATTTTTTGGACATATCTCCAAAACTATTAATCTCAGTAACAGAAACTATAGCTTATTTTCTTCCTCTAGGTCTTCTCAATAATCTCGGTTAGTCATCTGGTCTCAATTTTGTGTTACTTTGTCAGTGTGTCTGTCTGTTTGTCACTTGTACTAAAATTCGCCTGCTTGCTGGTTTTTGTGTCCCAATATAGCATTCTATACAGGCCACAGTTTCGAAGGAATCTTTTTGAAACTGGTACATGTTATGTCTTACACTAATATCTCAAAATGTATTTTTCATTTTCCGGATATGGCCGCTATGGGGCGCTGCACTCGATCCTCCCTAACATATCATTTTTTGGACATTTTCTCCCAAATGATCAACCTAAGTTACAGATATTCAATGAGGGTATGTTATATTATAAAAAATAATACACGATTTACTGCTTGGTATACAGATAACATATAATTTTTTTATAGCATGATTGATATATATATATATATATATATATATATTTATATATATAATTATAAATATATATATATATATTATATATATATATATATAGAGAGAGAGAGAGAGAGAGAGAGAGAATGAGTGGGAAAGATAACATAAGCGTTGCTTATTCATGTTATATATAAAATAAATACAATGTAAATAATTGAATATGATATTTTGTGTTGAATGCGGTTAAAACTACTTAATTTGTCATGTGCGCGATGGTAGCGCTCGGCAAAAAGTCCCTCGCAATCGAACGCTCCCGATGACCCCAGCGTTTCCACCATACTGAATGTCCGCCTTTTGTGAAACCTATTTAGGGCAAAATTAATCTGACAAAACCATTGCTGAATTTGCAGCATCCGGTCTTAATTTCAACGTTGGGATAAAATTCTGTTTTTGAAAATTGATTTCGTGCCAATATTGAGTTTCAGGCGTCTAGATTTTACACAAGGGACATTCAGAGACTAACTCTTTTGACAGCCATAAATTGACTATTCAGCAGGAGTTTTCCGGAAACGAACGCGGCGGTGGCAGCGGAACTCGGTCAAAAACATAGTATCCAGAAAACTTCGTTTTGGTTGAAACAATTAAAGGTTTAAGTGTTTTTTATTTTCAAACAAACAGTAGTCATCCTTTGCTTAAAAAATAAAGGGTATTACTGAACATGTAGGCATGTATCTTCTCCTCAAGACAACATTATCCACTCATAGTTATGTAAACTATACATATTCTAAACCAATTATGCTAGTTATTCACCAATGAACTTGAAGGTGAAATAAATAGACCAAAAATTTACCTGACATCTTAAAGATTTACCTTAACCTTGGCTGAAAAGAACGAGGCTCCATGCGCCTACCTTTCGCTGCTTGTTCCAAGGATTTTTACAATATGCAACAATTACCAGAGAAAATTGAC
This sequence comes from Sipunculus nudus, assembly GCA_026874595.1. Lineage (NCBI taxonomy): Eukaryota > Metazoa > Annelida > Sipuncula > Golfingiida > Sipunculidae > Sipunculus > Sipunculus nudus. Next base: position 40,563,007 of record CM049317.1, on the reverse strand, counting down.
ATATTGTCCTCACATATAGATGAAACAGAAATAAGTAAACTAGATGACCATAGATTGAGCGCTTGCCGAAAATTGAAATAGGACAGACAGACAGACTGGGGAACGCAATGAATATTAAAATGAGCTATTGTTTGTGTAGATAGGACAATTTTGCACAATGTTATGAGCAAAATAATATTTTGGTTCGGTGACCTTGACCTTTAACAGATCACCATTAAAAACAAAGACTTGCAGGACTCTTGTTTCTCTATCAACTGTATAACTTTCAGAACGATTGCTTATGATTTAAGGCCCCTTTTCCATGCGCGAGGAAATGCGCGTGTTTCCGCGCGCTGAAAAAATCGCGCAAATGTAAATCAGGTATACCTTCTCCATGCAGGCAGAAATGCGCGCGGAAACGCGCGCGTATGAAATGAACATCGTGCGATGCCCGAATTTTGCGCGCGGAGAAATCGCACCAGTGTAAATCATGTGTCCCTTTTCCATGCACGCGGAAACGCGCGCGGGTGAGCCTGCTTGTGGAGGTCAAGGATGCGAATGCAGTCTGCTTGAGGACGCCCCAGCATAGGCCTCTATCATGCATGGTGACAAATCATACTTAACTGCTGTTCTGCTTGTGTACTTTAATGCATGATTCATAAATATATATATATATATATATATATATATATATATATATATAGTCTCGGCTTTTCAAACCACGCCGTTAGCTTCATTCTAACCACATTCACCTGATGATCGGGTCGCACCCCGTGAAACAGACTGTTGTGAATTAACAGTGTTTTTTCTTCAGAGTTATATATATATATATATATATATATATATATATATATATATATATATATATATATATATATATTATATTATATAAACATTTATATGTGCGGAGGGGGTGTTAAATATCTTATTACCGACTGCGGTAGTTAATAATCTTCTCATATATAGCCTATATACGACCCCCGCCCTCCCGTCAATAGCACACTACCGTAATAAAAACTATACGTTCCTGCAAATATAACGAAATTTTAAATGTATACATGCATAAACTGAACAGACACATGCTTGACATGATGCCGGGAAGCCTGTGGGACGGGTAATACCTTGTGAAAACAGGTCACGCGAAGGGGGGATTCTGCGAAAACGGGCGCGTTTCCACGCAAATGGAAAAGCTCAATTCAGGGCGATTTTTTCAGCGCCGCGCGTTTCCGCGCGCATGGAAAAGGGGCCTTATGGCCTGTAGAGCCAAGAAAGTGAGATCTTGTAATATCCCATTTGACGAGAAACCGTACGAGATTTCCAGAGATTTGTTATAAACAGGGTTGGGCCAATTACATTGAAAAGTAATCATTACAATTACAATTACTATTAAAAATCCCAATTACAATTACAATTACAAATAACATAAATTTTACAAAGTAATGATTAAATTACAATTACTTTTGAAAAGTAATTAATTACTTTCAATTACTATATAAAAAAATATAATGTACGGAAGCATGGTTCATGTAAAGTATCATTCATGGTAGAAAGGCCAACTGATTAAATTTATAAAAGAAAAAACTGCGATAAAAAACATATCCTGTCTGGTGCCATATATTAAAGTGATCAATAGTTATACTAATGATAATATATCATGGCATAATATTCAAATTTACACTTTTCTCTTATGGAAAGGCAAAACTGGCTATATCATCATCATATATGAACATTGCATGCATTGTTTATAGTATCAGGCATTGAAACATTTGCTTAATTAGTGTTTTGACACAAAATAGAAATATCTGAATGCACATATAGGTAAACTATATTTAAAACATTATCTTGAAGTAATTTGTGCAAAAAATATCATCTTATAATCTTTTATCACATATTATCCTTTATCAGACAAAATGTCTTGCTTCTTGATAACACTGGCATGTGCCAATTAGAGCACATGTGGAAATGATTGTTGGTTCAAACCTTTGATGATGGAAAAACCTTTTTAGCGATTACCTTAATCCTATGAAGTTATCCTACACATTAATCAACTCATAAATTCCAATTTCTTTACTATTAATGCTGATTAAAGTTATGTCATAAATACTGGAATTTCAAATAAAATGTGATTTCACTAAATTCATTGATGCAAACATTTCATGTGAATAATTTATATATATATATATTCATGCTGTATAATATATATTACAATTAGATGCAATGAAATTATTTATAGAAAAAGATTATGAAAATTCAGTGAATTCACCATGGTTAGCTTCCTATGTATGACAGGTAGTAAAACCAGTATACTACTGAATAATTCATATAAATATATTCATGCTGAATATATAATATATTACAATTAGATGCAATGAAATTGAAAGACTCTCTGGGCACAGGAAACAGTGGAGACTATTCAAATGTTAGAGCCAGCCAACTGAGACAGCCCTGCTATCTTGATAACTATCTCCATTTACAATAATATTAGCTTACAATCCTTACCAAGGAGTGTTTTGATAAACAGTGCAAAGGAATGAGGTATAAGGTACGGTGCTCTGTGCAAAAGTAATTGAAATTACATCTTTTTTTACCTTTGTAATAAGTACAATACAATTACTTGTAATTGCATTATTCAATTAAAAATTACATTCAGTTACTTGAAAAATTGTAATTAATAACAGGTAATTACAATTACACATTACAACTAGATGTGGTCGGACAATGGTCCTCAGAGGGCCCAACGTTTCTGCTAGTGCTGGACTAGTTTACATATGGGTGAAAAATTAAGCAAAATTTAAACAAGGCCTACAGGCCTAATGCGAACCTGTGCATTGGGAAATACACCAGGTATAATGCTTCAATGCTGGACCATTACTTTTCATGTATATGAACCATGCAAGTACTAAACATTTTGAATAAGAAACAATTACACAAACATCACTGCTGAAATTCTGGCATGGGTGCACACAACACTAAAAAGATTGTAGCTGGCACCACCAGTCTTGTATACAACGAAGCTATCAGAGATAAATACATATGCTCAATTTCAGACTGATATATCAAACCCCTCCTGAGAAGGGACACACATTGTGCAAAAGTCATTGTAGGTGGCGATACCTGTCTTGTGAGTGAGAAAGCCATCAAAGACACATAGACAGGTCAAAATATTAGGCCAATACTTACCTTGAGTCTGATGCATGGGGCTGACCAGGCTTAGGTGAGAAAGGCTGTTGCCCTATATGAACTGTGACAAATTGCTGGCTCAGGCTACTGCACTGAGTGAACTCATGACCTGCACCTGGTTAGACTGGGTGAACTTTTGACCTGTACCTGGCTGCACTGAGTGAACTCTTGACCTGTTGCATAATCTGATACAGTTGGCAGTCTGCCAAAGCTATAAATAGATTGGCTCCACATGCAGGCCTGAGGGGCATGACACCCATGAGGTGGTTACATGGCGCCCATGAGGTGTTCACATGTCACCCATGAGGGGATCACATGCCTTGTGCTTGGCTGCACTGACTGAACTTTTGACCTATATCTGGCTGCACTATATTACCGCTTGATCTATTGCCAAATCTGAAACAGTTGACAGTTTCTCAACCTATTTATATATACAGACACAAGGCCACCTAAGTATAATTTTTGTGCCATGTTACAGAAGTTATAATTGAAACAATAATTTTGTAGAAGAACAGTTTTGGAGTCCTCAGTTTGAGTTAGACATAATAATGGCCATAAGAAATTATGAGTTAATATACAGATGACCAATGACCCCCGTACAAAAAAGGTCAATGCAGGTGGAGCCACCAATACCTGAATTTCATATATGACTCATGTGAACAACCCTGGCATAAAATTTGGTGACAATAGCTCTGGCCGTTTCTGAGACTGTCATTTTAGTATGCTTTTTTTTTTGGACAGATTACTAGGTTCAACTTCCTGTAATTCGACCAAAATTCACCAAACTTAAACCATTTGAACAAACTTGAGAGAGATGGTATAAAAGATTATTTCTGTGAAATATTGCACAAATTGGATTAACAGTTTCGGAGGAGAAGATCTTTAAAGTTTTTTAGCATTTTCTCTATAAAATCTGAAAAAAATGCAGATTTTTTCAGATGGCTAATTTTTTGCATTAAATTTCATGATGCAAGCTCCAGTCGTTTTAGAAATAGTATGGGTGAATGTATACCTGTGATTGTAAACATTGCCTGGCATGAGGAATATCTAAAATCATAAAACAGTTTTTTTAAAAAACATTATTTCAATATTAACCACCGATAACCTGAAATCTAAATGTCTGGAGGCATGATGTAAATCGATAAATTTTGATGAAGATATGAAGAAAAAACTATTTTGTAGTATTTTAATTACCTTGCCCTTTACAGGTGGCATATTAGTCTAAAAGACATCAGCAATTCTAGAACTTTAGGGTGTTATATCAACAGTATAACATTCAGAGGGATTGTTTATAAAAACTGGCCTGTGGAAACCATGTATCAGACGAAAGAACAAGCAGGGAGGCAGATTTGACGAAAACTGACAAAATGACGGACATACTGAGAGATCTCAGATGACAATCGACTAGATCATCAACTGGGAAAAGAATAGAGGAACATAATGAGCTATAGTTTATGCAGCTAAGGTTTATAGTTTTGGAGATATGGCCAAAAAATGATAAGTTGCAGTGTTTCAAATGCAGCGCCCAGTAGCGGCTATTTTCTGAAAATGAACAAGTCCTACAGGCCTAATGCAAACCTGTGCATTGGGATATAAACAAGGTATAATGCTTCAATGCTGAACCATTATTTTTCATATATATGAACAAAACAAGTACAAAACATTTTGTACAAGAAACAATAACACAAACATCACTGCTGAAATTCTGGCATGGATGCACACAACACAAAAATGATTGTAGCTGGCACCACCAGTCTTGTATACAACGAAGTTATCAGAGATATAACCAAATGCCCAATTTCATACTGATATATCAAACCCCTCCTGAGGAATAAGCAGGGACACGCACTGTGCAAAAATTATTGTAGATGGCACCATCAGTCTTGTATATGATAAAGCTATTCAATATATATAAAAATGCCAAATATCAGGCTAATATATCAAATTCCTCTGTAGAAATAAGCAGGCACATACACTGTCCAAAAGTCGCTGTAGATGGCAACACCTGTCTTGTGAACGAGAAAGCCATCAAAGACATATAGACAGGTCAAAATATCAGGCCAATAAATCAAACTTACCTTGAGTCAGATGCAGGGGGCTGACCAGGCTTAGGTGAAAAAGGCAGTTGCCCTGAGTGAACTGTGACAAATTGCTGGCTAAGAGTGAATTCTTGACCTGCACCTGGCTAGACTGAGTGAACTCTTGACCTGCACCTGGCTAGACTGAGTGAACTTTTGACCTGTACCTGGCTGCACTGAGTGAACTCTTGACCTGTTGCATAATCTGACACAGTTGGCAGTCTGCAAAAGCTATAAATAGATCTAGGCTATACTTTGGTGCCAAATCTGATGCAGTGGGCAGTTTGCCAAAGCTATAAATAGAATGCAGCTACTCCACTGAGTAAACTCCTGACCTATACCTGGCTGCACTGAGTGAACTCTTGACCTGTTGCCTAATTTGATACAGTTGGCAGTCTGCCAAAGCTATAAATAAATAGTAGCCACACCATTGCATAAGCTCAAAGATTGTCTCCACATGCAGCCCTGCGGGGCATGACACCCATGAGGTGATCACATGATACTCATGAGGTGATCACATGCTACCCATGAGGTATTCACATGGTGTTCATGAGGTGATCACATGCCTTGTGCTTGCCTGCACTGATTAAACTCTTGACCTATATCTGGCTGCACTGAATGAACTCTTGATCTGTTGCCAAATCTGAAACAGTTGGCAGCTTCTCAACCTATTCAAGATACAGACACAATCTTGGCCTGTAGGTAAATCTGTTTACACGTACTGAAGGACTTTGGCTAAAATGCTTTTTTTCAAGCTTACATATTCATAAACACCTCAACTTTATAAAAATATCGAGAAAAATAAAAGATGCAGTCCTGTTAAAGGTCCAATAATTCTGCCAAAAAATAATTCAAGTAAAATTAAACTAAGGCCACCTAAGAATAATTTTTGTGCAATGTTACAGAAGTTATAACTGAAACAATTTTGTAGAAGAACACTATTGCAGTCCTCAGTTTGAAATAGACATAATAATGGCCATAAATCAACTTATGGTTTTCACGACTCAACCAAAAATCAACAAACTCAATCTATTCTTATATGAGTGAAATAACCATGTCCTGGTTAATTCTTTTGAAAAAATTGGACGATTCAACTTGACAGTTTCATCATAAGCATATTTAAGCTGAAAGATGCTAAAATTATGAGGTTTTTGCCCATAAAAACAGGTCAATGTAGGTGGCACCACGAAATCTGCAATTTCAAATATGAGTCATGTGACCAACATTTGCACAATACTTGGTAATGCTAGCTTCTGTTATTTCTGAGATTACTATGTCAACTGGTATGCTTACTTGGCCAAATGACTAAGTTCAAATTTGTGTAACTCCGCTTAAATTCATCAAACACAAACCATTTGAACAATCTTGTGAGGGCTTGCCTCTGGGATCATTTCTGTAAAATATTGAACAATCTGGCTGAACCATTTACAAGAAGAAGACTTTTAAAGGTTTTTCAGATATTTCCCTATAAAATCTAAATAATTGCCGATAGCAAAAAATAAGCTGAATCCCACAACATTTGATATGTAACAGATAATTGCATCAATACCGTCTGGGGATGGTAGCTCTAGGTATTCCTGAGAAATTATAAGTTACTGTACAGATGATATCTAAAATCATAAATCTACATTTGTTAAAAGCTATTAAAAAAACATTCTTGTCAAGTTTTACCATAGATAACCTGAAATCTAAATGTCTAGAGATTTAAGAATTTGGCCTAGTGGTTTTTGAGAAGAAAGTTTTTGTAGCCACTTACCTAAAATGAGATGTTATGGCATATGACTAAATTCAGCTTCCTATAACTCAGACAAAAGTCACTGAACAGAGACCATTTGATCAAACTTCAGAAAGCACTACCCTAGGATCATTTCTGTGCCATATTAAACTATTTGGCCATATGGTTTCAGAGAAGAAGTTTTTGTAGCCCTCAGTAGGATACAGGCTTTGATGACCCCCATACATAAAAAGCCGATGCAGGTGGTGCCACCAATACCTCAATTTCAGATATGACTCATGTGACCAACATTTGCATAAAATTTGGTGATGACAGCTCCCACCGTTTCTGAGATTGTAATTTTAGTATGCTTTTGTTTTTACAGATGAATAAATTCAACTTCCTATAACTTGACCAAAATTCACCGAACTTAAAACATTCTAAAAAACTTGGGAGAGATTGTTCAAGGAACAAAAGGAACAAAAAGGCGCCAGATCTTGCAGAACACCTGCATTTGTAACCCAGTGCACATTGTTCTGAAACTTACAGGGTAGATTGACATCTAACAGTCATGGAAGCCTATTGTTTTTGGTCAGTAAAGGTCAAAGATCAAGGTCAAAGTCATAAAAAATCAAAATTTTATTTTCGTCAAAACTTTGTTCATAGTTGCCCTATCTACACAAACTATAGCTCATTATGTTCCTTTAGACTTTCTTCATGCGATGGTCTTATCAAATGTCATCTCCTATGTATCAGTGTGTCAGTATATCTATCTGTTTGTTTGTTGTTCTCAATTACACCTGCTTGCTTGTGCCTCAAATTATACCATTCTACATGCAAGAGTTTTGCAGGAATCCTTTTGAAACTGGTAAATCTTATGTCTTACACTAATATTTCAAAACTTTTTTTTTTTAATTTTAGGAAAATATCCGCTAGGGGACACTCCTTTTGGAACACTACAACTTATGGTTTTTTAGCCATATCTCTCAAACTATTGACCATCGCTACATAAACTATAGCTCAATTTGTTCCATTCTACATTCCTCAAAGGATGGTCTGGTCAACTGTCATCTTGGATGTGTCAGTATGTCTGTCTGTTTTTCATTCGCCCTCAATGTGACCTGTTTGCTGGTTCTTCTGTCATACATATACTTTTGTCTTACATATACCATTCTACAGGCCACAATTTTGCAGGAATCCTTTGGAAACTGGTACATCAAAATCCTAGCATGCACAAATGCGCTATATACTGTGCCAACCAGGTACTGCGAGCAAGGCGCCAGTAACCATTCCTTATGGCCTGTAGCGTGTTTGGGGACAGGGTACCAGTCTTATTTGAGAGGGAGGGTGCCAGTCGACGTATAACGTCCTGATGACGTTGTTCTCTGGCGTGAGCCGGGGAGAGAGGAACGCATGGCGTCGTGAGCCCGGAGCTGCAGGCTTGACGGACGTAGTGTTCTACTGTTGCCGTGTGGGACACGCAGCAGGCCGCTGTGAAGTGGTAGTTTAGATAAGTATTAAGTGTTGTATTAAACTTATTGTTACAGTTGACCTGTGTTGGTTGTTTCTATACTCTCGCCAAAGCAAAACCCCCTCCCTCTATTCTTGTTAATCCCGGTTTATCGCTCAGTCAGGAAACTTGCGGGGTATATGTACCTCCCCGGGGCTTGGGAAGACCGAAATTTGGTACATGGCCGACCAGTGTGACATGCCTGCCTGGCGCCGCCTACCGGAAACGCTTAGCCATCATACAGTAAAACGTTGAATATCACAACACCATTTATTCGACAAATCTTTCATCCGAAAAAAAAATACGGAGAACCAAAATTTTGACTATTTATCCAAAATCTGAATAGTGACAAGAAATCCAGAAAAAAATGGTATAAAAGATTGTCTAATTCAAAGCAAAAGAAGCCACATCAGCAGTGATAGGCAGTAGGTGTGAAAACACCCGGCGCCACTCTGGCAGGGGTTGTCCTCGCTTTAATCAGAATACCCAAGCCGAGTATTAACCTGTACAAACAAAATATTACAACAGACCATAACTAAGTAGCCGACTGCAGGTTGCAGGTGTGTTAATCTCAGCCAAGCTGACCCGTGTAGTCCTCGGCTCAGCTTTGATCAGAGTGGCTTCAAAGGTTAGCCTTGATCTTCGTTCCGGTAGTTGCCAAGGCATTAAGTAACTTTACAGCAGTGAGCACAAGTTGAGTTTATGTGCCCCTCCTTTATTTATCTACAAAGTCTATTGGTCAGATAATTTCTGCCCAATTTATGGGAATTTTGAATAGCTAGAATCGTTGCATATGACTGCAGTTGAGGAAGTCTGAGCTTTATATAAACCATGCGACGAAGCTCAGATAAAACCATTGTAATATTCAATGTCAACACGTTTTACTTCTCATCCTGGTTATTCTTCATGTGAATGTTTACATACTGGTTACTCTTACTCGTCAATGGTTCTGTGAACCAGTGCCATGCTGCATTGTTGTATGTGATTCTGGACATTAAAGGCAGTTAATCCCGATGTTCTCATGTTTAACACAAACATAAAAATTAACATTGGCGAAGAGGACTATTGAACCCGTTGTATCTGTGCTGCATTTTGTGCTTTGTTGGACTTTCTTGCGTGTGCCTAGCCGACGTCTCGGGATTCCGTTCATGAGTGATAATACAGTGATCGATAAAACCAGATCCAGCCATAAGTACATTTGGCTTGTGTCATTTATCTTGGGATTTTTGCTCAGTTTGTCACTAACAATGGCCAATCTCGACTTTCCTCCGTTTTCTGTTGAACCACTGTGTACGACAGCTACACGCTGGGGCACGTGGCTAAGGCGTTTTGACAACTATTTAGTGGCCAAAAACATTGAATCTGATGCTCGTAAACGAGCCATGTTCCTGCATTATGCAGGGGAGGAAGTATATGGAATCTTCGAGGCCCTACCAAATACCGGCACGTCATATGCACATGCGAAAACTGCACTTTCTAATCACTTTTCTCCTAAAAGAAACCAAGAATACGAAACTTTTGTATTTCGACAGGCCAGTCAAGCGCCTAATGAATCACTGCATGGACCAGTTTACACCAGGTTATGCCAGCTAAGCTCATATTGTGATTTTGAAGACTATGACAGAAAAATCAAGTCCCAAATTATCCAGAAGTGTAATTCCTCAAAGCTAAGGCAAAGAGCCCTTACAGAGCAGGAATATACATTGAGTGACCTACTCACGTCTGGTAGGACACTTGAAGCGACAGAGTCTCAGACATCATCCATCGAACGCAAGTTAATGAACCTGTAAATTCCCTTAGTTTTCTTAGATGACAATCGCACAACAAGCAATGGAGAAGGAAAGATACTATAGTCTGTTCCACCAACCTTGAAACACTGTTTTTTCGCGATCATTTTTAAAAGAATTGAGACAGAACGAAGATTTTTGGTACAGAGTTAAATGAAAACGCGACCTAATTTTCTGACAGGAAAAATGCCACATACCCGAGATGAATAGCCTGTAATGAACAAAAATCAAAATCCAGGAGAAACTCGCGGGCTGTTTACGACATTTTGTACCTGGTCAACTGACAAGATTCTGCATCGCACGCGCGTGACGTCATAATCGGTGTTCCATTTTGCAGGAGATAGAATCCCGCTGTCTGGCGATGTGAGGTGGTCAAACAGTAATAGCAGCTAGCACGTTACAATCATTAATACATGTATGTAGCCCCTGTTATATCATATGATTGTACATAATGATGAATGGCACCCCTGCTCTCTCCCTTCGATACGCTGCAGGGGTGTATCCAGGAATTTTTCTGGGTGGGTCGTGATCATAATATTTTGAACCTTTTCCAAGGGCGTGCGCAAAATTTTAGCTTAAGTGGGGAGGGGCAGTCACATGTAAATGCGAGAAGTACCAGAAAGTGGGAAGCCCCTGCCAAGGTGAATGCGTTAAAAAAATTGCATTATCTTTGGATAAATTTAAGCTCAATGTTAATCAGGGTTGCCAGCGGTCAGGGTAAAAATTATAAGTCGGGGAAATGTCAGGGAATTATTTGATATTTTTGGTAGTCAGGGAAAGGTCTAAGAATTTTTAATGGCTGTGGCGTTCGAATTTTGTTATCATGTTGAAAGAGTTTGGGATCTCTGATAAAAAATATGGTAAGTTTGAAGGATTTACTCTTGTTTTCTTTATTTTTTTTGTATAGAGCATAGATAATTAACATATAACACCAACAATTAATGATGGACCGATTCTCTTCACGAGCAGTAATATAAAGAAGCAGGATCTGATGTATGATTCTGATGTTCCATACATTTTTCCATACAGCTTTGGCTGTAAAATGACGTTTTGAAACCAAATTAAAAAGTTTGTGATGATTTATACTTGAAGACCTACTGAAGAACAGGGAAAACTCAGGGAATTTTGCCAGAGTAAGCTGCTGGAAACCCTGTTAATTACATCGATACATGTCTATATATATATTACTTATTTATACATGTCTATATATATATATTACTTATTTTCTCATGAACATTTTTCATGTAGCCCAATTGGCATTTTATGTAAATGTTATCCATGCGGCCATCCCCTTAGGTTTAAAAGTCGAAAGGCGAAAGATTAATAAATAATAACATCTTTTGTTGCTCGTAGCTCAAAGATTAACATTCTAAACATGTAATATCAGTATACGCGTGGGTTTACACTTACATATCACTTCAATCGTATATGCACAACAATATTTTATTGGACTTTGATTTTCTTTTAGTAAAATAAGTTAGCAGGGACAACGGTTTGCCAACTACCCGCAGATTTTGTTGATGACATATTAATGTGTTGTCATGTTATTCTTTAGAAGGATAATATCTTTTTAACATTTCATTTGAGGATAATATAGCATTCAACAGATAAAAAATCATTGGCCAAATCATAAAGTTAAACGTTTCAGTTAAAAATGGAGATTAATAGCTCTATATAGTGATTGATGAAAAGTCCAGCTCATTCAGAATGTATTCTGTGTTTAAGTGTTTGCAGGTTGTTCTATCATAAATATTGTCTTGAGTTGTTGCCTTTTGGTGCTGTTTCTGGGTATCTTTAGTTCGTTAACCTACAAACTCGTATTAACACTGATTTTCCCGCTTTAAGACTGGCTTACACATCGAAGATTTCACCGCGATGTGTCCCAGTAGGCTGTTCCGATGTATTCCTGATGACAAACCGATGTGGCCCCAATATGTTCCGAAGTGACCCCAACACTAAACATTTTTGAAAATGTTAAAAAATATCCAGATGTCACCCCGATATTCCCCGATATGTCCAAGCTGATGTTACTCCATGTCAAGTCGATGTCATAACGGGGGCGACATCAGACAGCGATGACCAACTTGTATATAACTGCGTATAAGTAATATGCAGTGTCTTGCAGTAACCACGCTGGGCTCGACTGAATATGACATTGACATGGGAAAAGACTTGCAAGGACTCGTACCTGAGCTGGTTAGGCTGTAGACTTTGCCTCGAACAGGAAGTGCGCCAAAAATTCAACTGATATTCAACTGATTCGCCGCTCCAGTTTCTAGTTTTTTTTTTGTGGGAAATGAGGACTATGTTGCTGATTTGTTTTCTTGCTTAAATTTCCTAAAAAGAAATCTTAAAGGTATTGAAAATAGACTACTTTTGTGTAGATTACATGCACCATACAATGAATTGAATCAAATTTTGTATTTGTCCTGATAAGCATGCACATTTCCACGCATATTGTATCAAAACCGATAATAAACAACTGGCCCATTGGCCATCACACTCAGCTGAATTTGACAAAGAGGCGATGCATGTATTAATTATTATTATATTAATGGAATCAGGCGTTTTACCCATAAGCCTTAGAAAATATGATACAGTGACCTTATTTATGGTTTCCAAGATTTTACCAAGAACTCCCTAGATGCTATGTGCCGTGTAGATTGCTACGATTTGCACACATCTAGCTTATAGGGTGTTATATGCTCACTGAATATGGGTCACAGTGACCTTATTTAGGGTTTCTAAGAAGATTTTACAGGGCTCTCCCCGGATCTTAATTAAAACAGAAGTTTCGAGTTCCAACAGCTAACATTTGTACCAAAATGCTCAAATCATTTATTTTGCCTCTCTCACAGAATATAGGTGATCGTTTCCCCGTAGCTCCACAGTGACCTAATTTCATGTTTCAACGGAAATTTACTCAGGACCTCCGTTAATATTACATTAGAAGATTCTAGGCCCAACGGATACAATCGGTGCCTAGAAATTCCCTGTGTAGCGTTTGAAGATTCTAAACCTATCGGATACGGTTCCTGCTCATATGGCATTCAGGGCGCTCAAATCATATTTTCGTCCCAAAGGTCGCAGAACATTAAACCAGGTAAAAACCTTACCCTCTCAGAGATTGTGTAAAGAAGTCTAACATTTTGTTTTTGGATAATCTATTTTCTCAATCAATGCATATATACAGGCTGTACACAGGCGCAAAAACTGGGTTAGCTACGTGTGACCAATAGTTTGCTCAGGCTGTTCTCATGCTGTTCTGTATTGTGTTCAACAACTGTGCATGAAAAGTGGCTTAAACGTTTGATCATGAAGGCAAAAGCAAGCTAACCTAGGTCACAGGTCCAATTTTGTTGTTCAAAATGCAAAGCCTCAGTTTCTCCTTGTTTTTTTCCCTTATGCACAGAGTTAGAACTACTGTGCCTCAGGGGGTGAAAATCATTGACGATGGGTCAGGTCCGGGGGAATGGGCGGGGGGGGGGGGGGGGGGGGGGGGTAATATGTTTATTCGATCAAATTATTAAGATTAATTTTAAATCAGTGATGTTTGAGTATAGAAAGGATGTATTTTATTCAGTTTTCTGGAGATATGTTGACGTTCTGAATGTGACTTAAGTTAGATAAACCACGGCGAAACTCAAAACTCGCACACTGACGTTACCTTGTTTATATGTGTTATGTACTTTTGTGAATGCAGTGTCTCCTTTGTCCATTATCGTTTTACGGTTTATATGTTTCATATACGTTAGTTGAATGGATTGTTTCCATTATATAAAATATCGTTTATGTGTTTTATATACTTTTTTTAATGCAGTGTTTCCTTTATCCATTATCGTGTATGTGTTATACATAGGTCTGTTGAATACACTGTTTCTTTTATCCATTATCGTGATATTAAATGAAGCACGGATACAGCTCGGTGGATTCTGAATGCATTTCCAATCTGAACACAGAATTACAAGCTTAAAGAACTTATTGACAGTATGGATGTATGCAAGGGGGGGGGGGGGGGTCGTGAGGGTACCTAATGTCTTACCATCAGGATTGTCGTGCCCCATGCATAACACGACATGACCTATGCGTGAGCAGCAACTTCCAAAGAGGCTTTTGTTTGTCCAACATAGTTACTAGAGGGTGTCATCCTATACTTGTACTTAATTGTAACAGTTTTAACTAGGGCCTGCGCCTTCCAAATACAACTTGATGAGCTTATAATATATTTTGCAAAAGGTTTAGGCACGCCCTGACACGCCTGAAATTGGGTGCCCCTTAAAATTGTTGAACCGATTTTAGGGGGAGGGGCGCCTTTTGCGGCCCCCTCTTTACACGCCCCTGTTTTTACAATGAGTGCCACCAGCCTGAAGTTTCAGAATTGTTGGACTTGGGATAGATTTACGTCATGCAATATATGCAAGGTCTTTGGATTCATTACTGGTACCTGATCAATGCTCTTTCATTTATGTAATTGTGAAAAGGCCCTTGATAAAAATGTCTCTGGAAAAAATGTGGACCTTTTGATAATTGGGGGGGGGGGGGGGTTGTACGACCCTCACGACCCCCCCCCCCCCCCCCTTGCATATACCCATGCGCTGTTTCAGAGTCACAGGAGATCCTTTTAAGTTTGAAAAAAACCTGATACATTTACATCAACAATAACTGAAACATCTCGGCTTAAAAGGTGTCGGTATTCATCACAAAACAACCAAGTATCACCTGAATGTGCTTATAACAGTGACACCATTCAAGTGTTATTTCCACAACCACAACCCATTATTTAAATATCGATGGAAGATTACTATCCTTATGGACTTATCAGTGATTACTGTTACGTGTGTCTCCACCAGAGGTCGCCAGGATGGTATCGTCTCTGTAACGTTATGGCTGATTAAACCTGTGAAGCCAGTCCGTCTTACTTCTTAATCACATTTGAACTAACTGTGTATATGTGTGACCGAATATTCTTGACGGAATACGTAACATGGTGGCAGCGAGGATCCGTTTGACACTAAAGAACCCACATGTCGTGAGTACTGTACTTGTCAAAGCACGAAACGGACCGTATTCTCAGACCTCGTGCGCTCGCTTCGCTAAATTCTCTTATTATCGCTCAGTAGCCTTTTACGCTGTTCTGACCTCGTCTCTTGAATAAAATGGCTACTAATACTGTGCCAGGTATCAAATCTCCTTGATAATGGACTCTAACCTAGCTGGTAACTGGAAGCTGTTTAAGCAAGAATGGCGCAACTATGCCATTATAACTAAATTAGGACACGCAGTCCCGTGAATACAAAGTCGCACTGTTACTACACACGATGGGTAAGGCTGCATTAAAGGTGTATAATAGTTTCCAGTTTACAACTCCCGAGGAGGCAAGAACTATTGATGAAATATTCTCAGCTTTTGATGACCTTGCAGTTGGAGAAGTAATAAACGTACGAAAGATACCTGTTTAACTGCAGGAATCAAACTGAAACAGAAAGCTTTGAAAACTTCTTAACGTCTCTACGTGGACTGATTAAAACATGTAACTACTGTGAAACATGTTCAGAATCTTTACTCAGAAATAGAATAGTGCTAGGCATTAAAGATAGTGTCACACAGACCTCACTACTACGTGAAAGAAATCTTACCTTGCAGACATGTATTGACATGTGTAGAGCTGCAGAAAATGCTATGTGTCAATGACGAGCTCTGCGCCCAGAGAACCATATTGAAACAGTCAGGAAAGTTACTAATACTAGGTATGCTCCGAAGTACCGACGCCCTAAATATAGCAAAACTAAATCTTGCAAATACTGTGGCTTACAGCATACTATGAAAAAAGAAATGTGTCCTGCATGGGACAGGAAATGTAGTCAATGCAAGAAGGACAATCATTTCGCCAAAATGTGCCATGGAAAAAGAGACAAAAAGCCTGTACATCAGATTGGCACTCAAACTGAAACTGAAAGTGATTCTAAGAATGAATCTTCGCCACAGTGGTTGAATAAAGTAACTGAGGAAACCCCGCTAAATAACACGCCTAGAGACATTAGGTGTCATATACTAGTCAATGGTAAAAGTGTTACATTCCAAGTAGATACGGGAGCATCAGTCAACATATTGCCAGTCTGCTTTGCTAAAGAATACCAACCTAACAACACAACCCTGAAAATGTGGAATGATACTATAATGAAACCACTGGGCACCTGTCGCTGTATCATTAAGAATCCAAAAAATGGAAAGAGATATAATGTGGAGTTCCAGGTAGTGGAAATAAATTTACTCCACTGATAGGACTAAGAGCAGCAGAGCAGATGCAGCTAGTGACAGTAAACTCGGAGAATAGAGCACATAGAGCTGGATGATGAGTCCAGCCTGCTAACTACTTTCCAAACTTGTTTTGGGAGATATAAATGGTTACGTTTACCATTCGGAACAAGTGTCTCCGCAGAAATATTCCAAAGGAAGTTAATGGAAGTCCTTGAGGGACTTAAGGGAGTTGTATGTATAGCGGATGACATTGTGATACATGGAAAGACCATGGAAGAACACGATGCCAACTTTGAGAATTTCCTGAGGCGCTGCCAGGAAAAAGGCATCAAATTGAATCAGGAAAAGCTGGAATTAAGACTACAACAAATCACATTCTATGCCATCTTATCTCGAATAAAGGCCTTCAAAGTGACCCGGCTAAAGTGGAGGCAATACTGGAAATGCCACCTCCAAACAACAATGAACAGCTACGAAGGTATCTAGGCATGGTGAACTAACTACCTCGCGAAGTTCTTACCGGGATTAACCACCACACTAGAACTAATGTTTAACCTCCTCAAGAAAGATGTACAATGGACATGGTCCTCTTCACAACAGGTTGCCTTTGAGGAGGTAAAGATGTTACTTACCAAAGCACCCGTCCTCCAATTCTACGACCCTAGCAAAGAATTTATCATTGAGAATGACACCTCGAAATATCAGGGTTCGAATTTCCCTATGTCTGATCGTCCGAGACAAGCAGAGACGAAACTGAGACGAGTGTTTCACATACAGTACTCGCCCGAACGGACGAGTTGTGTCAGGCTTAAAACTGGTAAAATAAATCTTTGTGTCCGTTTGCCCAACAGAGTATAAAAAAGACGGAGCAGTAAAACATTTTTCTGATGCTCTCTGGGCAAAACTAACCACGCTTGGGCCTCGGCATCGCAAGCTGACAGTCGGGAATGTTGCATCACTGTAGATTACTACAGTAACTTTTTTCGAAATAGATAATCTTGAAGAGGACACCACATCACAAAATGTCATCTCTAAGTTAAAACAACATTTTGCCCGCCACGGTATACCGGATACTGTAATTAGCAATGGAGGTCCCCAGTACAGCAGTGATCAATTTAAATCATTCAGTGAAAAGTGGAAATTTGAGCATAAAATGTCAAGTCCATACCACAGTCAGTCAAATGGATGTGCAGAAGCACATGTGAAATTCGCAAAAATGCTCATGCGGAAATGTGCAAAAGCAAAGGAGGACCCATATCTAGGACTCCTAAACTTGAGAAATGTACAAATGGAAGGACTCAATGTTAGTCCTGTACAGAAAACACTCATACCATCCACAGAAGAAGCCCTCATGCCAGTCAGTCAGGACCACCATTCCGTGAAAACAGCAAAGGAGGAAAAGCAGGCCACCAGTGCTCAGTACCACTCTCAGAGAAAGCCGCTTAAACCTCTAAATCAAGGTGACAAAGTAAGAATACAACCTCTCACTGCAAATAAGACATTATGGGAACCGGCGACTGTGACTAGAAAAGTAACAAGAAGATCATATGAGGTCATCACTGAGAGTGGCAGTACCTATCGTAGAAACAGAAAATTCCTGCGAGCTAGCAAAATACCAGTAGGGGAACCAGGGGCAAAATGGAACCCGGGGCAATGTGAAACCGTCTCAAGAGAGCTACACAGGTGCTGCCTCCTGTCAGTAACATTTTTCACTCAGACGCTCTTTTGACGACGCTTCATTTTGAAGGAAGCCATCTTGCCTGAATCAGGTATGTACTCTTTTAGACGAAAAGTTTGTTTTTGGTAAAATTAAACTAATAATTTGCCATGATAAACTATCTGCTAGAGAACTGTTGTCATTTATAATTCTCATGCAAGTCATTTGGCTGAGTATAAGTATATTTCCATGTGACTGATGACATTATTTGGCTGTATCCACGCGGGTCGTTTCACCATGTGCATAGAAAATATCACGTGGTTCGGGGTAGAATGGAAGGGGTAAAGTGGAACATGGTTCCAGGATACCCCGGGCTGTTACACTTTGCCCCTGTTATTACTAGTTACATTTCTAATGGCACATATGTGTGTTTTTGTTACATTTAAAGCTGACAGACTTTGTAAAATATATAAATCAACCTCTTTGAAATCTTCAGTGTCCCATAAAACATACACCATTGCATGCATATTGTGCAATATAAGCAAAACGATGGTTTCTCAAGCATTCCTTGGGGCAAAACATTTTTTTAGCTCAGCTGACTATGAGTCATCTGAGCTATAGTCGTGGTCCATTGTCCGTCGTCCGTCCGTCTGTCCGTCCGTCCGTCCGTCCGTCCGTAGATGTGGCACGTTTTGAAACCGTAAGACCTAGGAATCCAAAATTCAGCATAATGTTAGATGTCCCCAAGATCTCCTACCAAGCCGAAAACTGGGTCTTTGCGACTTCGTTCCTTTGAGAAATTAAGGAAAAACCTCAATTTTTTATTAAAATCCTATTTTCACACTTCAAGACTGCCTAATATCAAAACCACTCATCTGTTTTTCCTCATTTTTACCATAAATATTCTTCTATATAGTTCCTATGTACATGCCAGAAATTAAGTCTGTTAAGTATAAATTCTTTAAGTTATGGGCCCAAACATAATGGACTTTGTAAAAAATCAGGAAAAATATTTACTCACTTAACATGAAAAATTTTGAAACTAGAGTCTGTTTTCCCAAGTATATAACTATGTTTAATTAAGATTCAATTGTTTACCCAAAATTAGATCTGAATTTTGTAAATTTTTTAGGTAATTAGCGTAAAAATAAAATCAGTACCTTAAATTTTGCCCAACTTTGACCATGGCACGTTTTTTTCCTGTAAGTACCATTGATTTATTTTTCACAGCATGTAAACATAAATATTTAATTTATTTAAATCTGAAATTTGGAAGTAAAAGCTTGAAAATTAAGCTAGTTATTGATTTTTTTCTTGAGGCTCTATTGTAGTCATTTGCTTTGTTTACAGATTACAGATGCAGGGTCCCACTCCAGGTCACTGGAAGTCAGCTATGCCAGGGTTTCTGATTTGTTACAGTCACTTGGGGAGATCCCCTGCTGTGACAGGTTTACAGTTATTCTCATATCACCACCCCAATGACCCCCCCCCCCCACCCCCCCCCCCCACCCCCCGCAAACACAACCCACCAAGTGTTATGCAGTATTGTTATTGTTTTCACTGTATCTCCTTAATTGTAATGCTGCTTCCACTCTGATATGCAATAACTCTCCTTGAAAAAGTAATTCAAGGTGTTATCCAGAAGATGCAATGTTGTGTAATGTAGCATTTTTAAAGAAATCATTTTTCTTTTTAATGATTTTACCAATCATAATGGAACCCATCAGTATGCTTAAATTATGATAAAATATGAGGCACATTATGGATGAATAAAGACACAATTAAAAATTGTAAAATCTAAATCAAGTATTTTTTTTTAGATATTTATTGTTTTGCAGATTTAAAAGATATATTTTTGTGGTAAAAAATAAATAAACATTTGTATGCATGATGTGGTGTTATCTGACAAGATTGAGATTTATGATGATGCAATCGAGAATTATGAATCAACTTTTATATTCAGATATATATGTTATATTGAAAATGTATAGAAATATAAACTTAAATTAAAAAAAAAAAATGATGTGATAAAAAAATTAGGATTTATTACAAACATTTGTTAATTATTTTCCTGCATCAGCAGAATTTGAGATCAGGCTTTGTTTGCCATGTTTTATGTTGTTAATTAGTTATATTTCAACTGTATACATTTCATAAAAAAAAACCATATATTTAATAATATATATTATACAAAAAAAAAGATTTGATTGAACAAATGTGTAAACTACTGAAATGTCAACAGTTAATCGAAAAGCCAACTAATGATCATGGTAATTGTACAGATCATTTGTTCACAAACTGCTCACATGCTTCAGTTTCAACATTAGGAAACATATGGTCAGGTCACAAAATATTATTTGCAACAATTTCTTGCTCATCAATACAAACCAATCATATAAACCAACCATGGCCTTTATTACCTCTTCCTCTTACACTTTATCTCCATTTGATATTATTTTAGATTTTTACATTCAAGGTTAACTTCAGCTGAGCACAGTGACCCATAGGTCCCTTGTTTTTAATTTTCAGTAGAAGTTTACATATTTTGAGCTCCTGGCATTCGGAAATAATTTTTATGAAAAGAAATTTTTTAAAATTTAATTAAAAAATAAAATTAAGTTTTGGTGCTTATATCTTTAGACAAATTAATTCTTTTACGTGTTGTTCCCAATCATGTGAAATTTATTTTGATAATTAAAACAAAACCTAATTATTTATGGTCAAATTATTTATGAGAATTGATTTATGAGATCGTTTTTGGCGGATATATGGATATTATGTGCTATAAACAGAGGGGTTTACTTTAATGTTTAAGCAACAAAATGGTTCGTAACTACAAAAGGAAGAGTGACCAGCATAAATGGACTGAAGACTCTATGAAAGAGGCAGTTACTAAAGTTCGCCGCAAAGAACTGAATCTCGGGGAAGCTGCTGTCACCTATAGTGTTCCGAAAACAACTCTGTTCAGGAAAGTTAGACATGAAGGTGCAGCTGATGTCATGGCCAAAAAGAAGCTTGGACGTTTCAGGTATGATCACACATGGAACCATATTATTACCCCCATATACGCAGAAAAAGAAGATGTTGATGTCAGATGATGTCTTTGTCGTACATTTATCCCGGCAATTGCTTAAATCTGTTAAATACTTGATGACTGTAGCCAACACCCAGAGTTATATAATAGATAATTTGATTTTTATTTAATAATAAGTCACCCGAAATCGTCAACATTTACCTCCTCTGTGGTATAATTTATAATTATGATACCATGGTACCCGTAATAATTACTTTTTACTAATTTGTTGATTCTTTTTAATTTCAGACCAGTATTTACTGAGAAACAGGAAAAAGATCTGGCGGACTACATGCTATTTATGGAGAACCGGTTATTCGGATTGACTCTTAAAGATTTTCGTCAACTATCCTTCCAGTATGCAGAACAAAATGGTGTCAAGCATCCATTCAACAAAGATCTTAGGATGGCCGGGGAAGATTTTGTTTATTCGTTTTTGAAACGTCACAAGACATTGTCACTCCGTACACCAGAAGCCACCTCGGCTGCAAGAGCAGCTGGGTTCAACAAAGTAGCAGTGTCGGAATTTTACAGGCTGTTGGGCTCACTCTATGATACTTATCATTTTCAACCAAGCCACATCTATAACAGTGATGAAACGGGAGTCATGACAGTGCCAAAAAATCGTCTAAAGTTATCTCTCTCAAGGGCAAGAAACAGGTTGGCGCTCTCTCCTCTGCAGAGCGGGGAACTTTGGTAACGGCAGAAATTTGCTTCAATGGTCTTGGAAATTACATTCCCCAACTACTGATCTTCCCTAGAAAGAATCACAATCCCCTGTTTGAAATAGGAGCTCCTCCAAAAACTCTCATCGCCTGTCATCCGTCTGGATGGATGCAGTCAGAAATATTCGCACAAACGTGGTTCCCCCTTTTCCTGCGGCACGCAAAACCAAGGGCTGAAGATTCAGTCCTCCTAATTTTCGATGGTCATGCTACCCACACCAAGAACATCGCCTTAATTGAAATGGCGAGACAGAATCATGTGCATATCCTTGTTATCCCACCACACACATGGCACCGCTTACAACCCCTTGACGTGTCGTTTATGGGTCCTCTAAACACGTATTATGAACAGGAGGTCCGTGTGTGGCTCAGGAACCACCCAGGGAAAGTCATAACCATCTACCAGGTCGCTGCACTTTTTGGCACTGCCTACCAGAAAGCTGCAACATCATCGACAGCTGTTAATGGATTTGCAAAGACTGGCATTTGTCCCTTTAACCCCAACATTTTCCCAGATCATATGTTTGCAGCTGCCGACACCACTGAGAAGCCTTCACCCGATCAGACAGTACCTTTAACGTCAGCTACGGCACAGAGAGCTCCAAGCACCATTCAGGCTGCCCCATCAGCGCCAGTCTCCCAAAAGGCAACACCAACAGCTCCGGTAGAATCTCAGTCAATACTACCAACCCCATCCCTGTCCAAGGCCAACCCACAAGCTCCGGGTCCTTCTGTTGCGGCACAGTCAGCAACAGACCAATCTGTTGAAGTACCCCCATCTGCAAGCCAACCAGTGGCTTCACCACCACCAGCAGACCTATCTGTGACAGCAAACCCGCCTGAATGCCAATCTGTGCCATCGTTTCAGGTGGTGACGCAAGGTCATGGTTGATCTGCAGAGGGATCATCAGCTACAGACCTACCTCAGAAGGCATCACAAGCTCCAGTTCCTCTAACTACTTGTCCATCTGTTGCGTCGCCTGTAGCTGCAGGCCAATCTAAGGTGGTACCCCCAGCAACAGACACATCGGCTGCTCTCCCATCTTCAAGCAAATGTGCAGCAGTGCTACAAAATCCTGGTTCATCTGTGGTGGCACCACCAGCTCCGGGCCCATCTGTAGTGCCACTTCCACCTGCAGGCCCATCAGAAGTGGTACTTCTACCGATAGGTCAATCTGTGAAGTCACTCTCACCTACAGGTCAATCTGCGGATAATCCACTGGCGCCAACTCCAGCTGTGGCGGTACTAACAACTACAGGCCCATCTCAGGCGGCATTACCACTTCCAGGCCTATCTCAGGCGGAATCACCAGCTCCAGGCCCATCTCAGGCGGTGGCACCATACCCAGGCCCGTCAGTAACAGATGGATCAAGATCGTCTGCATCACTAAACTCTGACAGTCTAATTATGTATCCCCGTCAGACATAATGGGAGTTCCTAAGGTTCAACAGACTGCTCCAAGGAGACAAGGTAACAAAAGGGGCAAGACTGTCATTTTGACGAGCAGTCCTTATTTGAAAGAACTGCGACTGGATATCGGTAAGAAAGTAAAGAAGTCTTCATGTGGTCCAAGAAAGTTGCTTTCGTTTGGTTCCAAGAAAAGTAATAGTCCAATCAAGTACAAGAGTCGCACAGGAAAAGATCAGAAAAAGATGCAAAAAAAATTGGCTAAAAGAAAATCTAGAAAAACAACGGTTAACAGAAAGACGAAAAAACACTCATTCCAGTGATGAGGATGTCCCATGTATCTACTGTTCTGGGCTGTATTCTGAATCGAGAAGCGGAGAGGAGTGGATCATGTGCAGAATTTGCAACAAATGGGCACATGAAGAATGTGCAGGATAAGACGGCAAAGATAACGATTACACCTGTGAATTCTGTTTGGAATAGGAAACAGGCATAATGTAATAAGTTTTCTGCAGAAGTAGCTGAGATAAGATTCCCTGAACGCTCTTTAAAAACATTTTATTGTTTAAAGACATTCCATTTTGCCCCATGACGGATTTCATTTTGCCCCAAAAATTCGGGCCAAAATGAATTTTAATTAATTTTTTTAATTTCAAATATTGAAATAAAAATGATTTTTAGATGAAGTATTTTTGTGCTGCTCATTAGTTCATGTTACAAGTCAAAGAATAAGTACCAAAGGCTTATGTGTGTATGTTTTCCATAGCATCAAGGGAAAATATAAATTTTTGTGTCCACTTTACCCCGGGTTCCCCTACGTATACCAGATCAAAATTTGAGTGACAATACAACACAACCTTCACCAGAGAAAACAGTTCAAAACAGTGATACACTCACTAAATCACCAATCTCAACTACAAGCAAAACAAAAAGCCCAGAAAAACATGTGGAAGCGCAGAACGAACCTTATCGAACCAGATCAGGAAGGCTTGTTAAAACCACAAGAAAGCTTAATATGTAAACTTTGTGTACTAATTATGCATGGACAAGCAGTCACCATAATTTCAGTTGGACCATATATAGTATAGTATAAGCCATATGATAATTTCATATAATTCATGGACAGTACAATCACAGGCTTGTAAAAGAACAATATAACACAGTCATAACTTTGTGGACTCATGTTATTAGTATAACAATATCAAGTAGTAAAGCATGTTTAAAATCTGATATTGGAACAAAGAAAACCCATGCATACATATTCTCTCATATAGGGGGAGATGTTACGTGTGTCTCCACCAGAGGTCGCCAGGGTGGTATCATCTCTTTAACGTTATGGCTGATTAAACCTGTGAAGCCAGTCCGTCTTACTTCTTAATCACATTTGGACTAACTGTGTGTGTGACCGAATATTCTTGACGGAATACGTAATAATTACAAACATTCACAATAGTAATGGTTAAAACGACAAAACTTAGGTACACATGTGTGCCCTATAAATTAATTTTCTCCAGGCGGGTCCCTTCGCACCATCACTTTTTACAATGTATCACTGGCGGCTCTCTGAGCAGAGTTCACACAGTCCATTCAATCCAATGTCAATTCAAGCTCCGCAGGGGTTAAAATTGTTAATTTTAGTGAACTCTTGTTTTCGTTAATTATAAATAAACAATTCCTCAGCGACAGTCATTTGAATACATTACCTTTCCTGGCCAAGTTAACATAAATGCTTCTGTCACAAGCACAATATTTGATTAGCCTTGCGTTGGTTTGTTTTATACAATTTTCCAAGGAAAAGGAAATTCTGTTGTTGCTAAAGGCCTACTCTGAATTTATTGGTAATATCAGAAACATATATTCATTATCACTTCCTTTTTTGAATATGATGTATGTATACAGTGATAATGTCCACATACCAATTAAATGTTATTTCTGAAATTATGATTTTAATTCTGCCTCAATTTAGGCATAATCAGAATAAACATTAAAATTGTCTTGCATGATCCCAACCTTGAAATGGGATCATCTGCATCGCACTGCAAGTACGCCCGGAACGGTCAGAAGTTAGGAGAATATTCCGACTAGTTCATTATAAGTGGGGGTGACAAGAAGCCAGTATGTGGGTAAGGCTACTGAAAATGACCCTAGGCTCTTATAAATTGTCCTCAACCTTTGATACCAACAGTATTCAATCCAGCTGGAAAAATCCTACACGATGATATGAAATGTTTGTATGTTGAAAAATTATTTGTTCATCTGCTAAGGCAAAGAATAATAAGGAAAACAGTGATTTTACCTATTTACTGGGTGTCCCCATTTGAGGGTATAATGTTTCCATGTTATCTACAGGTACATATTTTAATTTTACTGATCATTTATTTCTAGATATAATAATTAAAGTAACCCATCAGAGTATTTTACGGAATTAGTAAATTAGTAAAATTTACACACCTTGCCGTCAGTATATTATATGTAAAAATGTCCGAAAATAAAGATTTTTTTACGATATCCAATGTTTTCTTGTGAATTTTGAAATTTTGAAACAAAACACGGTTTCGGCTGGCTAAATTAGTGTGCAAAATGAAATTTTAAACAAAACTTCAAAAGCCAAATCTAGAGTGGCTGAACATTGAGCCTTTGCTGCAGATTGGCTATGGCATATATTTTATGATACTTTTTGACCTGGGTAGACTAGGAGTTAATTTTAAGTATATTAAGTATATTATCAAATATATGTCGTGTTGTATGGATCCACTTCCATTCTGATCACTGACAGGGGCCATTTTCGGTGGCCTGGCCCATATATATATATATATAACTCTGAAGAAAAACAACACTGTTAATTCACAACAGTCTGTTTCACGGGATGCGACCCGATCATCAGGTGAATGTGGTTAGAATGAAGCTAACGGCGTGGTTATATATATATACAGGTTTCACGGACACATGAATATACGTTGATTCGCATAGAAATTTTCGTAACCTTTTGTATAAAGGTGACAAGTAAAGTTGCCTTTTTTTTTTACAAATTTGAACAGATTCACACAGGCTGTGGATATTAAACTTGATACATCCACCGCATATATATATATATATATATATATATATATATACATGCAGTTGAACAGCACTAACGAAACTAGTATGAAGTGGTTAAAATAAAGCTCGGCATCCTCATTCTGTTTAAACGAACGAAACGTGTTTTACCATATCATGTTTATCAAGTTAACTGTAAGGAAAATTAGTAACATTTCCATAAAACAATGGGTGAAGTTGCGTCAACCCATTAATACATGGTCACAATGACAGAAAAAGTATTGGCGATGTATAAACAAATGATCGAACCATAGGACAGTGTTTCAGCTTGGCTAGAACAGTCCAATATTTGAAAAAGGGGTTTGACACCTTGATATATTATAAATGCACTAGTTCTTTTGAATTTTGTTGATAGACAAATGGAGTATTCATGATAAAATCACAATTCATTTCGTGAATTCAATACCATGACTATTGAACGGACGGTAGCTTTTCATTTTTTTTAATTTGCAATCCTTGCTTTGTTACCCACAGTTTGTGCTGCAATGTTGCCATGATGCCGACATCGCCTCCAATGACAGGGTACTGCGCGCGTGTATTACAAGTTGACAAAATATTTTATCTCATCTTAAGGTGGTTTTCCATAAGTGCGTAGTCCGTATGCGTAGTCCGTATCCGCAAAGTTCATTTTCCATAAGTACCTATATGCGTAGTCCGTACTCCGCATTGATATGTGCTCGATAGTTGTTTTTTCTTTTTTTTTCAAGCCATTTTACCATATATGTATTGAACATTTGTATATATTAGTATCAAAAGTTAAAAACAATAAAATTAAATAATAAAATTTTTAAAAGATCAAAATTAGTAATATTTTACACGCGACAGTGATGTTTACGCTTCAATCATCTAAAAACATGTTGTCTGTGATAAAGAAAGGAAAACAAAATTCAGCCAAATGCCAATATGTTTGGTTGCCAGTCTCTATGTCAGTTTGACATAGAGACAGGTGCATACAGCACCGCCTGAATGGGAAAACTCTATGGTAAACCTGAAATCGACACAATGATTGGTATGTGTAGTGCGCAAAAATTGCTCCCGGCAGCGTGCGGATATGGACTACGCATACGGACTACGCATACGTACTACGCATGCGGATGAATGGAAACGGCCCAGTTAAAAAGTCTACAAAGCGATTTTGCGGACTACGCATACGGACTACGCATACGGACTACGCACTTATGGAGAGGCACCTTTAGAGTTAGAACAGGATTCCCGGCAGTACAAAACACTGGTTTAAAGTGGATTTACCTCAGGCTCTGGTAACAACGATGAAAAATGTTCTTCAGACACATATGATACGTGGATAAAAATAAGCAAATATAAATTGCGTTAGTCTTAGATAATCATGCTGGATGTATATAATGACAAGTTGGACCACAGGCTACATGAATGAAACTGCCTGCCTGGCCATGACCAGGGCTCTGTGTACAATGTTTAAAGACGAGCAGTATACAATATAAAATATCGGTGCCTAGCTGGGTCTACTGAACATGGTGACACCTGCTGACCTCTTCATAACGTGTATTCAGGAAATTTCACACGACGACCGTGACATCACGGTTACGTCATTCCATTATGACGGCAAAGATTTCACATACGCCGTTCAGTTTGCCCAAGTTAGCTATGCACTTCTTACATAAAGTATACAACACCTCAGCGTTGTGATGTAAGTTGTTTTTAATACATTATCACTGAATTCTTATAAAATTAGGTCGTTTTCTTGGCATTCACCGTATCGCTAAGAACACAGATTATATATCAAGGTAGAAAAGAAAACATGAAAAAACAGTGTTTCATGGTTCGTGGAACGGACTATAGTTCTTCATCATGTCGCAATTGTGGAGGCATCTGGCCTCATAATAAGTGTTGCCCAGCTAAGGGAAAGAAGTGTAACCATTGTTGAAAACTAAATCCCTTTGAAAAGGTGTGCAGATCAGCTGCAAAGGAGAAGGGCACAGTTAGCTGCTCATACAAAAACCAGTTAAGGGTCCTAGTAGATCCACGCATAAAAACAGACTTAGCAGAACAGAACCTGTTGTGACTGAAACACAGCCTGATGGGGCTTATGCTATGTACAGTGTATCAGATGGGTTAGATACCCAATATACGTGCAAGATCAACATTAATGGAGTTCCTGTTACCATGGAGATAGACACAGGCGCTGCAGCATCCGTCTTCTTTCCATTCTGTCCATGAAGGAAAAAATGCTGTCAATTTAGACAAGGTAGCCAGTACATTACGTACTTTCTCCGGAGAGCTCATTTCGCCCTTGGGCAAGTTCACAGCAGAAGTGTGTCTCGGCAATCAAAGGAAACAGTTATCAGCATTGGTAGTGAAAGGTGATCGTCCTAACCTCCTACGGAGAGACTGGCTACAGTTTTGGCGGTTAAACTGAAAGGAAATGTTTACTGCCAATGCACCGCTACAAACTGATGCTGTGAGTACATCAGAGTTAAACTTTGAGGATGTTATTGCCAAGTTCAGTTGTTTTCCGGGACAAATTAGGTACAAAGATAGACCTCAGTGATGCATATCTACGAATGAGATTAGATGAAAGGTACAGAGAGCTAGTTGTTATAAATACACACAAGGGACTTTATCAGTGCAATAGGCTACCCTTCGGAATTTCGGCTGCCCGGGATTATTCCAAATGCACATGGAAAACCTCTTGAAAGACATTACGCATGTTTCTGTGTATCTCGACGATACCCTCATCACTGGACATTCAGATGAGGAGCATCGTAGAAACCTGGAAAAAATCAGGCCAATATCTGCAGGCATTGCGAAAAAAAAGTCTGTACATGTGTATTTGTCATGAAAATTTCTATTTTTCATGAAATTTTCTAAGTTAAGGAGCCGTAAAACAGGCAAAAGTAGGTCAATCGGGATGAAACGCGAACTCGATCTGTAACTGGTCATTATCTGCCTATACAACAAAAATCAGGCCAATATCTGCAGGCATTGCGAAAAAAAGTCCGTACATGTGTGTTTGTCATGAAAATTTCTAATTTTCATGAAATTTTCTATGTTCAAGAGCCGTAAAACAGTCAAAAGTAGGTCAACCGGGACGAAATGCGAACTTGATCTGTAACTAGTCAATATCTGCCCACACACCAAAAATCAGGCAAATATCTGCAGGCATTGCGAAAAAAAGTCCGTACATGTGTATTTGTCATGAAAATTTCTATTTTTCATGAAATTTTCTAAGTTAAGGAACTGTAAAACAGTCAAAAGAAGGTCAATGGGGATGAAACGCGAACTTGATCTGTAACTGGTCATTATCTGCCTACACACCAAAAATCCGGCCAATATCTGCAGGCATTGCGAAAAAAAGTCCGTACATGTGTGTTTGTCATGAAAATTTCTATTTTTCATGAAATTTTCTAAGTTTAGGAGCCGTAAAACAGTCAAAAGTAGGTCAACCGGGACGAAACGCGAACTCGATCTGTAACTGGTCATTATCTGCCCACACACCAAAAATCAGGCCAATATCTGCAGGCATTGGGAAAAAAAGTCCGTACAACTGTTTGATTTCGGAATGACGGAATGACTGAATGACAGACATGGGTAAAACTATATGCCCCGGCCACTTTGTGGCGGGGGCATTAAAATCGAAAAAATACAGGTGGCTCCACCAGTCTACAGAGACTGATGTTACATCCCATGATCAATATCCATGCAAAGAATCATGGTGAACAATGCGTTAGTTGTTCAGATATTTGAGCTTTTGTATCAAATTTTTATTATTCGGGGGGGGGGGGGGGGACTTCAGACCTGCCAACCTCAGTCGAGGGAAAATAGTAACGGTAACCACTGACAGCAAGGCCATGGTCCCAGCCGAAAAAATCGAGATAATTAAAACATATCCTCTAAAAATAAATGCACAAATAACAGGTCCCAAGTATTAATGTTGTTATCGTAAGGAAGGGGGTCTGGAGGCTGTTGGGGGGGGGGGGTGCAGACAAAAGGCTATAGTATACAGAGAAAATGAATATTTATTCTCAAATTTAATGCATAAAATACTGGTCCAAAGTTTGAATTTTGCAGAGTAAAGTAAAAAATGACAAAGTTAATTATTTGTAAGTTCACCATGCACCTAGAGAGAAAACTAAAAACAACTTGCCTTGTAAATTATTATGCCAAGAAGCTAACCTCCATGAAGTGTATGTGTACAGTCTTTGATGTCAGGATATCAATTTCTTAGCACTACAAATCAAATTGTCCATCAAATTTTATGTCTTACTCATATCATAATACTTGTATAAAAACCTTTATACATTTAAGACACATCATTGCTTCACCCCTGCTAGTGCAGCAACTGTGGCTTTCTTGGCTCTGGCAACTTGCTCAGAGGTGTGCTGCTTTTTATAACAATGTCACCTTATGGATACCTTCTGCACCATCAGTGCCTCCAAAGTTTCAGGTGACATTGATGCTTGTTGGTCAGTGTGACTCTTGTTGACTAAAAAGAAGACCCTCTCACAATCAGCATTACTGTGAGGAATTGTAAGAATAGACAGCATCACATGGCTCAACAAATCAAATTTTTTCTTCCCTGTTTCATCAGTAATCTTTCCAATTTCACACCACTGTTTGTCAGCTCTTTTCATGCTCAAAATACTTTCTGCCAGTTCCTCTAGTTGATACAGATTGAACTGATTTTCTACTTTGTCCATCCTGGACACCCTAGTTTCTGGAGCCATCTGCGTATCACCATGCAGGATGGAGGGAAATTTCTTCAAAAAGAAGCACAAAGAAGAAAACTTCACTGTTTGTTGCTTTGATACATCACATATTTGGGCATTCAGTAATGTTTCATCACTGAGGGGAAATTTTTTCACCATATAGTCACATGCTCTAATATAATAATTTGTGAAACCTTTAAAAAACTCCTTCTGGGCAGTTGATGTCATCTTCTCCTCTACAATTTCTCTAGCTTGTGACCCAATCATTATGTCTGAACTGTCTTTCCAGTTTGAAGATTTGTCAAAAGCTACAGCCAGCAGATTTGGTCCATTCAACAGGACGTCTGGTTTAATAAATTTTGACAACAAATTTCTCAAAAGACCTTGGAGCATACTATGCACCTTATGGATCAATGGAGCTTCTGTCTGCAAAGCTATATTAACCTCATTGTAAACAGGAATAATAAAATTCAGGAAATAAACATGAGCAAGGGTTCTGTAGGATGTCAGGTGGCGAGTGATCCTCTCTTCACGTCCAAGAGCACCTGAAGAGGCAGCAGACTTAGCAGGCTCTGTAACTTGAGCAAGCGCAGGCAGACTCTTTTGTGATTGCTTCTTTGAAGGTTTCTCCTTGTCACTTGATTTTGCGACCGTTGCTTTCTTTGTTTTAGCATGAACTGATTTAGTTAATTTTGCTTTTTCTCTCTTGGCTGTTTTCTCCTCCTGCTTTCTTTTCTTAGCATCTTTCTCACATTTTAATTTCTGGAAATATTTAGTAAGGGGTCTCCACAGCAATATCAGCCTTTCAATACAGTTTCCTAATGACAACCATCTTGTTGACACATGTTTAAGGATTTTTCTGACAGGCACACCACAAAGCTCCCTAAATTTGTGAAGTTCTTCTTTCCGTTTTGCTGATTTGTCAAAGTAGTAGGAAACATCAATCAAGAGCTGTCACTGGCAGTTCAGACGCCGCCTTTTCTGCTGCCAGGTGGATAAGATGACATGAACATCCAATAGTCATCAGCTCTGGTTGAAATGATATCAGATATTTTGTTACACCCTTGTGAATGCCAGTCATAACTGAAGCATTGTCACAACTAAAAGACAAACAATTTCCCCA
Organism: Sipunculus nudus; assembly: GCA_026874595.1. Classification (NCBI taxonomy): domain Eukaryota; kingdom Metazoa; phylum Annelida; class Sipuncula; order Golfingiida; family Sipunculidae; genus Sipunculus; species Sipunculus nudus. The sequence continues at coordinate 40,530,734 of CM049317.1, read as the reverse complement.
TGGAATTTCAAATCTTGCAAGAGTGTCATTAAGTAGGCAAGCAATGTTTTCCCCAGTGGAATTGCCTTTCAGATTCGGGAGTGACAGCAAATGGCACAATTTCTTCAACTTCAGTGCTATAGTAACGCACCACAACTGGAAAGAGTGATTTCGGTGTCGTTTCCACCGTCTGTAGCAAGTCCAAAGCAGTTATGGCGAAGTGAATTGGCAATGCTCCTCGACGAATACCTCGAAAGATCTACTATTATCGCTGTAGTTTTTGTCCAGCCACTGCCATATTTCTTGGCTATTTCCGAATCATGAAACATTCGTTTGAACAACGATCCTGCGTGGTCCGATGCAGCAATAGGAACATTATGTTCTATAAGGAATTCACTGAAATGAAGCTCTGCTTTGGTAACATTTTCACCACTTTTGTCGGTTCCAACAAAGAATTTATCAAGACTTGACATTTTACCTTGCTGCCTTATCAGCTCGGCATGCTTCGTTGAACTTATATGTTTGTTTATGTCATCCCTACCTCCGTGGCATACAGATATGTGGGCAGCGCAGACCATACAGAAAGCATAAGCATCCCCTTTAGATGAAGCAGTGACAATCGGGAACTCTTTACTATAATCCTTTCTGTACTTTTGAGTCCTCTTGAGTTTTTTTTTCGGTGGGGTGTCAGGGGTGGTAATCTCCTTTGATGCCATTTTGGTTTGACGCTTCTTTGAAACACCGGTCGGTACCGGCTGACACTGCACTGGAAGTCAGCTTCTAATCTTTATTCAGCGGGAAATCTGTGACCTATACAAAGTTGTCAAATTCATTCATCAATTAGACCACGTGAGTGACCGTAATCCACCGAGAGGGCCCGAACGCCGGATCAATGCCATATTTGGATGTGAACGTAACTATGAATGCGTGTGCATCCAGGAGCAAAACCCAATGAGCCAAACCCCGAGAACTAATATATTCTATATTTAACAGCTTGCTTTAATGCATGGCAATATTCGGGTTCTGTTCCGAGGCTAATGCAAATGAGTTGAAATGACAAGCCGTGTCATGAGGTAGACTGGTACCCTGCTCTATTAAGGCCCTCAGCCAAGCATAGAGACAGGCGTACAACGCCATCTTAAGTACTCCCAGTTGCAACTCCTGAACTACCTGTAGACCGGTTCCAACTCCAGTCTGTACACTCACACCGATTGCCATGGAAGTTCTCGCGATCCTGGCTGGTTATCTGTGAAGATTACTTATAAAATTACTTTCTTTAGTTATTTAAAGTTTCGAAATATTGAAAAATGAGTTTTTGCACAAAAATTGACTGATGGATGTATAGATGATACGAATCATACGTTTTACATAATACTTGATATTCCACTGTACGTGGCATTGGTTTATTATCAGTATCTATTAATCTAATCATAAATGTCACACAAAATGTACAGCCAACTTTTAACAACTTCTCTGAGCAAACGAAATGCTTATTTTTATCATATATAAATCATACTTGAGTTGGAACCAGTCTGCCGGGAGTCCTGAAGATGGCGTTGTACGCCGGTCTCTATGATTGGCCTAGAGCAGCGGTGCCATAATAGAGCGGGGTACCAGTCTATGTCATGAGGGTATGAACTGGGTACATTTGCATGCAAACTGGTTATTCACTGGAGCTCGGTCCTGCTTTAGAATGTAAAGCCCAATCCCTCCAGAAAAAAAAATATTTTGCAGCAGTCTAACGTTTCACTGTTCGAACGCTTTCCAAGCGGACTTACAGTAAATTCTTGCGCTTTTCTACATTTTCCAGCGCAAAAATCCCAAAAACATGGCCTAACCAGATCCCTGTTGAGTCATGTGAAAATCACTAAAACAATATGCACGTGAACAGTCCTCCTAGAAACGTCAACTCTGACCTCATTAATATGTATTAAACTCAGTCGTCAGCTGGCCTTCTCGCTCTTGTTTATAAAGTTAACAAAGCCCTGTGCTACACACATATATAGAGATTTATACTTGTAAATGATTAGTTTATGGACACTTTCTGAAAGAGCAGTTTGAGGTATACAATTTTGTACTCAATACAATTTAATTTTTTTTTCAGGAATTAGACCAAAGAAAACATTATCACAAAGCATTCACATATATCGTCAGAAATCGTAGTAAGCCGTCAGTAAATCGTACTATTGTAGTGAAAGGGGTCAATTCGTAACAATTACCATTTTTTCGTAACGGTTGGCAGGTCTGGGACTTCCGAGCCCCATAGCTTGAAGAATTTGGGTAACAGAGACCAAATTCTAGGCTTTTCAAGGAGACTTTACATGGACCTAACTGGATGTAAAGTTAGAAGAATCTTGGTCCAGCGTTTATGATTTGTGCCCTATTAACAGATGACGGAATCTTTTAAGGTCTCAAAATAGAGAAAAAAAAATCATAAAATAATCGAAAAGTACAGGTGGCGCCACCAGTCTGCAAAAACTGATGAAACACTCCATGATCAATATCCATGCTAAGAATCATGGTGATCAATGCATTAGTTCTTTAGATACTTGAGCTTTTGTATCAAATTTTTCTTTATTCTGGGGGGTTCTTCAGAGCCCCATAGCTTGAAGAATATGGGTAACAGGGACCTAATTCCAGGTTTCCAAGAAGGCTTTTCATGGACCTCTAAGGATGTAAAGTGAGAAGATTCCAGGTCCACCAGTAACAATTTGTGCCCTGTTAACAGATGATGGCATCTTTCGAGGTTTCAAAAATAGAGAAAAAAAATCCTAAAAAATGAAAAAATACAGGTGGCGCCACAAGTCTGCAGAAACTGATGTAACACTCCATGATCAATATCCATGCAAAGAATCATGGTGATCAATGCCTTAGTTCTTCAGATACTTGAGCTTTTGTATCAAATTTTTCTATTTTTCTGGGGGGTACTTTGGAGCCCCATAGCTCAAAGAATATGGATAACAGAGACCTAATTCTAGGTTTCCAAAGAGATTTTTCATGGACCTCTCAGGATATAAAGTTAGAAGATTCTAGGTCCAGCGGTTACGATTTGTGCCCTGTTAACGGACAGACGCAAGGACGGCCGGAAGGCCGGACGGACGACAGACAAAGAGTGATTGCTAAAGCTCAGATGACTTACAGTCAGCTGAGCTAATAACAAAACCTGAATATCTGATTTGGGAATTCTTAATTGTAAAAGATTTTCTTTTGTATTAATTTTTTCTCAAGCCAAACAGAGCTACACAAAACAAGCTCACTTCGGCTCAGTGAAATACTGGTGGTGCCCCATGATAAACTCTGCTTGAACTTAACTCGGCTGGCAGTGGCACAAAATGATGGCGGTGCAGGGTTTTTGCCAAGGAGTAAATACAGAACATTGTGAATGAGTTATGACACTCTGATTTTTTTATTCCTGTTCAGTGCCACTGGTTGTAGTTCCCAACCTGCTGTGTGCCAGGTGCATTTATATGGCCAATCAAGGCATGCTGTCAGCAGCCTTTCCTGCATGATGGAACGAGGTCTTGCATGAGATCTGACTTCTGACAATATAGCTAACAAATTAAACATTCCCATATGTAGGGGCTACCAAAACTATTGAAAATCATATACTGTCACTCAAGGCTACAGATATTTTGCAAATTCGAATTTATTAAGTCAAGAAAATCAATTATTTATATGAGAAAAAAATGTTTTTGAAGTAATTCAGATTTTGAATTTATTGAGAATGTACGGTACCTTTGACTGACCGCCTGTAGGCTTGAACACTGGGCACATGACCTCTCAGGTAGGCATGGTCATGTGAGGTGATTGGCTGTTCCAGGAATTCCTCAGATGGTGCACCTGAATATATAAGAAAGACAATATTCAACATAATAAAGGCATCATCTTCAAATCAGAGTTATCTGATAAATGAACAAGTAGCGAATGGACTATGACAATTAAGCAGTGGGTGGGCTGAATTTGACACATTACACAAGGCTAAAACACATAATTATAGGTAACGCAGAAATATAGCTCGATCACTCCAATTTAAATGATTATTTTTAACTCACTTAGTTACCCATGGTGCAGCATCTGTTACCTGAAGTTTGTCATCTGACTGTTAACACTGGCAGCTTTTTACAGCAGTGTCTGGACTGATACTCCTGAAATTTTGTATTTAACGTAATAAGCACCCCTTCCGTAATAAGCTACCCCCCATGGATTTTGAGGGCTCTCCTTAAGAAAACAGAAGGAATAAGCAATTAAAAAAAAAAGCTGTGGTAGTTAGTCATTTTCCCTACCTCGCTTGATGATTTTGAGGACGTGAAATTATATCAGGGTATCCATAATTCATAAATATTGCCTAGTGAAAGGAAATTTCCCCTAAATTAGCACCTCATCTTGGACGTTCCGCCTCATTTGTTTGTGAATAAATTTGAGCAGCATGGACCAAAAAAGCGTCCAAGAGATCAGCAACTGCGTTGCAGAATACCAATGATAAAGATAGGAAATCCGTGGAAAACCCCCTGGAGACAACAGGAAACCGATCGGCTATGCATCTTTTGCCTCCGCACGTTGTCAGCCCTGTTAAGGGGGATACCGCCGGCACCAGTGCTTAAGGTAATGCCGCTTAAACAATAATAGCACTACGGACGCCATGCTAGCAGCGTTTAAAAGCTTTAAAGAAGCTTCTGACGCTAATCACGTGTCTCTATTGAAATCAATCAAAAGCATGCAGTCTGATATTCAGTGGTTGAAACTGAAGGCCCGACAAACCAGCCCCAGTCAATCGGAAGATGAACAGCTGCAGGCGGCCCCGAGCGATAACTGCAGGAATTCAGGGGATATCAGCCACATACCAGAGGATGCTGGCCAGACTAACCGGCCCCAGTCAATCGGAAGATGAACAGCTGCAGGCGGCCCCGAGCGATAATTGCAGGAATTCAGGGGATATCAGCCACATACCAGAGGATGCTGATCATGATGAACAGCAAACGAGGCACAGGATCCTGTCTGGTGATTTGGAGGAGACAGAGGGCTATGATCAGGAGGATGAGCTTGATCAACTGCTGCAACCAATAGACCAGGTTAGTGATGATTCCATTGATGAGATCGCAGCCTTCAGATTAGAGATAAGGTGGAGGCTATCCTCACACCTGGTAAAGTGAATCTCAAGACCACAAAGGTCAACAAGGAAATTTTGACACGGCTTAAAAACAATACCAAACTAAGATATACCAGAATGCAAAAATGGACAGCACTGCTATGTAAGGCCTTGCTAACTACCAAATAAACCTTAGGAGACGCGAGCTACTGCGTGGGGACCTCCATGTACAATTGAAGGACCTCTGTAAAGCTGATGTGCCCATCACAGAATCACGGTTTGGAGACAACCTACAGCAAACTATACAAAAGATACAAGACTCTAAAAATGTTGGCAGGCAGTTAACAGGACAACACCAAAGAACAGATTAACATGATAAAGGTCACAATCACCCATATTCAAGTAGAAAGGGGAAAGGTCCTGCCAACAAGCCTTTTTAAGGCCAAAGACCCCGTCCTCCATTCAAGGGGGACAGAAACACACATGCCAAGAAAACCGTACTGGAGATAGATCAGAAACAACAGGGCAGCACACAGCAAGATAAACAGGCAAGTGTCTTAGAACAAATTAACTGCTTAGATTCTGATGATCATGTCAAAATTGAGAACCCTGAAATAAACATTGTCAAAGTGGGGGGTAGAATTAAAAAAAAACAGTGGAGGTTAATCACAACAGACCCATTCATTTTAGACATGGTAAAAGGCATAAAACTTGATTTCAGTACTCATGGTAGTGCCCCTGTTCAACAATTTAGGCCCAAACCTATAAAATTTAATGACACTGAAACTGACCTAATCCAAAAAGAAACTGAGGCTTTGCTTAGTAAAGGAGTCATTACAGAGACTCTCCCAGAAACAGGGAGTTACTTTTCAAACATTTTTATCAGGCGATAGAAAGATTGTTCATATAGAATGATCCTCAATCTTAAGAAACTGAATGAAACAATTGATAATTACCATTTTAAAATGAGTCTTTGCAAAATGCCATTGACTTAGTATCATCAAATTGTTTCTTTGCATCCGTGGACTTGAAGGATGCATATTATAGTGTTCCTATCCACCAAGAATTAAAAAAAAATTCTCACATTTGTATGGGGAGGTACAACGTACAAGTTTACTTGTTTGACCAATGGGCTGGAAGCCTGATCCTTTAGCAGCTGCAGTCGATGCTTTTTCTATTGATCGGACCACACTAAATTTTTATGCTTTTCCTCCTTTCAGCAATCTGACTCAAGTGCTGAAAAAGATAAAAACAGAGCAGGCCACAGGGATACTGATTTTACCTTGGTGGACGACTCAACCTTGGTTTACCAGGGCCATGCAGATGTTAATAGACCAACCATGCATTCTGCCGGGCAAATAGAAAACCCTACAACTTCCACAGGACCTGAGCAGAGTGCACAGACTGCCAAAGATGAAACTTCTGGCATGTCACTTGTCTATTGATCCCTCCAAAAACAAGCTATCTCTGAACCGGCTTTAAAAATCATCATGCAGTCATGGCGCAAAAGCACTAACAGACAATACAGCACATACTTCCAGAGATATCAGAGGCACTGTGGTAATTTGGATCCCATTTCTCCAACTTTAGCCCAAGCTATAGATTTTTTAGCTCAACTCTATGAGCAGGGCTTAGGCTACAGTGCACTATAAACACTGCTAGATCTGCACTGTCCACAATTATCCAGCCAATTAATGGACTAGCTTTTGGAAACCACCCAACAGTCAGCAGGTTCTTAAAAGGAGTATTTCAACTAAGGCCGGTAATCCCAAAAACTGGGGTAACCTGGGATGCAGAAGTTGTGTTAGCCTACCTGAAACAAGGGACCCATGGGTCACATCTCTCAGCTGAATTTTGGAAAATATTAGCAACTGCAAGAGCTATATAAGCATTTGAAAAGCTAAGAGAAAATGGCCCTGCTAAAATGAAACTCTGTCAATTATAGAATAATGGACATGAGCTCAAGCATATGCACTGTGTAATAAATAAAACCTGTGGCGTGAAACCATTTAATGATGCACCAAGGGAAAAAATGGTTCTACCGTAAATGTTATATAAAAGTTACATTTCATAAACAAATAACGTGTGAAGGTAATTAGGTTGTTAAAAGATAAATATATGGCAATATGAGTTAAAAATTAATCCAACAAAGTTTGATCAATATTCCTGATTTTAAAACTAAGTTTAACAGTGTTATTCACACTTAGGCCAAGCCAACTTTAAGAGATATAAATGAAATGCTACAAATGCTTTTTATCTTCTTAAATCTAGTCAGCACTAACATTAGATCCTAATATTTTATTACATTTTAATATTAGGATTAAATTCCTGAACATTCTTTTCTGAAAAAAATCAAAATTGTCCAAGTCTGAACAAAAAGAATTAATTCAACATTAAAATTATTAGATTCGCTTATTTGTCCTGTGTATTGAAGGGGTAAGTAGGGGGAGGGGTCTCTGTTGTTACTGCTTGTTGCTGAAAAAATGTGAAATTATAAGATTTATCTTATTTATAGTACAGGTCTGGAACCGTATCTTTGCAATTTCCAAGTTGGGTTTCTTGAAGGAAATTCTTGGAATTGATTTTATGCGAGATGTTGGTTGCTTGATGGACACAAAGTTTGGGATCTTACATATTAAACAAGAATGGCACATGTTACGGGAATCCAGTGATGACTGTCGCAAAGTAAGACTGAGTTTCTTGAGGTACCACCAAGACACAAGGTTAGAGCAGCTGCCTTGTTGGAAAAGCTCAGGGCTGAAAACGGCCAACCTGAGGTGGGTTTGGTGCATTGGTTGAGGAGTAAGGTCTCTTCATGGGAACAGCTCTGGTCAATACCTGGTCAATACACAAAGTTGAGCGTGCCAGTCACGTTGATGAACTTAGTTGAAGAGTCTAAGTACTTGCCTGCCAGACTCACAGTAGGCGTGGTGGAGGAAGTTAATAGAGTCCCTGATGTGACTCAGTCGGTGGTGTGGAGCTCCCCCACTGAAGCCTCGATGCCGGAATATTTGGAATGGATGTTAGAGGATATATCCAATAAGTTGATGCCTGACCAGAGAAAACATGTACAGCGACTGGTAGCCATATACAGTGATGTGTTCACTTCACAAGACAGAGCTTTGCAACTCACCAATATGGTAGAACGCACAATTGATACAGAGGGTCCCCCATCAGTGAAACAGCATCAATGGAGGTTGCTGTTAGCTCAACAGGAAATAGCAAACCAAGAGATCCACAAGATGCTCAATAAAGGCTTTATCGAGCCAAGTGATAGTCCATGGGTTAGCCCTATTGTACTTGTAACCAAGCGTGACGGATCCACCAGATTTTGTGTGGATTATAGAGTTAAAACGAGGTGACCCTCCTTAAAGACGCGTATCCACTACAGCGAGAGGATGAAACTATTGATACACTGTCAGGCGCACAGTGGTTCAGTACCCTTGATCTTGCTAGTGGTTACTGGCAGGGGAGCATGGCAGAGAAAGACTGGTCAAAGACGGCATTCGCGACCAGGAAGGGACTCTTCCAATGGTGGCTCATGCCATTTGTGCTTAGCAGTGCCCTAGCAACCTTTTCCAGGTTAATGGAACTGGTACTCTGAAGTCTGCACTGGGAGAGATGTCTCATGTATCTTGACGACATAATTGTGTTTGGTGCAGACTTTGACCAGGCTCCGGCAGGCTTGAAGATGGTATTCAACAGACTGAGATCAGCAGAGTTGAGGCTGAAACACAAGAAATTTATTTTATTCCAGCAGAGTGTAAAGTTCTTGGGACATGTTGTGTCATGTGAATATGTCAATGGCGATGAGCGTGTGGATTGGCGGAGATAAGGGTCCCACCAAGTGTTGCTAGAACCAGAGATGAGTGGAGATGGATTGGACCTGAGCTCAGAGTCCGGTGTTGATTACAGTGATGGGGAGACTCCCTCTAGTCCTGTAGAAGTAGTAGAGGAGTTAGGGCGAGGCAAGTGTTCGCAAAAAGCTCTGAAATGGTTAGACTTGTAGAATTTCGGAGATTCCTAAACTTATAGTTGCTTCTTCTGTTTTGTGTGTTGCTGACTGACGATGGCTGACGATGCTGTTGGGAGAGACCCTCAGCCTAGATGAGAAGCAGGAGCCCGCAGCAAAGCAGAGCAATGCTCTGTTGCCGAGCATACTTTTTTTCCAAATAATCCTCTCAAGCAAAATCAGGATTTTAGGGTACAAGACCCTCAGACGGGGGATTTTGTGGCCCCAGAGTCCCAAGGGTTCTGCAGGGACATCTCAGAATATCTGCAAGAGATGACAGAAGAAGATGTGGGAAAGCCGATATGGGAGCAGGCCCTAAAGAAGGGAAAACCGTCACCCTCATACTCAGGCCAGGTTGAGCTTGCCACCAGGTCTTGTCGCGCAAGAATAAATGCCAAACCCAAGGTGTAAGAACTGGTGTACCTCCACCTTCTTGTCATTGGAGAGAACCATCCTGAGGTGGCCAGGTCTGCTCAGGCCGAGCTAGACCTACAGTGGAAGGGTAGTCATTGCCGAAGGAAGCCCCCCAAAGCAGAGACCCCTGGCAGAACAGGGATAAATGACAGTGTGCTGCCTGCACCAGTTTGGGGTGTGGTCAGGTTTATCCTACCTTTGAAAGACTGGAATGGCATTTTCAAAGGAATCACCTGCCAGAGATGTTCATATATATATATATATATATATATATATATATATATATATATATATATATATATATATATATAAATATAGATATATATACATACATACATTTACATATATATATATCCGATTGGTAATGAGGCCTGCTATGCTAATCCTCGAGATGGTATGGTGAGGAGGCATCTTGAGTGGTGTAGCCACCCCGGTGGGAGCCGGGAAGCAGCTGAGGAATCGGGGCATCACCTGCCATGGATCCTCAAACCGAACCCGAACTATGCACCCTCTAGCCAGATCGCATCACTATCGTTCAACCCACTGACAGGATGACCTCTGCAGGCTAATCCTCTGACTTTATCATTTGCTTGGGCCTGGGTTGAAGAGGAGAGTAGAGAAGCAAGGGCCCCGGTCTCACCTAAATCTTCTGCTGTGGGACTCAGAGAAGTACGTGCCCCTTTGGATACTCCCCAGCAGAATACCACGATGTTGTTCAAAGAGTTGCGGGTGATTTGGCATCAGATGGATGCCCTCCATGAGTGTGACAGAGAAATATCTGAATGCATGTAACAGTCATCTCAGGAGTAAGGTGTGTATTTGTATTTTGATTTTTTTTAAATAATGCTCGGTGACAAGCCTTTTCTTTAAGGAGGGGGGACATTGTGGCAATCTGGTATAAATGGGTTATGGAGACCATCCCGGAAGAGAGAGAGATAGGGAGCAAGGCTACAGAACATGTAGGCAGAACTTGGTGGGTTGTTGTGTATTGTGGAGTGGAGATTGATCTGAGGAGAGCTCGAGAGACTAACGGTGTGAGAGAATTGACGGCTGTGCGCTGGATGCACAGACAGGGAGCAAAAGAAGAGACCACTATATATAAGTTTATTTAATAAAAGTGTTTTTGTTTAGTTGATCCGTGTTTGTTTCTGCCCCCAGCAAAGAGAACAACCCCCCCCCCCTAATTTCAATAAAGCCTGGTTATTATCGCTCAGTCAGAAGCTTTTCAGGATATAGGTACCTCCCGAGGAGTTGGAGTGAAAAATTGGTACAGGGTTTATAATTACAAAGATTGGTCTCAATGTGCTGAGTAGTTTGCGGAACACTTGGATGTTGTATTTCCGGAAGATTCTCTGGAGTTTCTCTGAGGTGTTCTTTATATATGGTAAGCCTATCATCATACATCTGGTTTTCCTGGTGGTAGCATTTTTTCTATTAGATGTTGTCTTTTTTCTTGATGGTACCCATTATCTAGTCGGTATAACCATTGGCTCATAATGCTTAACATATGTATTTCCTTTACCAAATGCTCTCTTCCTCCTCAGACACTATGCTCTGGGCTCTTTGGAATAGAGTGCAGACCACGGAACTCTTGTGTTCCAGAGGGTGATGTGACGCAAAGGTCAAGTACCGGTCAGTAAGTGTGGCTTTCCTGTAGTCGCTTGTTTTAATCGTCCAGTTCTCCTGTAGATGGATTAGGGTATCTAGAAATGCCAATTTACCTTCCTCCTCCATCTCTCTCATAAACTGGATGTTGGGGTCCCTGTTGTTGAGATGGTCTGTAAATGGTTTTATCTCATAGCGGTGGAGCACTGAATGTGTCATCTACATACCAAAGCCAGATCTTTGGGGGCGATGTTGTCGAGGTGATGGCTTCTTGCTCTAAGGCTTCCATGTAGATGTTAGCAATGATGGGTGATACTTCTTGCTCTAAGGCTTCCATGAAAATGTTAGCAATGATAGGTGATACTGGTGATCCCATGGCTGCTCCCTTGAAAAATGCCGCCTGATCTACCAAGTATGTGGTTAACAAACATATTTCTATTAACTGAATGACGTTCCCCAAGACAAGCATTATACGGGTCTTCCAGGTATCATTCCTCTCCATGTGCTTTTTGAGTGGCTGTTACTGTGTCGATGTCTGGGATGCTTGTAAACAGGGTACCTCAAATGAAACCATCTGTTTGGTGGGCGTCCTAGTTCACTGATCTTCTTCATGAACTCTCCACTGTTCTTAATGGGGTGCTTTGTCTTTCCAACGAATGGCCCAAGGATATCTGCCAAATAACTTGCTGACTGAAAGAAAAGGTTCCTATGCTCGGGACTATCAGTTGGGAGTGGTATTTCTTTCGTATATACATTGGGTAGTTTCGGGTGATTTTCTGTAGTTGGGTAAAGATGTTCATCTTGTTCTTTCCAGTTTTGATATACCAGTGTATGACGGGACGCATTATGGTATACTGATTGTCTGACCTTTAACTTTTAGTGTCGCCGCGCTAACTTACTGGGGCTGTGATGGATTCTCAGGAAACTCACCATAACTAACCAATAGATGATCTCGCCCAAGTTTGATTATGGGCGAAATCCAGGCCTGAGGTCTGAGTTCACTAGGCTACTTTGTGGTGTCGCCTCAATAACTTAAAAGGAATGTGATGGTTTTGATAAAACTCAACAGATATGTAAATAAAAAATATCTCATCTAAGTTCGTTTCGAGCAAAATCCACTCATATTTAATGAGGTCGGAGGTCACTTTGGAGGTACCTTGGTGACTTACCAAAAATCCTATGGATTTTTATGAAACTCATTATACCTATTTTACAAAAAGTTTCTCACCTTAATTAAATTCTCAGCAAAATTTACATATTTAATGAGGTCACAAGTCACCAGGCTGCTTTTTACAAGCCAATTCGTGGTTTTGCTGAGATAACGTACAAGGAATAAAATGGATTTGATGAAACTCAATAGAATATACCATATTTATTCTATCACATCGACCCCTATATTAATTCGACCATCGAAAATGTTTGGTGACATTAATTTAGTCTAATTTTCGACCGCGAATCAAATTTAATGAACAAGCCTAGAATGTTGATGATATAAGTTCTATCATGAATGCTTTTGATGCAAACATGAAAGTGTCGGCAAGTTTCAAAATGGCAGAATTTCAGCTATCGCTGTGCCCCTGCATGCAGACAAGAGTCCTGGCATGCTTGATAAAAGGAGCAAAACACCTGCTTTCTTGTTCAACAAACGATTGTAACGATCACTCGTTTGGTCAAGGTGCGTTTTGATCCAGCATATTAATTAATCATCAAAGGATTGGCGTGGGAGTCTTGCGCCCTTGCGGTTTTCCTCTGTAATTAACTGAAATATTTTGAAAACTCAATTTCTAAATTATTATAATTTTGCGACTGCCAACGATGTTTACTGCCGAAGATGTTTAAGTAAAACCCCTCCTCAGTTTGTATCTGACTAGCATTCTTATAACATGACATGACATCACGCAGCATCCATATCAAGCTATCAATTTCATATGAAAAAAGTGTTTTATAGTTCCAAATGGAAGTCCGTGACTAAGCAAACTTGTGTACCATTCCTGGTGCCCATGTGCCCCCTGTGCAATTCACGTGGGATATTTAGCAATAAAGATAAAAAAATAATTAAGCTTTTGGATGGGTGACCATGTGTTCAAAAGTGCCCGATCGAGAACACAGGAACTAGGCCTACGGCTATTTCTGATTGTATATTCTTTAACGCTCCTTTACTTTCCCATATTTATTACATATTATGCAAATCAAAATTACCTGATAATAGTCAGTTATTTTTTATGAAGTCTTCTACTATCTTACGTACGCATGTCCCTCTGTCCGCCTATATCGCCGCCTGGTAGGTAAACTTTAAACAACTAACACGCATCTCATCGGGCTCGTGCTGTCATTGTCACACCACAAACGTAGCGGTCTTAGAAGCAACACACAATTTAAACAATGTTTCATTAAATAGTATGATGTTATTTTGAAGAATATGAGACTTTCAGTTGATAGTTGTTACACTGAAGTATCGCTAGAGTGTCATGCGAACCCTGTCCTTCCGTACGCACACAACCACCGTGACTGACTAGGTGCCCACCGGCGATCTCTTGAACCAAGTGATTCCACCACCTCGTAATTTGTAGAATAATAATTTGAAATATCCTCCTTCATTTCGACCTTCAGAAAATTAATTTTTTTAGGGGTCAATATGACAGAATAGATACTGATATATCTCACCTAAGTTCTACTTTTTTCCAGCAAAATCCATGCATATTTAACGAGGTCAGAGGTCATCACACTTTGGTGCACCAACCTGTTTAACCAAAAATCTCATGGATTTTCATAGAACTCATGATGAGTATTACCAATACAGTTTATCACCTGAATTACATTCTCAGCAAATTCATGCATATTTAATGTGGTCAGAGGTCACAAAATATGCAATGGGCGTATTATGCACCATTTGTGGTGCTCTTGTCAAGAAGGCTAGTTAACTTGTTCATAAACTTTTAGGTTGGGTATGCTCTCAGTTTTTCATATGTTTAGGTGCCTTCAATAGTAAATTTATTTTTCTGTCATATTCTTCAGAGTCCATGATGACTGTGACTCTCACCTGGACTGCTGGTAAAATTCTGACACTATTATCCTTCCTAAGGCCCATTTGTGCTCTCCTATCCAGGGTTGGGGCCAATTACATTGAAAAGTAATCATTACAATTACTTTAAAAAAATCCCAGTTACAATTACATTTACAAATTACTTAATTTTTACAAAGTACTGATTAAATAACAATTACTTTTGAAAAGTAATTAATTACTTTCAATAACTTTTTAAACTAGATGTGTCGGAACGACACGAATGCCCCCACCTGGGGCAAATAAGAAACATTTGTAAAATTTTGAAAAAGTTTTTAAGTTCAGGAGGTGTCGTATGGTCAAAAGTAGGTCAACAAGGGCAAAATGCAAACTCGATCTGTAACGGGTCATTATCAAGCAACACACCAAAAATCATGCCAGTATATGCAGGCATTGTGATAAAAGTCCATACATGTGCATTTTCCATAAAAATTTCTGTCTTTCATGAAATTTTCTATGTTTAGGAGCCGTAAAACAATCAAAAGTAGGTCAACCGGGACGAAACGCGAACTCGATGTGTAACTGTCATTATCTGCCCACACATAAAAAATCAGGGTGGTATCTGCAGGCATTGAGAAAAAAAAGTCAGTACATATGCATTTGTTATGAAAATTTCTATTTTTCATGAAACTTTCTATGTTCAGGAGCATGTAAATGGTCAAAAGTAGGTCAACTGGGACAAATGCGAACTCGATCTGTAACTGGTCATTATCTGCCTACACACCAAAAATCAGGCCCGTATCTGCAGGCACGTACTGCGAAAAAAAGTCCATACATGTGCACTTTTTTATGAAATTTTCTATGTTAGAGCACCGTCAAATTGTCAAAAGTAGGTCAACTGGGAAAAAACGTGAACTTGATCTGTAACTGGTCATTATCTGCCCACACACCAAAAATCAGGCCAATATCTGCAGGTATTGCGAAGAAAAGTCTGTACATGTGTATTTGTCATGAAATTTCATATTTTTCATGAAATTTTCTATGTTCAGGAACCGTAAAATGGTCAAAAGTAGGTCAACTGGGACGAAACGCGAACTCGATCTGTAACTGGTCTATATCTGCCCACACACCAAAAATCAGGCCAATATCTGCAGGCATTGCGAAAAAAAAGTCCGTACATGTGTATCTGTCATGAATATTTATATTTTTCATGAAATTTTCTAAGTTAAGGAGGCGTAAAACGTTCAAAAGTAGGTCAACCGGGATGAAACGTGAACTCGATCTGTAACTGGTCATTATCTGCCCACACACCAAAAATCAGGCCAATATCTGCAGGCATTGCGAAAAAAAGTCCGTACATGTGTATTTGTCATTTAAAAGGTCTATTTTTCATAAAATTTTCTAAGTTTAGGAGCCGTAAAACAGTCAAAAGAAGTTCAACTGGGACAAAACGCGAACTCGATCTGTAACTGGTCATTATCTGCCTACACACCAAAAAACAGGCCAATACCTGCAGGCACTGCGAAAAAAAGTCCGTACATGTGTATTTGTCATGAAAATGTCTATAGTTCATGAAATTTTCTAAGTTTAGGAGCCGTAAAACAGTCAAAAGTAGGTCATCTCGGACAAAACGCGAACTTGATCTGTAACGGGTCATTATCTGCCTACACACCAAAAATCAGGCCAATATCTGCAGGCACTGCGAAAAAAAGTCCGTACATGTGTATTTGTCATGAAGTTTCTATTTTTCATGAAATTTTCTAAGTTTAGGAGCTGTAAAACAGTCAAAAGTAGGTCAACTCGGACAAAACGCGAACTCGATCTGTAACTGGTCTATATCTGCCCACAGACCAAAAATCAGGCCCAATATCTGCAGGCATTGCGAAAAAAAGTCCGTACAACTGTTTGATTTCGGAAGGACGGAAGGACGGACATGGGTAAAACTATACGCTCCGGCCACTTTGTGGCGGGGGCATAAAAATTATAATAATCAGAGGCATGGTTCATGTAAAGTATCATTCATGATAGAAAGGTCAACTGATTAATTTTATAAAAGGAAAAACTGCAAACAAAACACATGCAGTCTGGTGTCATATATTTAAGTGCATGACAGCTATACTAATGATAATATATCGTTGCATAATGTTCAATTTACACTTGTCTCTTATGGAAAGGCAAAACTGGCTGTCATCATCATATATGAACATGGCGTGTATTCTTTATAGGATCAGGCATTGAAACATTTGCTGAATTAGTGTTTTGACACAAAACAGAAATAACTGAAAGCACATATGGGTAAACTATATTTTAAACATATAATGGTGAAGTCATTTGTGCAAAATAATTTCATCTAATATTCTTTTATCACATATTA
Source organism: Sipunculus nudus (assembly GCA_026874595.1). NCBI lineage: Eukaryota > Metazoa > Annelida > Sipuncula > Golfingiida > Sipunculidae > Sipunculus > Sipunculus nudus. The sequence goes on along the minus strand of CM049317.1, from coordinate 40,514,263 downwards.
TCCTTTATTTTACATTTCTTTTTTTATTGATAACACTGGCATGTGCCAATTAGAGCATGTATGGAAATAATTGTTGCTTCAAACCTTTGATGATGGAAAAATCTTTTCAGCAACTACTTTAATCCTATACAGTAATCCTACACATTAATCAACTCATAAATCCTGATTTCTTTACTATCAATGCTGATTAAAGTTCTGTCATAAACACTGGAATTTTAAATACAATATGATTTCACTAAACTTATTGATGCAAACATTTCATGTGAATAATTCATATAAATATATTCATGCTGAATATATAATATTTGACAATTTGATGTAATAAAATTATTTATTGGAAGTTAATGAAAATCCAGTGCATTCACCATGGTTAGCTTCTTAATTATTAGATCTTAATTATTATAGTAAAACCAGTATACAATGCCCAGAGTCTCTGGGCACAGGAAACAGTGGAGACTGTTTATATGTTAGAGCCAGCCAAATGAGACAGCCCTGCTTTCTTGATACCTATCTCTATTTACCTCATGGGCCATTAACTTGAGGTAATTCTGATATCAGCCTCCCCAGATCATTAGCCTCTTTTGTTCCTGTGACTCTCTCAGTGTCAGCTAGTTAGCAGATAAACACTGATGTAACCCTGGTAACCAGATCAGTATGAGTATGTTCCAGCCTCTATTTCAGTGAAAGTGTGAAATGTAGCAAGCCCACACTTGTGGAAGTGTAGCTCTGGATAGGTGTACATTAAATGGAAGCTTATTACAGGGGGATTTCGGTAACCCGTAGGAAAGTGAACCGTTGGCGATAAAGAAGCTCGCGCAATGCAGGCTGGGTATTATAACAAGAGTGACCTTTTCATATCGTGCCGTATTTACCGCATGAAACGGGCCAAGAAAATTGCATCACTGTCCCCGGAAGCGTTCGCGCAAGGGAAGCAGGGAACCATTTTTCACTGCTTGCCGTTATTACCAAATTACATATTTACTAACGTTATAACGTTTTAGTGAATGCAGGGTTTACGCAGACGGTCAAAATCAGATAAAGCGCTGTGCAGTGTTTGATAGGCCAGCTCAGATGAACACGTCATAATCTTTGATTATAATTAAAAGGTTACACAAGTTCATGATGGAGCCAGGTGACAGTTGGGTGTCGCAAACCACGTTCTTCAGAGCGTTGAACTGAGTTGGAAAAGCTGGGATTTGGCCATTTATTCCATCAAAAAATAGCCGGTGACATTCCTTAACCTTGTTAAACTATTTCAAAGAAAATAAATCGGTCTTTTTTATGTAATTAAGATTTTTTTCGTCTATTTTAGGGGGGCTTTTGCATGTTGGAATAGCAGCTGTCAGTGCCAGTTTGTCATGTCACAATATATTAATTATTAAACATAATTTTCCGGGCTTCATTGTTGATCAACATGGTTTAAATTGTAATCTAGCAGATTTATTCATTAGCATTTGCGTTTATGTTTAATAAAATAAATTTTATTTCAGATACTAAGAAGTTCATTCAATTAAAAGAGTATTTGGAATAAGCTTGTGTATTTTTCCCTATCAGTAATATGTATACCTGCATGCTTACACATACAACAAGAGTAAAAATATTTTTTTTAAAAGAAACATTTTTCCAAAGCCCTGTGTAAGATCCTATTGTTAATTAAATGGGTTGGAGCACAAATTATAATATATGACATTTTCTTAAGAACAAAGCAACCATAAAAAATATTTGTTTTAAATATATATCATAACTGTCAACATATATATATATATATATATATATATTATATATATATATATACACACTAGGTGCTATATATAGCTTTCCTTTGCCATGACCATCAGGACTCCTGAAATTTATGCAGGACTCTTGACAATTTTGATAGGATCCTCGACCCTTGAAAATTTATACCTATGGGTCCCAGACTCTTCAAAGTTTTAGCCTAGCGAAACCCCTGTAATATTACTTTATCCACATTGCAGTGGAGGCATATGCTAAAAAAAATGGACAGTATAACTTATAAGGCATACTATAGTCCGTTTCACCTCCTGCTGTCCACCTGTTTTTTGTAGATAATTTACTAAAAAGTTTATATTTTTCAATATTTTCCAAGTAAACAACATATGGAAGTGACATCCTAACATGGCAGTTAAGAATTTTACAATAAATCCCCTGTTCATGTTTCACAACATTTTTGTCTCTTTATCATGATCTGGCCGATATTGTGCGTCCCTCCATAAGCAGCCATCTTTGTTTTAGCTGGTTATATTTTTTAGAGTGTTTGCATGAGATCATCCAATCAGCAGCTGTCAGTTGAGGCTGTTTTTGCATGTGACCAATGACCTTGACCGCCATAAGTGGGTCTGATATGTTGTAAAGTGTAGACTGATTTCTCATATTTTCAGAAAATTCTGTTACTCAAATATGGCTTAAGGTAGGAATTTAGTTACCTAGTTGAAAATTAGGTTCAGTAATCCTCTCCTCTACACTATAATTGTTTCCCTTGAAATGTAACAAATAAAAATTTTCATAGCAAAAAACAGGTGGACATGAGGGGATGAAACGGACTATAATAAATTACCATGCTTATTACATGCATGGATACTATTTATTCAATAATCATAGCTTACAATCCTTACCCAAGAGTGTTTTGATAATCAGTGCAGAGGAATGAGGTATAAGGTGCTGTGTCATGAATTTGGAAAGTAATTGAAAGGTAATTGAAATTACATCTATTTTTGCCCTTGTAATCATTTACAATTACAATTACTTGTGATTGAATTTTGTTCAATTACAAATCACTCTCAAAGTTTCTACCTTGATCTGTATGTATTTCAAGTGGCATGCCAAATCTAGTGAGAAATTCATATAAAAGTTTGCTTGCAGTGGTCTCAGCTGTCTGATCCGGAAGTGGGTACGCTTCCACCCATCGAGTAAAATAATCTGCCACCACCATGATGCAGGTGTTCCCACTGTGTGACATCGGAAGTGGCCCCAGAATGTTGATAGCTAGTCGGTCCATAGGATGTCCTACCCGGTAATCTACGGGTGAAGCTTTATTCTTTGTTCTAGGCTGTTTGTTGACATTACAGGTATGGCAGTTCGGGATGTACTGTGTTACATCTGCTTGTACAGTTCTCCAGTAGGCTCGCTGCTTGATTTTGCGGACAGTTTTCTCTGTGGCTAAATGACCGGAAAGGTTTGAATCATGACAGTAAGTGATGACCTCATTTCGTAACTCCTTTGGCACTAACAGTTGAAGATAGCTGTTTTGTGATTTGGCTCAAACCATTCTATATAGAGAACACCATCCACACGTCTGATCATATCCCACTCCACCCACAGATGTCTGACTTCAGGGCTGTACCCATTTACTTCCTGCCTTACTGGATGGTGGTCATTGTCCAGCCGGTCATGAAGAATGACTAAGTCCAGATCAGATCTCTGCAGTCTGGCTATATCAGCTGGAGTATATTGGTACATCCAATTCATAATGGGTCTCCCTTGGGCCATGCTTGACTCATGAGAAGCTCCTGTGGCCTTGACAGCTTGTCTGGTCGAAACCTTATGGCAGTTGAAGGATTTATCAGTGCAGCTTAACGGAATGACATCATCAGTCTCATCATTAAAGGATTTCCATTGCTCCTCCATCTTTAGACAATGTTTACAACCCCCACAAGGCAGTTTGTTGATAGGAATGTCCTCTTTATATTCGTCACAGTCAATCTGTTCACACCACTGCCTCGATAACGCATCCGCATTTCCGTGCTTAGCGCCCTCCCTGTGCACAATAGTGAAATCATATTGCGACAGCACTTCCAACCATCTAGAAAGTTGTCCTTGAGGTGCTTTAAAATTGAATATCCACTGGAGTGAATTATGGTCAGTTCTGAGGATGAATTTTCTTCCTAGTAAATGATGTCTGAACTCCTGTATAAATACAACATCAGCCAGTAGTTCTCTTCTAGTAACACAGTAATGACGTTGGGCTTTGCAGAGCTTTTTTGAAGCGTAACTGATCACCCTTTCTTCACCATCTTGCATTTGACTAAGCACTCCCCCGATTCCAGTATCTGAAGCATCCTTGTCTAAAAGGAATTTACCAGTTGATTGTGGATAGGCAAGTATGGGTGCCTGACAGAGTCCCTCCTTCAGCTCGTCAAAGGCAACCTGACAGTCAGGTGTCCATTCAAACTCTATATCCTTTTGTGTCAGCTTTGTGAGTGGTGCTGCCACTTCACTGAAGTGGTACATAAAGCGACAGTAGTAGTTACATAAGCCTAGATACTGCTGTACCTGACGTTTACTTCTTGGCTCTTTCCAGGTCCTGATGACAGATATTAACTCTGGATTAGGACGAACACCATCAGCTCCTACTATGTGGCCCAAAAATAACACCTCTGTTCGCAGGAATTTGCACTTTGTAGGCTTGAGCTTCAGCCCGGCTGACTTGAGTTGTTGTAGCACATCACTCAGTCTCTGTAAGTGGTCATCAACAGTAGAGCTGAATATTATGAGGTCATCTAAGTATATGAGCAGCGTCTTCCACTGTAAGTCACGTAACACTAATTCCATACACCTCTGGAAGGTGCTCGGTGAATTGCAGAGCCCAATGGGTAATTTGTTATATTCAAACAGGCCATATTTAGTAATAAAAGCAGTCTTAGGTCTGTCCTCAGGTTCAACCTCAAGTTGCCAATAGCCCTTCTGGAGATCCATAGTAGAGAAGTACTTTGCTGATGCTAAGCAATCAAGGCAGGTGTCGATTCGTGGTAGCGGATAGGCATCCTTCACAGTAACTTCATTCAACTTACGAAAATCACAACACCACCTTACAGACTGGTCCTTTTTCCTTAATAGTACCACATGGGCTGCCCAGGCTGATTGAGAGGGAGATATTACACCGGCATCTAGCTGCTCTTTTAGATACATTTTTTCTTCTGCTTTGAAGGCTTTAGGAGTTCGCCTAAGTGCTTGTCGAATAGGTGCCGTTCCTTTCACATCAATTTGATGCCGGAGTAGGCTGCAGGTTCCCAAATCTAAGTGATTTTTGGCAAACACATCCTGATGGTCAATTAGCAATTTTCTAAGGGCAGCTTTGTGTTCCTGGTTTTCTATGTGCTCGGAACTGCTCCTGTAGAGATCTTGTAAGTGTTCAGGCACATGCTTGTACACTTCACTGTCAGCCTAGTTCACTCGTCTGACTCTGTATGGAATTTCAGGCTCTTAAGTACTTGTGTGAGTGATGGCTGCATCCTGATTGGCTGAATCAGCGGAAGGCGTGGCTGTGTGTCCCTCTGATACAAGTATTTCATTCACATGATGTAATTCTCCTAATCTGTAGCTTATTCCCATCTTTAATTCTTCTGAGGACAAGTTAACAATTCGCACTGGAAACTCATGAGTGTTGACATTTATCTAGCCACTAGTAAATCTGGGTTGTCTGCTGGATAAGGCTCGAGGACTGCAAGATCAACAGGAAGTGAATCGTGGCCGGTGATCCTTCCCGGCACGATGGCTTCTGCATTTGGTTGTACTTTAACAGCCTTGCTCAGAGCCACTTGTGCAATAACATCAGTGTGTCGAGACAGTGCATGGTATCCATTTCTCGCCAATAAGCAGTCCTTTCTTGGTATTAAATGTTATGTTCTTGGCATCTTAAATATCACATCCCAACAGTAGATCATCAGATATTGGTGCGAGATAAACCGGCCATTCAAAATGGAGGTTACCAATGGTGAAGGGTATAACTGCTATTCCCTGTGTAGGCATAACATTATTTTCTTCAGCCACTATTAATTCCCTAGGTGCAGGGGTGATTTCTGTCCTTGCCATCTCAGGTAGCTGATGAAAGATTTTGTCATTCATTATGGTCACCTCTGCTCCAGTATCAATGGTTGCTGTCAAATCATGGTTTAAGATTTTGATGTTAATTTTAGCTGACACAGAATTTATCTGATGAGGGTTAAGCTGTTCACTATCTGGGTCAGAATTAACTTCAGTTTTATTCATGTCTAGCTGCTTTATTGTTTCAGGGAAGCTGGTCACTTCTGAGGGTCCATCTGAGTCCAGATTAACAGGTGGGCCCAGAAGGGAGCGCTCATCACTTGCATTACAGCCAGTATTGATGACACAAATCTGCTGTGTCGGCTGAAGGTTAGCTGAACCCTGACTGGGTCCAGCCCTGTTTAGTTTAAAGAGTCTCTGGCGGTCTCTGCACAGGATTGTGATGGAAAGCAAATTGCAGCATTACAATCTCTTGCCATGTGTCCCATCTCATTGCATCTAAAACATTCTCCATAAAACTGCTTCCTAAGCTTGCCACTTATTCCCTGAGTGTTACCCCTGAAGCTATCCACTTTAAAAGTCTTCTTAGGCTCCACACCCATCCCCTGAGTGTTGCCTCTTTGACTCTGCTGCTGACCTCCCACAGGCCGCACATACCCTGGATGACCTCCCTGAGGTCGAAAATTGATCCTCTGGTCTCCCTGAGACCGGTAATACACTTGCTGACCACCCTGTGGACTAACTTCTTGCCTACGGTCCCACTCTTGGGCACCGGGCTTCTGATAATTAAAGCTGCTACCTCTCTCCATAAGAGTAGCTCCACCTGGCACCTTATTCCAGGATTTGTCATTAGAAGGACTCCCATTCCCTGGGAGAGATGCCTCCATGTAGGCAGGGACTGCCCCTCTATCGGGCTTAACTAATAAAGTTTGTAACTGCTGCAAAATGCAATCTGTCAGTCCTTTACATATTGACTGCAGGTGATCCTCTGTCACAAGGCGGGGGCCCCCATCCTGGACCTGTCCGAAGTTGTGGCATCCACTATCGCCCTCCACCCTCCTGGCAGTGACCGGTTTCTTCTTTATTGTAGGACAGCATTCATGCCATTCGATTAAATTCAACACCTCCTCAACAGTAGTTGGTCTCTTGCTCATCACGTCATATACAAGGTTCGGATCTGGTAATCCTTTAACTATATGTTCTATCAGCATGCTTGTAATTGACTGCCTTCCAGTCCGGGGTAAGCTTTTGCCATTATCTCACCAACTCTAGCAGCATACTCAGGTAAATTTTCCTTGGGTTCTTTCTTGATTAAAGTCAGTGTGGCTCTGTGTGTTTCAGGTAAGACATTATCACCATATCTCCGGTAATTTAATAAAATATTAAGTTTAAAATTTAAATAATATTAAAAATCGGTCATATGGAAAACTTTGAGTTGTGGCTGTATAGCGATCATTGAAGGTGATTGAGAGAAAATTCACCTCTTGGTTAGTATGTCTGGTTATTTCCGCTAAGCTGTAAGGGCTTGGCAACAAAGGTAATTTAATAAAATATTAAATTTAAAATTTAAATAAGATTAAAAATTGATTATCTCGTGAATGGCGAGGTGTGGCTGTTTAGTGATCATTGCAGATGATGGAGAGAAAATTCACCTCTAGGTTGGTATGTCTGGTTATTTCCGCTAAGTCGTAGGGGCTTGGCCATATAATTAATTTTTAAAAATGTTAAATTTAAAATTTAAATAATATTAAAAATTGGTTATATGGAAAATGGTGAGGTGTGGCTGTATAGCGATCATTGCAGGTGATGGAGAGAAAAAATTCACCTCTAGGTTGGTATGTCTGATTATTTCCGCTAAGCCGTAGGGGCTTGCAACAAAGGTAATTTAATAAAATATTAAATTTAAAATTTAAATAAGATTAAAAATGGGTTATATGGAAAACGGTGAGGTGTGGCTGTCTAGTGATTCTTTCAGGTGATGAAAGAATAATCCTCTCTAGAGTTGTATGTTTGGTTTGTGGCGCTAAGCCGTAGGAGATTGGCCACATAGGTAATTCAATAAAATTTAAATAAGATTAAAAATTGGTTATCTCGTAAACGGTGAAGTTTGGCTGTCTAATGATTCTTCCAGGTGATGAAGGGAAAATTCCTGTCTTGGGTAGTTTGTTTGGTTAGTGGCGCTAAGCCGTAGGTGCTTGGCAACAAAGGTAATTTAATAAAATATTAAATTTAAAATTTAAATCATATGAAAAATCGGTTATGTGGAAAATGGTGAGGTGTGGCTGTATAGCAATCATTGCAGGTGATGGAGAGAAAATTCTCCCCTAGGTTGGTATGTCTGGTTATTTCCGCTAAGCCGTAGGGGCTTGGCCACATAATTAATTTAATAAAATATTAAATTTAAAATTTAAATAATATTTAAAATCGGTTATATGGAAAATGGTGAGGTGTGGCTGTATAGCGATCATTGCAGGTAATGGAGAGAAAAAATTCACCTCTAGGTTGGTATGTCTGGTTATTTCCGCTAAGCCGTAGGGGCTTGGCCACATAATTAATTTTTAAAAATATTAAATTTAAATTTAAATAATATTAAAAATCGGTTATCTCATAAACAGTGAGGTGTGGCTGTCTAGTGATTCTCTCAGGTGAAGAAGAAAAAATTCCTCTCTAGGGTGGTATGTTTGGTAAGTGGCGCTAAGCCATAGGGGCTTGCAACAAAGGTAATTTAATAAAATATTAAATTTAAAATTTAAATAAGATTAAAAATGGGTTATATGGAAAACGGTGAGGTGTGGCTGTCTAGTGATTCTTTCAGGTGATGAAAGAAAAATCCTCTCTAGAGTTGTATGTTTGGTTTGTGGCGCTAAGCCGTAGGAGATTGGCCACATAGGTAATTAAGTAAAATTTAAATAAGATTAAAAATTGGTTATCTCGTAAACGGTGAAGTTTGGCTGTCTAATGATTCTCCCAGGTGATGAAGGGAAAATTCCTGTCTTGGGTAGTTTGTTTGGTTAGTGGCGCTAAGCCGTAGGAGATTGGCAACAAAGGTAATTTAATAAAATATAAAATTTAAAATTTAAATCATATGAAAAATCGGTTATGTGGAAAATGGTGAGGTGTGGCTGTATAGCGATCATTGCAGGTGATGGAGAGAAAATTCTCTCCTAGGTTGGTATGTCTTTTTTTTTTTCCGCTAAGCCGTAGGGGCTTGGCCACATAATTAATTTAATAAAATATTAAATTTAAAATTTAAATAAGATTAGAAATCCGTTATCTGGAAAACGGTGAGGTGTGGCTGTTTAGTGATCATTGCAGGTGATGAAGAGAAAATTCCTCTCTAGGCTGGTATGTTTGGTTAGTGGCGCTAAGCCGTAGGGACTTGGAAACAAAGGTTATTTAATAAAATATTAAATTTAAAATTTAAATAAGATTTAAAATGGGTTATATGGAAAATGGTGAGGTGTGGCTGTCTAGTGATTCTCTCAGGGGATGAAGGAAAAATTCCTCTCTAGGGTGGTATGTTTGGTATGTGGCGCTAAGCCGTAGGGGCTTGGCCCCATAATTAATTTAATAAAGTATTAAATTTAAATAAGATTAAAAATCGGTTTTATTGAAAACTGTGAGGTGTGGCTGCCTAGTGATTCTTTTAGGTAATGAAGTTGGAATTCATCTCTAGGTTGGCATGTTTTGTAAGTGGCGCTAAGCTGTGGGAGCTTGGCCACATAGGTAATTTAATAAAATATTAAATTTAAAATTTTAATAATATTACAAATTGGTTATCTCGAGAAAGGGGAGGTGTGGCTGTCTAGTGATTCTTTCAGTTGATGAAGGGGAAATTCCTCTCTAGGCTGGTATGTTTGGTAAGTGGCGCTAAGCCGTAGGGGCTTGGCAACAAAGGTAATTTAATAAAATATTAAATTTAAAATTTAAATAAGATTAAAAATGGGTTCTATGGAAAGTGGTGAGGTGTGGCTGCCTAGCGATCATTGCAGATGATGAAGAGAAAATTCATCTGTAGGTTGGTATGTTTGGTTATTTCCACTAAGCCGTAGGGGCTTGGCCGCATTGTTAATTTAATAAAATATTAAATTTAAAATTTAAATGAGATTAAAATTGGTTATTTGGAAAACAGTGAGGCTTGGCCGTCCAGCAATTATTTCTCATTTAATTTATGGAAACAGTACATTTTCACTTTGGAAATACTACATTTTTGATTTACAGTATATTTTAAATTATTATTAAATATAATTTATATCCCTATCGTGTATAAATAATTAAAAATTCATATAATAAAACATATAGTTCTTTCCACACACATGACTATTACTTCCTGTATTAGCCAGTTGTTGGTATTAAAGGTTGTAAACAAGATTATTTCACATGTATGTTCCCCTTTGGTTTCCTTGAGCTGCTTGCCGGTGTCTTTTTCTCCAAGCCACGTGTGCACTTGTCAATCAAGAAGGCATGACGCTTCCATGGTCACTCTGCGCTGGCTTGGTTGTTTGGGCCAAGGCATGGGTTGACTGTTAATCAAAGCAGTTGTTTATCCTAATATGGAGCGCTCCTCCCACCGCCGTGCGTTCACGTGATATAGGTTGTCGCTGGAGTGTTTCCGGAGAGTTAGCTTGAATCGGGAACCGGGAACCGAGAACTAACTTTATTGACATACCTGTTTATCAGATTCAGATGAGCATCATAGCCCATGGGCCACTTGTTTAACAACGACTTACTCTTAGATTGCCATTGGTCAGTCAAATATTTAACTGCTCACTCTTTTCATGATCTTAAAAAAGTCATGGAATAACTTAAATGATTATGACATCTCTTCTTGTTTTCTTCATGAGGAATAACAAATGTGTGATATCCTACACCCCATGTGATCGATCTGTGTGACTCTTATCTCATGCTAACAGTGATTGGTTCATGTAGGCATCATTATCACAATAAACATAAAGGTTCTTGATGTTCATTGGATTTTTGACAGAAGAATCAGATCAATAAGAAGATTTTTAATAATACTTTTTAAAACTTATTGTAGGGTCTGAACTCTCCAGGACTTGAAAGGAAATTTTGAGCTCTAAATAATCCTGAGTAAAAAATGAATGTATGTAGCACCAAATGGGTGTGTAACTAGACAATTCTTGGCACCGCAGGTGCCAGAGTATCCCCAGACATAGTACACCCCCCCCCCCCCTTTAAGAATAGGCCTCCATTTTTAGCAGCATATACTGACACTTGGCAAGCAATTATTTTTTCTTCCATCTATCAATCCACAATCTTTTTGAAGATGTTGGTCCTGTGACCTTGATCTTTTTAAAGATGTGTCCTGTGACCTTGACCTTTGACCTCATGACCCCAAAATCAATTCGGGTCTTGCTTTTCCAATGGGACATAAACAAGTCAAGTTTGAAATCTATACATCAATAAAAGCTGGAATTATCATCCAGAAACTAATTTTTGGACAGATGGCTCCTGTGACCTTCAGCTTTGACCTTGTGACCTCAAAATTGATAGGGTTCTTCCTCTCTTTGCAGGTGAACTATATGTGCAGGATGAAAGATCTGAGATATATTGTTTGGCTGAAAATGCATCCACATCTTTAAAAGATGTGTCCTGTGACCTTGACCTTTGACCTCATGACCCCAAAATCAATTCAAGTCTTGCTTTTCCAATTGGACATATACAAGTCAAGTTTGAAATCCATACATCAATAAAAGCAGGAATTATCATCCAGAAACTAATTTTTGGACAGATGGCTCCTGTGACTTTCACCTTTGCCCTTGTGACATCAAAATTGATAGGGGTCTTCCACTCTTGGCAGGTGAACTATATGTGCAAGATGAAAGATCTGAGATGAATTGTTTGGCTGAAAATGCATCCACAATCTTTTTAAAGATGTGTCCTGTGACCTTGACCTTTGACCTCATGACCCCCAAGTCAAGTTTGAAATCCATACATCAATAAAAGCAGGAATTATCATCCAGAAACTAATTTTTGGACAGATGGCTCCTGTGGCCTTGACCTTTGACCTTGTGACCCCAAAATTGATATGGATCATCCACTATTGGCAAGTGAGCTATATATTCAAGATGGAAGACCTTGGATAAAAGTTTGGCTTAAAATGCATCCACAGTATCTTTTAAGATGCGAGTCCATTGACCTTGACCTTTGACCTCATGACCCTAGAACCTATAGGGTTCTTACCCTAGTGGTGGGCCATACATAAGTCACATTTGAAATCCATATGGCTATCAACACTGGATATATCATAAGAGGTGTGTGATTTTCACCAAATATGGACACATTAAAGGTCAAGGCCACTCTCATGGTAAAGGTCATGACCCAAATGTAAATAGACCTCATCCCATAACCCATCTCTCTACATGTGAATAATATGAAAGAAATCTGTCCATTAGTTTTTGACTTATCATGCTTACAGTACTGTCAAGTGGCAATTATGGGGGTATTAAAAGGCGTAAAAACAAGAAAAGGATAATAGGTGGTGCCACCAGTTTCCGGTATATCACAAGGCTATCCAAGATCTTCGGTCACCTTGATTTTTGGACCAGTTCATGCAAGCTTACTTGAGATATTTAAGAATTTGTGTTATTTTCAGCAAAAATGGACCTATTCAAGGTCAAGGTCACTCTCCTAGCACAGGTCATGACCCCATTTTAAATAGGCTTCGTCCCCTTACCTATATCTATACAAATGTAAAGTTTGAAAAAGATCAGTGAAATATTTTTTGAGTTATCCAGCTCACAAGGTTTTTCTGCGGCGGCGGCAGCGGGACTGTCATGAAACCATAGTATCCTGACTTTGTCTGGGGATACAATTAACATCTTTGATCAGCTGTAATCTATGGCCATAATAAGTTCATGGCCAGACAAGAGGCAAATATGCTAGCTATCATCCTTGGTCTGAGGCCTTTGACAGAATCGTGTAGCCCAAAATCAGGAGAGCTATTTTTAAAAGTCAGCATAATAGAAACTTCATAAAAGTGATCATTATTTTGTCCAACTCTGTATATAATCATTGAAAATCAGATGCTCAAAAGTTACAGACCACAAAATCAAAGCAAATGGAGTTAAAATATGCCCTGGTTCATTTCCATGATTGAAACCATTTTGAGTGGCGAGGTGTGTGGCAGGATGAGCATACATATATTTGTAGTTACTTAATTATTTGTATGAACCCTAACAATACAGGCTACTTGTTTGTCAATAAGCAGGGTTAATTTCAACTGCTGGATAGACAAATGTGTGTGTTGTCCATTACACTAGGGCATCTTCCAATGAAGGGTGTCTCCAGCTCAGGGTTTTTCCTGTATATGTATTGATATTCTTGTTGTGTGATTTTCACCCGAAACAGATGCATAGACTGACCCATTCAAGAACCACTGTAGATGGAGACACCAGTCTTGTGTGAGATAAAGCTATGGACGATCTATGAAAGTGCATATTTCAGGCAGATACATCGAACTACTCCTGAGATGTCTGATTTTCACAAACAAGTGATCCATGGGTCATGACACTCAGCCAACTGTCATGTTGACAATATGTCCTTGCATAGGGAACTAATTAAGATAATGTGGCATCATCATTCATGCAAATTAGGTTAAGTTCATAAAGACACATAAGCACACCAAATTTTATGACAATCCATTCACCATTCCTGAGGAATCTTGCAAACATGCAGAAAAAGTTGGAAAATATGAGTTATAGACACCTATAATTTCAAGTTTGCAAGTACTTTTTATGGATCTCCCTGGTTGTCAATTAGAAGATTTTGAGGACACTTTTGAGCCCCATAGCTCAAATGGTATGGGTTGAAGAGAGACTTTATTTCAGGTTTTCAAGGGGACTTTTCATGGACCTCCCTGGATGTCAAGTTAGGTCCAGTGGTTATGTCAATTCATGTTTCAAGGATATCTGCAGAAAATAATGAAACATTCCATGATAAATATGCATGCAAAGAATGATGGTGATCAATGCATTAGTTGTTCAGATAATTGAGCTTCTGTATCAAATTCTTAATTTTGGGACGGCTAATTCTAAACCCTATAGCTGCGAGGATATGGGTAACAGAGACCTATAGTTTATGGTTTCTTTGGAGACTTTTCATGGACCTCCCTTGAAGTAAAGTTGGAAGATTCAAGGTCAAGTGATTATGATCTGTGCCCTGTTATAAGAAAACCACATCTTTAAAGGTCTCAAGAACAGAGGAAAAAATCTGTAAAAAAAAATCAGGTGGCGCCACCATTCTACAGGAACTGATGAAACACTCCATGATCAATATGCATGCAAAGAATCATGGTGATCAATGCATAAGTTGTTCAGATAACTGGGCTTTTGTAGTAAATTTTGTTTTATTCTGAGGGGTACTTAGGAGCACCATAGCCCACAGGATATGGGTAATATAGACCTGATTTCAGGTTAATTGGAGACTTTTTAGGGACCTTTCAGGATGCATGTCAAGTTGAAAGATTCTAGGTCCATTCATTATGATTTGTGCACTAGCTGTTAACAGATGACTGCATCTTTAAAGTTCTCAAAAAAGAGAAAAAAATTGTAAAAATTGAAAAAATACAGGTTGGCAACACCAGTCTGCAGAAACTGATTAAACACTCCTTGATCAATATCCATGCAAAGAATCCTGGTGATAAATACATTAGTTCTTCAGGTACTTGAACTTATGTATCAAATTTTCCATTTATCTGGGGGGGGGGGGGGGGTACATTAAAGCCCCATTACCTAAAGAATATGGGTAACAGTGACCTTATTTCAGGTTTCCAAGGAGATCTTTCATGGATCTCCCTGGATGTCAGGTGAAAAAGATTCTAGGTCCAGTGGTTACAATTTGTACCTCTAAACAGACAGACAGGCAGACGATGGACAAAGAGTGATCGCTATAGCTCAGATGACTGAGAGTCAGCTGAGCTTAAAATAGATGCATGGATGGGCCCCATGCCAAACAAATGCAGGTGGCACCACCAGTCTTGTGTTCAAGATAAATGCATCCAAGAACTAAAAATTGAAAATTTCATTTTGATTCATCAAACCATTCACAAGATAGGTTTGATTTTCACCCAAAATAGATGCACAGATTCACCAGACAAATCTACATTGTGAATATTAGATAAATGTAAATGAATGAGAGACATATAAATAGTTTAGCTGCAGATAATTTAACTGACCTCTGCCACTTGGGTCAAGCCGCATGTATCCTTCAGCCAGGGATGAGAAGCCAGTAATTCCACCCATGGCAGCATACGGCACATCCATCCCAGTGGGGTGACCTCTGGCTTCTCTTTCATCCTTGGTCTCAATAATAAGGTTGTGTTGCATGTAGCTCTGGCCACATGCACAGGAATAAGAGCTCTTGAAGCCTGAACACTTCTGACAGATGGCTGTAACATATCAAATAATAACCATTTATTCTCCACAGAAAAGAATTGTTCACCTACTGTTATCTTATATTTTGAATTCTTAAAATTTCATATGGATTTCTTAGCAAAATATTATGGTAAAACCTCACCTTAGGAACACCTTAGTATATTGACCACTTCCAAAAAATGGCCACTTTTTCATGGTCCTAATTCTTTGCTTTTTATATAATTTTTTTAACCTTGGAATGTGGGCACCTCATTTTTAGTTCACTCTGTGAACTTTGGTGATGGTGCACCACAGTCCACCATCCACTGTCTGTTCCTAAATGTCTCAAAAGTTTTTGCAGCCATCATCAGGAAACATCATGAGTTTTTTGTCATCTAATGAATATGCAATAATAAGCTTTTGGTGGCGCCACCTGCATTGACCTACTTTCTGGCAGCTGAAATGTCTTTTCCTCTTTTTCAAATAAAAGTCATAAAGTATTAATATTTTGGCTTCCATATCATAGTCAACAGTACCTTAAGGGAAGGGGAATAATTTGAGTATGAATTCAATTAAATCATTTTCAAGATGGTGACATGTATAAGGAAGGTTTGAAGTATTTCTGTACATTATGTCAAATATCTTAGGGAACTGCTGCAGCCTACAGCACCATGTTCACATGCTTTCTGCAGGCTGTAATGGTCTTCTTGGGGCTTTATGTAACTGTGGTCATGTACATAAAATCCAAGTGTGGCTGTCTCCAAGCTAAGAGTTTGCCCTCTTTATAATATTGGCGATAGGAACCTTCGGCACCAAATTTCAAGGAATATTGATCAAATGACTGCTATTTGATTTTGACTTGCAGGTGGTGCCACCTGTGTTGACCTACTTTCTGTAGACTGTAATGGTCTTTTCTGCTTTTTCCAAGTTATGTCATAAAGTATTAATATTTTGGCTTTCATATCAAATTAAACAATTCCTTAAAGGAAGGAGAATAAAATGAGTATAAATTCAGGCAAATTATTTTCAAGATGGTGTCTTTACAGAAGTTGAAATTTTGTCAATTGCAACATAGGAAATGCTGCAGCTGTAATGTCCGATGGCCCCTGCATGCGCACATAGAACATAGATAACAATAAGACTCGTGATTGAACACCATGTGCTTTAAATCTCCATGCCCTGGGCACACTTCCTGTTCCTCTACAGTATAGACTGGTTCCATCTTATAATGGACTTGTTCAGTCTTACAATAGACTTGTTCCTTACTCACAATATGACAGCAGCCTTCAATGAAATATTTCACAGGAATTTTATTCAAGTGACTGCTATTTGATTTTGGCCTGTAGGTGGCACTTCCTATGTTGACCTACCTCAACAGTAAATGAAAACCGCTGCCACCACGTCAGTATGAGATGAAAGGGTCAACGGACAGTCTGTAGGAAATATTCACAAATACAGATCACCTGGAAATATCCGTTTATTCCAGTGAAACCTTCACACTATAGACTCGGAACATGCAGCATCGATGCCGGTCAAAACAAATACTAACCTTAAACCCCAACCCTTGGTGCATGCTGGAGTCCTATTGGCCAATCATCAATGTAGAGGGATTTCCATACTTTACGGTAAGCCGTAAATACACCACCCAATCTATGCCATATTGGCGCTATCCTTCTTTCTTTCCCCTTTGCCTCATTCAGTTATATAATTGTTTACGTATAAACGAGAACAAAACAAGAAAGCAACGCCCTTATAGAAATGGCGTATTCTGAGGGTATCTGAACAATGGAACAATTGTATATGGAAACTACAACCTAACTTAAGGGGAAATGCAATTACGACCATATAAGATCCAGAAAATCATACACGAAAGTGTCATACAGAGTTACTAGCAGTAAAGCCTACATATGATGCATGCACTAGCTACTTACGTAGAATCACACATGATGGAACTACTATAAAATATAGGTGTAGGTCAAATACAGAATCATGGAGATAGTTTGCACCTGAGAAAAGGGACGACTATAACATCATATGGCCGACACCAACAACGAAACAAAAACAGCAATGTAAAATAACTAGAAAATAACCCTACGTCAGCACATAGTCCTTAAGTGGAACATTAAGAGTTCGTTTTCTGTCTGATCGTCTGGGTTCCTCTCCCTGCGGCGTGTCACAGCACTCCAGCTGTAGGTCTGTTGAAGCAGAGCTGACACTAGGATGAAGCACAGACGGGGCAGTTGCATCGCTGGGCATAGACAGCTCAACTGGAATATTAGGCGGGTTCTATGGAGGTAGAGCAGCAACGTCCTGAGGTACAGGTAAACTACCGGGCTGAGCCATAGAGATAGTGGGTTCCGTGTCGGCTGACAAATGAGGAGATAACAATGGGACCATCAGGTCCTCCTCAACAGAGTCATCGACAGAGTACGACCGCAAATTTGACGTACACTCGGAGGATGTGGTGGGAACTGTAAAGCACTCGGTACGCTTTACGCGGTAAGACATATTGCGCAGCTGTGACCCTGTAAACTTTTGTATATTGCACCATGGCCCGTCAATGCTGGTAAGCAAGTAGCGATCCCTAGCTTTCGATTTATTCCTGTCACCATGTAAGTAAACTAAATCCCCAATCTTGGCGTCTGACTCATGTCTATAACTAGCAAGGGGAGCCTTGCTTCGTTCACTGTGGGCCAGTTACCGGAACGGAGCTGATGTTGTGCTAGTATGACATCCTGGTCGGTGAAAGGAAGCTGCGCATTGGTAAACATATCTCGTTAGGTGAACATCCCTCGCGCCGATAGACCACGGGCCCTGATTCTGGAATTGAGACGTGAGGTGGCTATAGCTAAGGTCATGGACGAGACTGGTCCGCCAGACGGGTCCTCTCGTAACAATTCCACTTCGAGCTCCTCGATAGCTTTCTCGTCAACAGGGTTCTTATTACTGTTTTTTGTTCGGCCTAGCGCAATACACAAATGGTGTTTTTCTAAGAGCTTGTCGCGTTGGATTGCCTGGAACCCCGGACCTGGGTCAGTGCGAATGGTGGCATATGGACCATCAAGTGGAATCATACCGACACAAAGCTGGATAATGGCATCTCGTAGCGTATTCCCACGTTCATCCTGGAGAATGCAAGCATTTGTAAACGAGGTAACGCACTCACGCACAACCAGAATAAACTGTCTGGACCGACGCATCACATCTGCGGCAAGTGATACGCCCACAGCAGCTGGAGGGTCATTTGTACTCTGCTCTACTCTGGCCTTAGGTGCCAACTGCAACACGGCACACTGGTGGCAACTCTGTGACGTGGCGCGTACAGACTTCTCGAGATCTAAGGCATAAAAGTATCTCTGCATCATCACTTTCAATTGGTTGGAGGAAGGATGGTCAAGCCTGTTATGTAAGGCCATAGCTAGGCCATCTAAGACTGCCCTTGGGACTATAATATGTTCACGCGTAGGGCCTAAAGGCTCATGCTGAACGACTACCAGCAGGCCATCCTTTGCAATAGTGGCGACACGCAGATATCTTTTGACGTCACTCTGGTGAGTGAGTTTTTTAGAAGGCCTAGTGCCTTGAACTAAATGGGCGTGAACTCGTCTAAGATCAGCACACTCCACCTGTATATTAGCCCAGGTCTTTCTATTTGTAAAAGGGAGCTTAGCGACGTTGTTCATAACATCATCACATGTCACTTTACGAACAACTGACTCCTCTAGCTCACACACAAAACCGCATATTTGGCATTTTTCTTCTTGACACTCTGGCGCATTTCTGCTGGCAAAATCAGAGGGGATGTTGGCAGTTCCTGATAAGTGTCGGATGGAAACCTGATAACGGCTGGCTGTAGACAAAAATGTCAAAACACGAGGGCTGCTCGAAAACTCACCGCGGCAGAGCTTACTGAACGCTTCAACACATGGCTTACTGTCAGTGAGAACGCACGTTTTATGCCTTGACTGGATAATGTAAGGACTGAAGTGCTTGATGGCCGCTGCTATGCCAAGTGCCTCGAGCTCGCAAGGCAGCCAGGTGACTTGGTGCTTGCGTAACTTAGCACTGAAATGGCCTGCCACTCGTGGTTTGCCATTGCGCGTGATGTACAAAGTAGCTCCTATGCCCCTGGGATGGGTAGCAGCGTCGGTAACTACCCAGAGCTGGTCATCCGGATGAGGCAAAGCAATTGATGCGCTCCGCAACAAGGCCCTCTGTGCCTTAGTAAAACTAGACCTAAGCTCATCAGACCACAATATTTGTTCTTTAGATTCCATACCTGCTATGGCGTCCTCTAACGGGGCTAACCACTGTGCGCACTGTGGTAATACCCTTGCAAGCTCTTTGTATGCCCCAATAAACGAGCGAAGACCCTTAACTGTCCCGGGTATAGAGCATGTGGAGAGTGTGGCAAGGCGGTGCAGGCTAGCTGATATATTTCCCTGTTGCCAGATCCAGCCAAGAATAATCGCAGATTGAGGCGCAATAACTGTCTTCGACGGAGAAAGTGTCAGATTGTTCGAGGCTAATGCAGCCAAGACTCGACTCCAGTTATTCAAGAGATCGGATGGGGTGTCGCCACCGATATACATGTCGTCTGCAATCTTAGCAACTACCCCTTCCACCAGAAGGTCGCCTAGGACACGGCACATAAGTTCCTCCAGTGCGGTCTCCGAACCGGGCATCCCCATTGCACATCTGCGGTACACTCTGATGCCACGAAAAGGAGTGGCAACGCCACAGTATTTCATTGACTGTTTCACGAGTGGTATTTCATAAAATGCACTTTTCAAGTCAGTCAGAATTATGTATTTCCACCGTCCTATATTAGGAAGTGTACTATCCATATCAGGAAGAAGCGATGGTTGTGGCTTGCAGTATCTACCAACATCTGCGAATGCAGTGACTAGCCGTGAGCCCCCACTAGGCTTCTTGACTAGGAATGAGGGGTTAACATATTCAACAAATATACCTATTGCCTCGGGGACTGCAAAAACTCCCGCCGCTTCCAATGCGTCAAACTGGTCCTGGAGTTCTAGCAGTCTATCGTGTGAATACTGTGGGACCCGTCCCTTCCTCTGAGGCAGCTCCACAGGCCCCATATTCACGACAGCTTCAAATGGACCGGATGCGCCATTGAAACACCTTATGTTTGGATCAAAAACAGAATCAAAGTCTCTATGTTTGTCAATGAAAGCCGACCTGATTGCTTCAGGCAAGATGTTGTGGGGGTCAACCTGAATATGTTGTGAAAACAAGTCACTGGAGCAAGAGGTCTGGTGCTTGTGTGGTGCCTATAGAGCGTCAGGGGCCTCATAAGGCCTTTCATCTGTATCGCTGGCAAGGTCCACAGACAAAGCCCGCACTTGGCACACATGATCATTTTTTCTCACAAGTATGGGTGCCCCAGTTAGGTTTGGAATGCGAAGTTTGTGACCCACACTTCGGACAACCTCTGGAGATGGCCACGGCTCACAGCCATGAAATGTCTTGGAAGCACAGTCATAGCGGGGCTCAAGAGCCAAATATTTGTCGTCGCACCCAATGTTGGGCGGGATGTCCATTTCAAGGAACTCTCCTGGCCAAACGGTTGTGTTGGCGGGTGGTGCGCGTAATACTTGTGCCTGCTGAATGAAATGCAATTCCTTAATACCGGACCTTTGAGCATATTCATAGACTGTTCCATCACTGAATATTACCTGATGCTTCGCTGGTCTTACGGCGATATCATTCTGCTCCATAAAGGGTACCCCAGCAAGGATATCAACATCTAACTGGCTCACTACTAATCCCTCAAAATGGAAGGACTTGTCTTCTCTATGAAAGGTCATTGTAGTCTCACCGATGACCTCAAGTGGAGACTGACCATCAGCTTGGTTTGCCATTTGGGATGAATGCTTGATAACTGCTCCCACCCTTCGAGCGGCTTCACCACTGATCATATTACCTGTGGCACCACAGTCAAGAGTTATGTTTATTGGTGTGTGACCATGAAACATGTTCACCATAGGGGACGCTTTCACTTTAACGCGTCGTGCTGTAGGAGTAGATAACTCTCTAAACTCAGGTGACCAACCCTCTTGTGAATCATGTGCCCTGTCTAGATCAACATCAGGAGATAATCCCTCACAATTTGGCTCCTCATCATATCCGGAGACCTGTCTTGCTCGTACCATGTACCTTCTGTCACTTTCAGGCAGAAATCTACATTCACTTAGGAAATGCTGATCAGGTCTCCCAGCCTGAGAGCACAACGGGTATTTTTTTTCCAAGCGCCTAGTGCTGGGGCGAGACTGAGGAGTAGGCGCTTTTTGTGAGTATGAGCGGGGTTGCTGGAATCTAGACACCGCAGTACGCATAACTTTTGCATCTTCAACTGTGCGGATCTCGTCCAGCAGCGAAGACAAGGCCTGCGATATCCCTGGTTTAATGGAGGCCAACGTACGCGACCGAAGCTCCGTGACGTATCGTTGCTTGACCAAACGTGGGAGATCAGGGTGAATGAGTCTTAACCAAGTCAGCACGACCAAATTTTCCAAAGTCGGGGTTAATTCCTCATCTTCATCAATGGATTCACCATGATGGGTGATGCTGCCGGACTTTTTCAATAGACTGTCTTCGATAAAGGCTACAAGACGCTGATAGAACCTTTCAGGTCTCTCTTCAGGCTCTAAGTGGAAGTCTGCGAAATCAAGAAAATGACCACCTGTGCGTTGAAAACCATAATATAGGCGAATTGATTCCCATATACCGTCGGGTGATGTAGAATGAGTCACTATTGTGTTTCTAGAGATAACTGGGCAATAATTGGCTATCTGACCCAGCATAAGCTCCAACATGCTGACTTTCTGTTGGGCTGTACGTCTCTCACTTGTAGGCACACTACTGTCATCACTGGTAAGTCCACGTAACAACTGACTCTTTGACTTCTTTAGCCACGTAAATCCTTCAACTAAAAAGGGAGCAAAGTTGGCATCCAATGACAGGGTGTAAAAAATGTTCTGACGCCAGCTTTCTGGTTAAGCACCATTGTTTCGGAGCGCGATGGGTAGAGGCCATGTTCTAAGGCTATCAGTATCACAATCAGTATCAAGTTTGATTTAAGCACACAGTTATTCCAAGTATTCGGAATCAATGTATGGTTTATATTTAGTCAGTGCATAGGCCTACACAATGAAAACTGTGATTTCTACCTTAAGGCAATGACAGTACCTGTTTTTCACTGAATACGTCCAAGTACAGTAGTAGCGTATACTAGTAGATGCTTGCTGGTTAAGTAGTTACAACTGCTTTTGTTGACAGCAAAGTCCGCCAAAATACCTTCACCTCAGTTCAGTTCGATTGTATCCGAACACCTCAACAGTAAATGAAAACCGCTGCCACCACGTCAGTATGAGATGAAAGGGTCAATGGACAGTCTGTAGGAAATATTCACAAATACAGATCACCTGGAAATATCCGTTTATTCCAGTGAAACCTTCACACTATAGACTCGGAACATCCAGCATCGATGCCGATCAAAACAAATAGGAACCTTAAACCCCAACCCTTGGTGCATGCTGGAGTCCTATTGGCCAATCATCAATGTAGAGGGATTTCCATACTTTACGGTAAGTCGTAAATACACCACCCAATCTATGCCATACTGGCGCTATAAATTATTTCTAAAATGGCCTCTACACAGAATTTCAAATTTTGTCTTCTGAATGTCCCATTCATCCTTTTCTCTCACATTTTTAGTTTGATCACTCTGAAAAACTTAGCTATATTCAAGGCCTTGTCCATCATCCATCCAGGCATTGATTAACAGGGCATGTTTTGAAACCATTGGACCTACAAATCTAAAATCTGGCATACAGTTAGATGTCCCCAAAGTCTCCTACCATATCCAAAATTGGATCACAAGGACTCTGTTAATTCCTACCAGATATTATGGATAAACCTTAATTTTCCATTTAAAACCTATAATTACACTTCATGACTGACTGATATAAAAACAACCGATCTGATTTTGATCATATTTAATATACATATTCTTCTATACATTTGCTATGTACATACCAGAAATTATGTTAATATTGCACAATTTCTTGAAGATATGGGCCTAAACATAATGCACTTTGTAAAAAATCAGGAAATATATTTACTCTCTTAACATGGGAATTGCTAAAAACTAGAAACTTTTTCTCAGGGAAATACCTTTATTTAATCAAGATTCAATTGTATACCAAAAACCTGCAGATCTGAATTTTGCAAATTTTTTTAGTTACTTGCATAAATAAAAATTCAGTACCTTGAATTTTGTCAACTTTGGCCAGGGCACCTTTTTTCCCTGTACGCACTGTTGATTTAATTTCACAGTATGTATACAAAAGTAATCAATCTTTTAAAATCTGAAAATTTCAAAGCAATTGATTGAAAAGAGTAGCTTTTATTCATGTTCTCAGGCACCATGTCAAGTATGGTTTACACGTGCTCAGTTTAATAGTGGTACATGATGGGTGATGGAACCCTCACAACCTCACCTGTGTTATGTAATCACTCCACACTCCAGGCAGCTTAATTAGCTAACCTTAGTCCAGCTCAGTTTGGCTTCCCCTCTGCAGCCCCCCCCCCCCCCCCACCCCCCTATCATAAACTAGATAAATGTTAAACATGTATTTTCCCTGTTTAAATCATTATTATTCTTTACTTTTGCTACATTATGAATTTTGTATTGTATCACAAAGGGTTACAATGATTGAAGTATACACATTTATTTGTGCTCACAAAATGATGTATTGCTATAAAAGTGTGGAGCAATCCATAAATATCTCTTGCCATGCATACCATTTGAACATTCAATCAAGAATTTGGGCAAACTTTACTGGAATTTAATCTTAGGCTCATTTCAGCCATATCTTTAAACTGTTTTTAGCATTATTTATTACATTTACTCACTTTTTTGTTTATATCCTTTGGTATAAGTCTTAGGCCCATAACCTTATTTCCCTTCTTGCATGATTAAATGGTTTCAGGTATATATTACAGAGTACAATATATTAATTAGATTGAGTTTATGCTCATTTGAAGATGGACAATTCCAATTTTTTACAGTATTTTTTTTAGTTAATAGATTAAATGTGTATTACTATACAACTGCTCATCTCAATTTTCTTCCTGATTTTATATTTAAAGGGTTTCATATATTCCCAGTGGGTATTTTAAACACATATTACTTTCACATAGTTGAATTACATATAGTATTACAAATATTTGGTCATGAGAGGCTCCTGCATCTTTCATGTAGTCCATAAAGTGCACATATATAGTTTGTCTTGCATTCATATATTAAGTATTTGATTATCATAAAATAGCAAGGCCATGTCCTCTTAGCTTTTCAAATGCTAACATGTAAAAAAAACAGAAATAAGTACATTCTGCAGAAAAATTTCTCTTTCTAACTTTTATGAAACCTGACTGAGTTATAATTGCAATCACAGAGCCATATTGATTAAACAGAAAACTCAACATGATGAACTCTGCAGTTGCCAAACTGTTAAGGTGGTTTACCAACGGGGAAGCAAAGAGAAACAAATTATAGAAAAAAAAGGGGAACAATGTTATTTCAGATGAATGCATTATGTTATGACATAGCGACAATAGTTCTCAATAACCAAATAAGCTTAATCATATGCACTGCTCGGGCCATTTGGTATTCTTCACGGGCAAGTGAACGCCACTCGGCCAGTTATCCTCAGAATGACATTCAGTAATTTGAAAAAATATATTTCCCAAAAGTCGTATTTCTACTTTTCGTTTACTAGAGGTAAATTTTGGTTCCTCAATCTAAATTTCTGGAAAACAAATTTTTCAGAAAAAATGAGATACAGAAATTCAAGGTTCTACTATACAAAGAACAAAATGTCTGGCCAGCTGTGGAGTTGGCTAGATGTAGTACTCCCATCACTTTTTAGTACAGGATAACAGATCAAATGAGAAGAGGGGATCTATCAAAGCAGAACACAGAGAGCAGGGATCTTTTTACAAGGTCTGCCATTAATTACATGTATATGCATTATGCATAAATCCTTAACTTCCATCAGGTTAATGCTGCATTTGTTTTCATTTGGTTGGTCAATGGTTACTGAATATAATATTAAAAGGTTAATATTTTACAAGCATTCATTGTACATACAGTTAAACCTGTCTATAAGACTACCCATCTTTTAAGACCACCTATCTATTAAGACCACATTTGGGTAAACCAAAAGTATTCACACTGGTTATAACCAGTCCTGTGGGTGGTCTGATAACACAAGTTTCAATGTACAACCTCTGATCTCATGAAATATGTGTGGATTTTGCATATAATAAAGCTCAACCTGGTTAATCTATGGGTAAAGTCACAGAACATTAGTATAAGTTTAACAGAAATATCTTTATTTACATAATGGAGCTAAAAGCCCAAAAAAAATTTTAACTTGTTGTTTTCTTGTACAAAGCTAACCTTTCTACTTGGAAAAGTCGGTTTCAAACAGACCAGCACGCGGGCACAGACGGGCACAGACGCCATGCTTTTGCCTCAGTTGACACTGGTGATATTGTTTTTCATAAGCAGACCTCACGAAAGCTCATTGCAGGGAGAGATACCTTGTCACATGTGAAGATGAGGAGTGGTGTAAACTACATAAGTTCATGGGATCTCTACATGATGCTTGACTGTTGCTCTTATTAACCTCCAGTTCACCCGGGCCAGGGCCTCATGATGACTCTCAGTTACCAGGGATGCCCTGGCCAATTACAAGGCAGTGGATATTTTACCCTGCCTTCCACTGATAGCATAAAACTATGAGTATAACACTGGGATTTCGGTCTCTTTCCATCAAGCAGTGGACCCAGATGCCTGCCCTCTGTGGCAGGCATGAGTAGGGCTTTATTTCACCCGAGTCAGCTAAGACTAAATCTGCGATCAGGTGTATAACCACCCACTCACCTTTTAATTTAATTTATAATTTAAATAATATTGCAGTTTGATATTTGAATGTTTAATTCTCATCTTAATATTTTCAGTAAAACAGTGTTTTTTTTTCTTTATAATAGTGCATGCTGCCAAGACTTAATTTTCCCCCAGAATTAATAAGCACACTACAAATTTGTTGTGCCATAGGTGCTAAAATTAGCAGAAAAGAGACAAATTCTGGTTAATAAATTGCTTATTTAAATTAATTATGGGTCTTTAGAATGAGTATATAATTTAGGGCCATACATATGGTAAACTTCTGTTCTGATATTTAAGTGACCTGCTTAAATATAAAGTAAGCAAATGCTTAACTAATCTGGCAATGCATGGGTTGCATTTATTTTGAAAGTTCCTTTCCTTATTTAGTGCATTTTTTCTATGTGCCAGGACAGGGGATGATTATACTATTAGGCCCAATTATTTTTAAAGACCTATGCAAGTTATAGATTAATACTTGCTATAGCTAGTACAAATTAAGATTCATTTTGACAAACTTTTTCAGTAATTTTCTCATATTTGGCTTTGAAGTAGTGTATATATTATATTATACAACAGTGTATGCTTAATTAATCATCCTCTATATTTAAAATCACTGGTAGGTGTACAGAAATCCCACTGTATTGAACCTTTATCTGTACAATATACAGAAAATCCTACTGTAATTAGGGAGTTTTCATTGTGGATAAACCAGTCATATTATTTTTACATTTGTATAACATGAAAGCCTTAACATCATATTTTTCTAATTACTGCAGTACTTCCCTGATATTAAATCCCTCAGTGTTAAACTAGAATTGTATGTTCTCACTAAGAGGTTATATAGAAAAATGAAATACAAAAAAAGTGTGTAATAATTGTGTATATAAAAAAAATGTGACCAAGATGTAAATGCATGAGCCATAACATTTGTTCTTGTTGTAATTATTGTATCCGCCTAAACGAAGTTTTTGACCGGGTTCCGCCGCCGCGTTCATTTCCAGAGAACTTCTCTGAGACTACTGGACGGATTTTTCCGAAACTTACACAAATTATCGGGTCACATGTGAACTGGTGCCTGTCCAAGTGGCCTTGACCTTTGACCTTTCCTCTCTGCCCAGCGTCCGTTTGTGCGTCTGTTTCCACACATAAACCCACATATCTCGGGAACCGTTTGACCAATCAGGAAAAAAAAATTATACAAATGTAGCCCTTGGATAGCTTTATAACATACACAAGAATAGGTGGCGCCACCTGCAACCATGTTTGCACAGTGTCCATCTGTTCATCTGCCTTGCGTTAAATCACTCATATCTCTGCAGTGGTTTGACTAATTCACCTAAAATTCGGCATGCATATACATCCTAGATAGCTTACTTGATTTTATGATAGGTGTTGCCACCTACATTCACGTTAATGCTGCAGACATCCAAGCTCATATCTCGGGAACCGTTTAACCAATCAAGAAAAAATTTTGTACAAATGTAGTCCTTGGATAGCTTTTTAACATACACAAGAAAAGGTGGCACCACCTGCAGCCATTTTTGCACAGCGTCCATCTATTTGTCTGCCTTGGGTTAAAATCACTCATATCTCTGCAGTGGTTAGACCAAATTACCTGAAATTTGGCATGCGTATACATCCCGCAGAGCTTACTTGATTTTTATGACAGGTGGCGCCACCTACATTCACGTTCACGCTGTAGACATCCATGCTTATATCTCCGGACTCGTTCGACCAATCAGGAAAAAAATTTTACACAAATGTAGCCCTTGGATAGCTTAATAACATACACAAAAATGGTGGCGCCACCTGCAGCCATTTTTGCACAGCGTCTATCTGTTTGTCTGCCTTGGGTTAAAATCACTCATATCTCTGCAGTGGTTTGACCAAATTACCTGTAATTCGACATGCGTATACATCCTGGATAGCTTTCTTGATTTTAAGACAGGTGGCGCCAGCTTCATTTACGTTCACGCTGCAGACATTAATTCTTATATCTCTGGACTCGTTTGACCAATCAGGAAAAAAAATTTACACAAATGTAGCCCTTGGATAGCTTTATAACATACACAAAAATGGTGGCACCACCTGCAGCCATTTTTGCACAGCGTCCATCTGTTTGTCTGCTGTGGGATAAAATCACTCATATCTCTGCAGTGGTTTGACTTTTCCACCTGAAATTTTGCATGTGTGAATACATCTTGGATTGATTCTCGTTCAAATAACAGGTGGCGCCACCTACAATCATGTTTATGTGGCAGAGATCCATTCTAATATGTAACACATGTAAATCTATTTCCCCTTGCCACTCAATCCATGCCTCACTTCACTCGTCCTACTCTGATTTTGGCGGTTAAATGTAGTCGACTACCCGTATTCTAGTTTCCATTATGTGATGTGTTGAAAAACTGTATCACGCAACTTCCTATTTTATTGGGTACACGCGAAATTGGCAAATATTTTTATGCCTTGCATGTAAACAGGCGGGCAACTAGTGCCTTAAATTGTATACAAGTCAAATTTCACTTATAATGAATGAGTGACTATTTCTTTGCAAAATTAATCAGTTATCCAGATGATATGTATATAAAACGCCTACAGGGCTTGATCTAAATTAGCTTCATATTACTGAAACAGGAGTAACACCTCAACCTTTTATTATGCGCAGCTGTCGCTTATATAAAAATAACATAATTTCTGTTTTGTAAATATGTATAGATTAAAATGTACAAATGAACATATTTAAACAATTATGTCCTGCATGTGCAAATTGAAAGGATACCACTAAGCTAGTTACTGTGAATGTATTGTGATAGAAACATTAATTAATTAAATCTTAATATTTTATACTGGATAGTCAATTCAAAAGATTTTATAAGCCTGTTCTACATTTAAATGTGCTTTACCTGCATGGCATGCAGATGGGCTTCCACATACATAACAATCAAATGTTTCTATAGCCAACCCAACACTTCATCCGCCACACAGCCTGTCCCCTGTTCAGTCTCCTCTACCAACACAAATATTGACAGATAATCTGGCAACCATAATAAATAGGTACAACAGTCATGAGTTGAAAATTTTTATAGATGGCTCCACCAAAGGTTTCTTGCTTAACCACTCAGCCCACCTTGTCTATAGTGATCACCCAGACCATCTATCAGCTACAGCCCGCCTGGATGCAGTACTTCATAAAATCTTAACTAAACTAGATTCTGGCAGAATATTTGGTCCTTATAAAAATCCTCCTTTCCCTAGGTTCCAAGTGTCCCCCTAGGTTTTTCCCCCAAAAAAGATGGCAAAAACTGTTAAATCCACAACCTCTCCTTCCCACAGGGCACCTCCATGAATGAGGGTATCCCAAGAGACTTTGCAGAGACAGAATACCAAACCCTTGACACATGAATTCAAATTAATTATCAATTGGCTATGGCTGCCTCATAGTTAAAGCCAACATTCAGGATGCATCATACCAATATCCCCTGAAGATTATCACCTTTTGGATTTCAAATTTAAGGACCAATACTTTTTGGAAAAATGCTTACCTATGGGATGTTTGGTGTTATGCCAGCTCTTTCAGCGTTTTACTTCATCACTGCAGTGGATTTTAAGAACCAAGTAACAAGTACGACATATGGCACACATATCCTAGAAGATTTCTTTTTTTTTTTTTGGTCCAAATCACTCAAAATTATGTTCAAATGCCTTGGCCTCATTCATGGAATTAGCAAAATTTGTTACCCTGCCCATCAAAGCTGAGAAAACTGTTCCCCCATCCACCACAGCCATTTTATTTGAAATTGAGGTTGATACTGTTAAGGGTGAAATGAGACTCCCTCTTGATAAGCTACAAAAACACAAGCTGCCTTAGCAGAGGCTCTCCACCGAAATAAGAACCAGGTGAAACCTCTGCAAACACTTTTAGGACTTTTGAACATTGCTTGCTTTGTAGTCATTCATGGGAGGGCCTTTCTCCTCCGCCTTTTCAGTCTTCTACGTTATGAGGCCAACCCAAAACCCACCACTGGGTCAGAAGTTCTTCTGAGGCCAAGGAAGATCTACAAACTTGGGGTAGCTTTTGCAAAATTTCAACGACCAGAGTCTTATTCATTAATCCAAAGTGGCTTTCCTCAGAATTGATCAAGCTCTATACAGATGCTGCAAAGTCACTGGGTTTCGCAGCTGTCTTTAGTAGGAAGTGGTTTTGTTATGAATGGCCCCCCATCTGGAAAACTAAAAACATCACACTCCTGGAGTTGTTTCTGAAGTAATACTTGGCCATTGATAATCAAGTCACTGATGTAGATTGAGCTTCTTTATTACCATGATGCTGTTACACATGTAGCCATAAGGATAGCTTGTACTGAACTACTTTATCTTACTGTATTACTACACATGCTATATACAGACTGTATAAATGCGATACATGATATAGTGCTGTATGTGTATCATATCACTACATCCCCCCTACCGAAAATTGAGCATAACAAATAGTTGGTGTGATCAATTTAAACTTATCATAATATACAGGAAGATATAGTGAATCAGGACATGAATGCAAAATTAATCTTTTATACTGGTTTCTTAGACTGAATAGGAATTACATTTGAATAATCTAAAAAGTGATATTGTCTTTGTATATGCTAGATATATAAGTGAAAATATTTGTAGCATAGATATATATCATATTATATTGTTCTAACTAGAAAACATAAACATGAGCAGTCACTGGAGTTAGACTACCCTCGTGCTCAATGGGGATTATTCTGCCCCTTTCTATATGCTCTTATACTATACAGAGTCTATTAATATTGATATCGTTGTGGTTTTCTCACAACACGTCCATATCGGGTACGCACTTGCGCGTCTTCCACTTGGGGTGTTTCACGTTTCTGCACAGGTTCGTCATGTTCATCACCACTAATGATAGTATCTTTATCAGAAAATCTGACAGTCTTTGGTATTGAATTAACTGTCATGTCGCGTAGTTGACTTCGATTTCTGCGTACTCTGTTTCCATTAGGTGATTCAACTATGTAGCTTCTTGGTTCTTCACAGAGTTAAACAACTGTTCAAGGGCACCATGTTTTGTCTATTTTGTTGAGTATTCTGACTTTTTGTCCTACTTTAAGTTTGGGTAATTCCGTTTTCCTGCTTGAGTTGTCATGGTGAAATTTGTCCATTTGGTTTCTTTCCTCTAGTCTGTTTCTGTGTTCCTGTTTCCCAGGGGTGGTACGAGTTGGTAACATTGTAATTAACGGTCGTTGGAATATCAGTTCTCCGGGTGATGGTAAATTCTGGTCAACTGGTGTGGCTCTTAGATTGAGTAAAGCGAGTTGTACATCTCCCCCACTCTTTAACACCTTTGTGATGGCTGATTTTACTGAACGAACGTGTCTTTCAATAAAACCATTGCTGCGTGGATAATGTGGGGAGCTCGTGACATGTTTTATATCCCATTTATCCACAAACTCTTTAAATGCTTGTCCAGTGTACTGTGGACCATTGTCAGTCATGATCTCATCTGGACGCCCAAACATTGCACAGTAGGTCTTAATTTTGTTAGTGATAGCCTGGCTTGATGTTGTTCTCATCTCATCAACTAGCGGATACTTGCTGTACCTGTCCACAGTCACAAGATATTGACGTCCTTGGATCTCACACAGGTCAGATGCAATAGCTTGCCATGGCCTTGATGGTACTTGGTGAGGTATTAACGGTTCTTTTTTATTAGCGTCCTGGTGTTCTTGGCATATTGGGCAGGATTTACACATTAATTCTATGTCCTTGTTGATGTTAACCCAGTAAACCGTTTCTCGCGCTAACCTACGTGTCTTTTCAACACCTTGGTGACTTTGATGACACTGTTCTAGTATGTAAGGTTGCATAGTCTTGGGAATAAGAACTTGTCGTCCTTTGAATAGAACACCTGCTTCCACGGCTAGTTCGTCTCTAAATGACCAATAGGGTCTCAGGTCATTAGGTAGGTCTTTGAAACTTTCAGGCCAGCCTGTCTGTATGATATCTTTCAGCCTGTTTAGTATGGGGTCTTTGATGGTGTCTTCTCTCAATATGGTTTGCTTTTCTTTCGAGAAGTTAATCAGAGCAGTAGTAACATAAGTAGGGTCCTCTGACTCAAGATCTATACCATCTACTCTGATATCCAGGTCTACCTCCATGTTGTTACTTTGGTTAGGTAGTCGGCTCAGTGTATCTGCCAGTACCATTTTTTCACCTGGACGGTACACCATACTGTAATTGTACCCCTGTATCTTCAACAGCATGCGTTGCAGTCGGGGAGGAGCAGAATGGAGTGGTTTGGCACATATTGTAACAAGAGGTTTGTGATCTGTCACAACAGCGAAAGATCTTCCGTAGAGATAGGTATGGTATCGTTGTATACCATGTACCACAGCCAACATTTCACGTTCTATGTTGCTGTACCTCGACTGGCATTCTGTCAAGGATTTTGAACCAAAGGCGATTGGTCTACCTTCCTGGATCAAGGCAGCTCCTAACCCCTTCTGTGAAGCATCAACCTCAAGTTGGACAGGTGATGTTGGGTCATAATATTTCAGACACGCCTTTTCTGAGACCGTCTGCTTCAGTTCGTCAAAGCATTTCTGGTATGCCGCATCCCAGGTCCATGGTACATCCTTTTTAAGGAGGTTTTGGAGAGTATGTGCCTTGTCTGCATAATGTGGTATGTATTGACTCAGATAGGTCATCAGACCTAGAAACCTAGATAGATCTTCCCGATTTTGAGGAGTTGGCATCTTGCGTATATCTGAGACTTTGGCAGGGTCTGGTTTGATACTTTCACTGGTATATACATTTCCGAAGAAAGAAATGCTCGATTGCTTGATTATGCACTTGTCACTGTTAAAAACAAGTCCATTTTCCACTGCTCGGTCCATCAGTTGTATCAGATTAGCATCATGTTCGGCTTCTGTTTCACCGTATACACACACATCGTCTGCGATGCTCACGACACCTTTGAGGTTTTCAGGATCTGGTCCATTCTGGACTGAAATATGTCTTGTGACACACTGAGGCCAAATGGTAGTCTACACCAACAATAACGACCAAATGGTGTGCGAAACGTGGTGAGAAGCTGCGAGTCTTTGCTGAGATGGATTGACCAATATCCAGCTTTGGCGTCTAATTTGCTGAATACTTTGGCTCTAGCAAATTCTGGATTAAGCTCTTCCACTGTTGGAATTTTGTGGGGACATCTCTTAAGACTTGAGTTCAGTTTCTGTGGATCTATGCAGATTCTCAAGGAGCCATCTTTTTTGGTACTGAAAGCTAAGCTTGAACACCAGTCAGTGTGTTCGTCTACTCTTCTGATGACACCTTGGCTCACCATTTTGTCTAGCTCTAGTTTCAGTTTATCCTTGATGTGCAGACTGCATTTCCGTGGTGGGTCTATAAATGGCTCTGCATCAGGTTTCAGGAGCAGTTTTGCATCGCCAGGAAAATTGCCAATTTGATCAAACTGTTGTGGGTATGCTTTCATCAGGTCGTTTATGCTTGAGATATTCCCAGGTTTTGGATGGGCTGGTTGTTTACTGGTGTTTGATATTGCATTAGAGCTCACTTTAGCACCTGTCTGGCTCATAGTCTGGCTTGATTCGTCCAGCCCATCAACATTGATGGTAACTAGTCCTAGCAGCTCACTGGTAGGAAGTCCGACGACAGCTGGACCTGGAACATCTACGATGTAGAATCAAGTCTTCATCCAATCAGAATTGCCATACCGACACGGCATGTCTAACTTACCAAGACATGTTATCTCTTGTCCATTGTAGGCTGTCAGCTTAACATTGCAAGGCATAAGGAATTTGTTATCCTTTATGGAGTCGCCGTACATTTGACGGAATGTCCTCAGTGGTAATGTGTTGCCAGAGGCACCTGTGTCGATTTTCAGCTGTAGCGTATATTTTCCTTGAGGAAATCCTGGTGGTTTGATACTCAGGTTTGAGAATGCCTCATCGCGAGGAGTTTCATCACATACACTATCTATGTATTTTGTACTGATAGTTATTGAACAAAATGTCTGATGGTATGTCTCACCATCAGAGTCTTGATACTCTTCGACTGAGTGAAATTGGTGGTTTCTCTGGTTTGTTCTGCCAGCTGGTCTGCTTCCACCAGAATGATCTCATGGTGTTGTTCTTCTTGTCGGCGGATTGCGGAGAGACGAAGATCGGCCTCGATTGGTTCTGGTTCTTGATCTGTTGCAAGTTTTTCTGCAACATTTAGCCCAATGTCCTTTTATCCCGCACGCATTGCATTCGTCATTGTAGGCAGGACATTGACGTGGTTTGTGACTGGTACAACAATTTCTGCATTTCCGGCCGCGATCTACACCATAAATGTGCTCCGTGTGCTCCATGGCTGTTTTCATTTGGTCAATTTGATCTGACCCGGCAGATAGAGCTTCATACCTGCGTCCTTCAATTAGGGCATCTTTGATCGAGTATCCTTTTGTTTTGCCAAGAAGGTCTTTACGAAACTGATCAAATGGAGTGCTGGCAATAATCAGTTCTAGTAGCCTCTCGCTTAGTTCTTCGTCACTAAAGTCACACTTCAGTGCAAGTGTTCTGGCCCAAGTCACAAAGTCATCCAGTGTTTCTAATTGGTTCTGTCTAAGCCTCATTAGCTGCAGTCGATGTATTCGGAAGTTGACTCTAACCTTGAGTTGGCTCTCAAAGAATGTCCATAGTTCAACAGGATCTTTTTTCTGTGTTTCAGT
Organism: Sipunculus nudus; assembly: GCA_026874595.1. NCBI lineage: Eukaryota > Metazoa > Annelida > Sipuncula > Golfingiida > Sipunculidae > Sipunculus > Sipunculus nudus. The sequence goes on along the minus strand of CM049317.1, from coordinate 40,479,369 downwards.
GAGGCCACTTGCATTTAAGCGTTTTAAGCCTTCATCACCAATGCCTCTGCATATTTTTCTAGCTTGTGCCTCTTTTTGAATGATTTTTTCATCCTCAAAGTAATAAATCAATTTCTGTTTGAATAAGGTTAGACATTCATCCAAATTCTGGCTAGACCAGTCCATAGTTGGAAGGTAACTTGCCATGTTTATATGTTGTAGTCACAAAATAGGCCTACTAGTCACATGCGAGGTTAATCTCCAGCAGAGATGTAGGTGACCCAGTGTCCTTTTTATGCTGTTTTTGTCATACCCCCAGGGTAGGGTAGGTCAGGCAGTGCACAGGGTAACAGTCTGGCAAGGCTGTGTTGACTTGAACTGGAATTCGCCCAGCCACTGGTATTGGCCTGGTTATTGTGACAGATTGTAGCTGTGGGCCCCAATATGGTCTTTGCCACTCATATATGCTTAATTAATTCAAGCACTTTTTGGTCAGAAGGTTCAAAGTTTGTGAATTTTAGCCATAGACCACAAAATAATTCTATCCCCAGAGAGATTAAGTTATGGCTGGCTTTGAGTTGTTATTTACCTTAAATGTCCGGTCATGTCTTCAGAGGCAACTTGACAAGGCGGGAACTGTGGTCCTTCCTGTCTGTCCCACTTGATATGTTTTTCAAGTGTTTGTTCATGGATTACACTAGATCAGTCCATAAAATGTTTCAACTGTCTTTGTGTTTACATTGTTCACACACCGCTGCCACCATGAAGTAATACTTGGCCATTGATAATCAAGTCACTGATGTAGATTGAGCTTCTTTATTACCATGATGCTGTTACACATGTAGCCATAAGGATAGCTTGTACTGAACTACTTTATCTTACTGTATTACTACACATGCTAAATACAGACTGTGTAAATGCGATACATGATATAGTGCTGTATGTGTATCATATCACTACAGTTTCCGATAGTTCTAGCAGTGGAACAGTGGAGTCACCTCTGGAGAAATCACGCAGTTTCATTCAACTGTGATAATATGGCTGTGGTACATACTGTAATTCTCAATCCTCCAAAGAAGCTGACAGCATGATTTGTTCGTAAGCCCGTCCTAGTGTCCTTACATCATAACCTCCTGTTTAAAGCGATTGATATTACCAGGTTAAAAAGGGACCCATGGGTCATGAAGCTCAGCCGACTAACATGTTGACAATATGTCCTTGCACAGGCAACTAATTAAGATAATGTAGGTTGCATCATAGTTCATGCACTATAGATCAAGTTCATCAAGACCCATAAGCACACCAAATTTGATGACAATCGATTCAGGCATTCATGAGGAATCTGGCAATTTGTGTGTATTTTGCATTATTTCTCTGGTGCTCAAACATTGCCTGAAATTCAGAGAATATAAGTCACTGTGACCTAATTTCAGGTTTCTGAGGAGAACTTTAGAGGAACTCTCAGGATGTGTAATTAAAAGATTTTAGGTAATGATTGGTGTCCTGTTAACAGACTATGGCATCTGTAATGGTATAAAAAATAGAGAAAAACAAGTGACCCATGGGTCACGTAGCTCAGCTGAGTTTTGGAAAATATTAGTAACTGCAAAATATTTTTATTTCTTATGGTTTTTCCATGTATATTACCATTTGAAAAGCTAAGAGAAAATAGCCCAGCTTAAATGAAACTCTGTAAATTATAGAATAATGGACATGAGCTAAAGCATATGGACTGTAGCTGTCGCAGTTTTGGGAGCAGTTACCAATCTATGTAGGGACGCAGTTGGGAGCAGTTACCAGTCTATGTAGAGACTAATAACCTGAGGTTATTGTGTGTTGTTGAGAGTAAGAAAATAGTTCCTTTTAAGATGTATTTCATAGTTTTTCTAATGTCTAAGGGAAATCCGTTACCGTCTTCCTTTTTTGTATTAAAGCTGTATTTGTATTACAAAGGAGATTTTATTGTCAGAGCCGCTTATCGGTGTAGTGATATTAAGATGGTTACTACTTGCACAGAAAAATGGCGGTTGTTGAGCATTTCGCTAGAGATGATGGACTTCTCTTTAATATCTGTTTAAAGTACTTGGATCAAGTAAGAAAACCTAGATGTACAGTGACTAACGATGAATCCCAGGTTCACACGTCGAAACGAGGTAACTATGACCAAGTTTTAAGTATAGTCCATCTATTTTCATCTCGTAAAGTATAGTTGTTCTCTTGATATCTTGTACTTTATAACTTGCATACCTCATTTTTATTGGTTACTGTAGTTAACTACAGTAGTCCTGTGGTTTATAACAAAGGATCTTCCTCATTCTGTGAGCTCGATGACTTCAGTATATTTATATATGAACCCATGTTAGTTCGTTGTATGGTCAACAGATGGCAGCCCAGTATATTGCGATGTCGCACCGCGGTAAACACATTTAATGTCTTCATGTCACTATAGGGTGTACTTATAATGATGCAGTCTGTCGGAGAAGTTGGAATTTAAATGCATGAGTATTATTATATGGTCCTTGCGTGGAGACGTGTCAATAAGGTTTGATGTTACTGTGAATGTTGGAATAGATTAATTGGGTTTAGTGACAACTGTGCATGTGATAGTAGGTACTATGTCCCTCCTTTAGTAGTGTATATATTTAATGTCATTGTTTTATTTATTGCTGTAACAGTTTAAAAGATGTGAATGCTATCCAAACAAGAGTTTATCTTGTATTTCAGTTTTCACGGTGTTACAGTCATTCCAATAAACTGTAGCAGCAGTATAGCGTCGTTGGTTGTGATGCCTGCGGAAACATTATAGTGAAAACTCGACGTCTCAACCATGGCGCCTGTGACATCCTAGAGACAGCTGATACTTGTGCATCCTAGAGACAGCTGATACTTGTGCATCTTAGAGACAGCTGATACTTGTGCATCTTGGAGACAACTGATACCACTGCATCTTAGAGACAGTTGATACTTGTGCATCCTAGAGACAGCTGATACTTGTGCATCCTAGAGACAGCTGATACTTGTGCATCTTAGAGACAGCTGATACTTGTGCATCTTAGAGACAGTTGATACTTGTGCATCTTAGAGACAGTTGATACTTGTGCATCCTAGAACCAGCTGATACTTGTGCATCCTAGAGACAGCTGATACTTGTGCATCCTAGAGACAGCTGATACTTGTGCATCTTAGAGACAGCTGATACTTGTGCATCCTAGAGACAGCTGATACTTGTGCATCCTAGAGACAGCTGATACTTGTGCGTCCTTGAGACAGCTGATACTTATGCATCTTAGAGACAGCTGATACTTGTGCATCTTAGAGACAGCTGATACTTGTGCATCCTAGAACCAGCTGATACTTGTGCATCTTAGAGACAGCTGTTACTTGTGCATCTTACAAGACGGCTGATACTTGTGCATCTTACGAGATGGCTGATACTTTTAAGTCTTAGAGACCGCTGGTAATTATGCGTCTTAGAGACGGTTGTTCCTTTGTATGCCTCAACCTTATAAAGGTGGTGTTTTGCAGTTAAACAGTGTCCTTAAATTGTGTGCAGACAGATTAAAACAGGACACTACATGAACTTTGCCGAGAGACAGTATTACACGCAATCAAAGAAGCCGAGGTAAATGGTCAAAATAAACTTGATAACATTACTACCCTTCATGTTCCATGGTAACAGCACTGTCAGTGATCAGTGGCAACAGAACTCTCATATTTGTTTTATGATGACATTGATACTGTCAGTATGTGTTCGCAAACTACTACATTCATTACATGATATGTGATATGCTCATTTGCAAATGTTTATGTTGGCATGTTTATCTGATGTCAACAGTACCATTCCATGGCTGCACTTTGTTGATACCATGTTAGCGTTGCCCATGTTTTATGTTATTTTAACAACGGTGTTGACACTGATTTAATGTTGATAGAAATCTTCACCATTAATGTGTTTCATGACAACAGTTATAGCTCAAGGTGGTATCTGATATACTAACTTCATTTGTGCGTGACACTTTACCAGATAATGTTATTCTAGCATTATCTCTGGGACAGAGCTTGCTATGAACATGTAGGCATGTTATAAGCCTGCACTTTAATGTGTTTTGCAATATTTATTGCTTACTCACATAAACTTTGCCGTATGTAATGTTATGTTGGAATCTGATACAGATTTATTGTGAAACATGCAAGATTATTAGAAGATTACACTTTGTGCTGTGCATTTAACAGTAGATTCGCGATTTTAGGTGCTTAAAGGTGATGATGAATCTGTGGTAAGTGTGGATCTCATACACCATATAGTATATTGTGTCTAATGTTATGCTGTATGTCAGTCACAAAATGTTTTACAGCAATTCAGGCTGAAATGTGTTCACAAAACTTATGTTCAGGTAAGTCAGCCTGCCACTAAATATTTCACAAAGAGGATTCATACTTTATCTCATTTAAGATGTCAGATAAAGCAGAGACACAGAAAATTGACTACTCTCAAGTAGACCAAACAGCAGCTCCTCATGATCATGCCCCAATACTGTCTGTAGAGACAGAAGATTGGGAAAGCTATAGAGATTCGTAAGAGTTTAGAGGACCAGATCCGCACACTTCAAGGAAGAGTGCTGGAGCTTACAGAAAAACACAGGGGCAACAGCAGTAACTATCCTGAAGAGACTCCTATCAAGGAAACAGCAATCCTTACGACTGATCAAATTCAAAGTGTGCGCAGAACAGTTAGACAGCATAAGATAACCTAAAAGGCAAGACAAAATAAGGAAGAGCTTACAAAGAATTTCTGGCGCATTTATAATGAATGTAGGTCTTTAGTCCAGAGCACCAAGAGCAAAACAAAAGAGGTTTTTCAAGCGAATCGGCCCAGTGATCTCATGGGGGACCTGGAAAATCTGAAGGACAGGATTCAAGATGTATATAAGGAACTTCGAGATATTTGTATCGGTGCGCCTCCGTCAAAGGTGCGTCAGGGGATTGACTCCATGGTTTCGGAGATATATAGAGCCATTCTTCATGCTAGAAACCAGATTGATGAAGTAGGTTCAGGTGACCCATGTCCTACCTTGTCTGTTTCTTCACAGTCTGGTCGATCCTCATGACGATCTAGCACTTCTTCAACATTGTCAAAGATCAGAGAGGCAGCAGCAAATGCCGCTGCTCTTAAAGTAGAATTGGAGGCTCAAAGGGAGGAAGCCGCAAGAGAAAGTGAAATTCTATGACTTGAGCTAGAGGAAAGGGCCCGACGCGCAGCGGTTGATGCGCTTATGGAAGGAAAACAAAGAGAATTACAGTGTCAGAGAATTGCTAAAAAATTACAAATGGAAGAAGCCAAGTTAAAGGCATATGAAGAGACTGAGATGGAAAGGAATAATGAGCTGCATGACAGTGATAGTTTGGACGCAGCATTAGTGCTCGCAGAGGATAAGGAAGAGCAAGATAATAGAAACACACCAGTGAATCTTCCTAACAGCATGAGGGAAGAAAATACAGATACTGGGAACACTACGTTTCAGAAGTCCAAGCTAAACATATTGGCAACTCCTTATACACCTCTTGGTAATCATTAGACAGATATTAATGCAGCTTTAGGAGCAGCCACATGTGTTTTTTGGCTACCAGCCCCAGAACCACCTGTGTTTAACGGGGACCCATTAAGGTATCCAGACTGGGAAACCTCTTTCTCCATGTTAGTAGAGAGTAAATGTATCACTCCTCATGAACAGATCCATTATTTGAAGCGGTACCTAGGGGGCCCAGCAAAGGAGGCGGTGAATGGGTATTTTCTCCTCAAATGCGAAAACGCATATGAGAAAGCTAAAGATGTTCTGAGGAAACCATATGGTAGTCCATTCGTATTCACTGAGGCCTTCAGGGACAAGCTAGAATCGTGGCCAAACATAACGAGGAAGGATAATACAGGACTGAGGCGATTCTCAGATTTTCTTGCGCAATGTGAAATAGCCATGAATGACATAGAGAGTTTGCAAATCTTAAACGACCCAAGAGAGAATAGAAAAATGCTAAAGAAACTACCTGACTGGATAATAACAAGATGGAGTCGACTTGAAGCAAAGGTGAAAGAAACCAGGTGCACATACCCCTCCTTCGGTGAATTTACCAAGTTCATTCGTGAGGAGGCAGATATAGCCTGCGACCCTATCATGTCACTTGAGGCATTAAGAAACACTGCAAAGGAGCAAGATAAATCATCAAAGAGACGTGGCACTGGAGCAAGAACACTCACAACGGAAACACAAACAAAAGGAAAAGCAAAACCAGTTGAGCAGTTTTGTTTGCTGTGTTACAGAAACGGACACACTCTGCACGAATGTAGAAAATTTGCCCCCAAGGAAATTAAGGACAAACAAGCTTTCATCAGGAAAAAAGGGTTGTGTTTTGGGTGCCTGGGCCATGGCCATTTATCTAAGAATTGTTCGAAAAAATCCACTTGTGAGAAATGCAACAAGAGGCACCCAACGAGTTTACACATTGACGACAGACGAACAGGCTTCACATGTAAAAGTGCAGAAACTAGTGCTGGGTCAGAAAGTGCTGATAAAGCAACAGAAATAGCAAGAAATGAACCAAAGACAAATCAGGAAAGTAGAGGTGCAGTGTGTCATGGAGTTTCGAGCAAAGACCAAGAGCACATTACGTCAATGGTGGTCCCTGTCTGGCTGTCAAGTGTAGAGGATCCAGAGTTGGAACAGTTGGTGTATGCGCTGCTCGACACGCAATCAGATACCACATTTGTCTTAGAAGATACTTGTGAAAGGATAAGCACAAAGTCAGAGCCTGCACAATTAAGATTGACGACAATGACCTCCAAGGACCAAGTTATCCAATGTTGCAAATTTAAGAACCTAATGGTTAGAGGCTTCTCTTCTAACAATCGTATTCGCTTGCCAACAACTTACACACGAAGTTTCATCCCGGTAGATACAGCACATATACCCACACCAGAAATGGCTGGACAATGGCCTCACTTAAGGGATATAGCTCAAAAGTTACAGCCACTCCAAGACTGTGAGGTTGGTCTATTGATTGGGTACAATTGCCCGCAAGCATTGGCTCCCCTGAGCTGTATCAAGGGGGATGGCGACCAACCCTTCGCTGTAGAGACTGATTTAGGCTGGAGCGTTGTGGGTAGAACTGACTTAAGGGAGGACTCTGGTGATGCGATCGGTATAACTCGCAAAGTTATAACCAAGGAAATACAACTTGATATGCTGCCTTGTAATAATAAACCAGATGTACATGTGGAAGCACAGTATGCACCAACAGAAATTCATTATGTGTGTAAAACAACTGTCAAAGAAAGTATGATCTCCCCATATGATGTTCAAGGTCTACTTGAGTCTGACTTCATTGAAAGGAATAATGGTGAGTACACCATGTCACAAGATGACCTACAGTTTTTGAAGAGCATAGTTGACGGTATACACCAAGGGGAGGATGGGTATTATGTAATGCCATTGCCATTTAGAAATGGTCAGCCAAACCTACCGAATAACCGGCTAGTAGCTAGGCACAGGCTGGAACATCTAAAACGACGATTCAAGGCAAACCCACAGTATCATGATGACTACAGGAAGTTTATTGATGATATTATAAGCCATGGAGAAGCTGAGAAGGTGCCTCCGTCAGAGTTGGGGGAAGCAATTTGGTACATACCCCATCATGGGGTGTATCACCCTAAAAAACCTAATAAGATTAGGGTCGTGTTTGACTGTAGTTCCAAGTGCAAGGGAACTTCACTGAATGACCACCTTCTTCAGGGACCAGACCTTATAAATGCTTTGATTGGTGTGTTGTGTCGCTTCAGAAAGGAACCAGTTGCTATCATGTGCGACGTCGAAAAAATGTTCCATCAGTTCAGGGTCAGTGTTCAGGATCAGAACTACCTTTGTTTCTTGTGGTGGGACAATGTACACATGGAAGGTGAACCTATAGAATACCGCATGAAAGTTCGGTGCCACCTCTTCTCCAGGATGTGCGAATTATGGTCTGAAGAGGGTAGCAAATGATTACAGAGAAAGTTACGGCGATGAGGCAGCCAACTTTGTTCAGAAGAATTTTTACGTAGACGACGGGCTTACAAGTGTCACCACTGTTGCTGATGCCTTGGCATTAATAGAGAAAACTTGTGATATGTGCAAGAAAGGAAACCTTAGACTCCATAAGTTCATATCCAATAGTCGAGAAGTTATGGAGTACATTCCTCCATCAGAGCGTGCCAGTAAGATTAAAGATCTTGATTTGTCACTTGATAAATTGCCAGTTGAAAGAGCTCTCGGAGTTCAGTGGTGTGTGGAAGCAGATGAGTTCCAATTTAGAATTGTCCTCAAGGATCAACCTTTGACCTGTCGTGGTATATTGTCTAACGTGGCATCGGTTTACTATCCTTTGGGGTTCTTAGCACCCTTTGTGCTTATCGGGAAACAAATTTTACAACAGATGTGCAAAGATGCAACTGACTGGGACGAACCTCCATCTGACGAATTAGGTAAGAAATGGGAACAGTGGAGAAAAGAGCTACCTGTGCTGGCAAGAATCAAAATAAGAAGGTGTTTGAAACCAGATGACTTTGGAAACCCTGTGCAGGTAGAGCTGCATCATTTTTCGGATGCATGTTTCTCAGGCTATGGACAGTGCTCCTATATCAGAATTATTGATGACAGATCACAAGTAGAATGTTGTCTTGTGATGGGGAAAGCACGAGTTGCTCCGCTTAAAGTCGTCACGATTCCTCGACTGGAACTGCAGGCAGCATTAGTTTCAGTCAAGATAAGCAACATGCTAAGCATGGAATTAGAGTATGACAACCTCAGGGAATACTTTTGGACGGACTCTAAAGTCGTCCTGGGATACATAAACAATGAAGCAAGATGGTTTCATGTATATGTGTCAAATAGAGTGCAGCAGATTAGAAATTTCACCAAACCAGAACAGTGGAGATACATCCGTTCAGAGGAGAATCCAGCTGACCAGGGACCAGGGGACTCTGTGCAGAAGAGTTGACCTTGTCAAACTGGTTCACAGGACCCTCCTTTTTATGGATGAATGACATCCCCGAACGTGAACATGAGAAAATACAGCCAGATGAGAGTGACCCTGAGGTTAAGAAAGCCAACGTTCGTGCAACCACATCGGCAGAAAATATTTCGGTGTTGAACCGTTTTGAGCACTTCTCTAACTGGTCCAGTCTTGTCAGAGCAGTCACTATGATTCAGAGGCTTATTGCAAGAAAGAAGTGTAAACATGCAACTCAAGCACCAGTCTGTGAAGAAGACAAGCAACGTGCTGAGAGTACAATCATAAAACTTGTTCAACATGAAGCTTTTGATCAAGAGATCAAGTCACTGAAAACAAAGGAAATAAATAGTGCTGGAAAGAAAAGAAGCAACAACAGTCTGCACAAGTTGGACCCATTTGTGGACGATCAAGAAATGCTCCGAGTAGGAGGTAGACTCAAGGCATCCTCTCTTCATTTCACCGTCAAGCACCCTCTCATTCTCCCAAAGAAGAGCCATGTCACAAACCTGATAATTAAACACCTCCATGAGAATACAGCACACCAAGGATGGGGACTAACAGCTAATGCCTTACGCTCCAGAGGATACTGGGTAATAGGCTGCAGCGCAGTCGTATCATCTCTCATCTTCAAATGTGTGACCTGTAGAAAACTTCGTGGCCAAAAACAGGGTCAGAAAATGGCAGATCTACCTGAAGATAGACTAGAGCCGTCACCTCCTTTTACTTACTGCGGGGCTGATTGTTTCGGTCCATTTATCGTGAAGGAAAAGCGGAAGGAGCTAAAGAAATATGGGCTACTATTCACATGCATGGCCTCAAGGGCTGTACATATAGAGCTTCTTGACGATATGTCCACGGATGCATTTTTAAACAGTCTTCGTTGTTTCATGGCCTTACGGGGACAAGTCCGACAGATCAGATGTGACAGAGGCACAAACTTTGTTGGTGCAAAACATGAGCTACAACAAGCCCTTTCAGAGCTCGATGAAGAAACTGTTAGAGCCAGGCTTCTAGAAAAGGACTGTGACTTCATCATGAACGCTCCCTTATCTAGTCACATGGGCGGAGTATGGGAGCAGCAGATTCGCTCTATACGAAGTGTTCTCACAGCTCTTCTAGATCAATCCGGTACCTGTTTGGATGGCTCCTCGCTTAGGACATTTCTGTATGAAGCTATGACAGTAGTCAACAGCAGACCACTTGCTACGGAAAATCTGTATGATCCACTGGGACCAACACCTCTTACCCCCAATCAGCTCTTAACAATGAAATCTGAAATTGCCCTACCACCTCCAGGCAGTTTCATGAAAGAAGACCTATATGCTCGCAAAAGATGGCGGAGAGTTCAACACTTAGCAAAGAATTTTGGCTGCGATGGAAGCGAGAATATCTGATGAACTTGCAGATCCGACAAAAATGGAACAACCAGCGTAGAAATTTTGAGGTTGGTGATATAGTCATCCTTAAAGATGATGACTTAGTTCGCGGTAGATGGAAGCTTGCCCGCATTGTGGAAGTAATCCCAGACAAGGACAAACGAGTACGCAAAGTTAAACTTCTTTTGGCCGATTCAACCTTAACTGATCAAGGGCGGAGACTACACAAGGCCAGCGAACTGATAAGACCGATACACAAGTTAACGTTATTGTTGGAGACTCGGGATAAAGAGTGATTGATGCGTCTATAGAATTTTAAAGACTGAACATTGATGGTCTAATTTAATATCTGATAGTCCACTTTTACGATTACAGAGGAATCACCAGTGATTTGGTGGGGGAGTGTAGCTGTCGCAGTTTTGGGAGCAGTTACCAATCTATGTAGAGACGCAGTTGGGAGCAGTTACCAGTCTATGTAGAGACTAATAACCTGAGGTTATTGTGTGTAGTTGAGAGTAAGAAAATAGTTCCTTTTAAGATGTATTTCATAGTTTTTCTAATGTCTAAGGGAAATCCGTTACCGTCTTCCTTTTTTGTATTAAAGCTGTATTTGTATTACATAGGAGATTTTATTGTCGGAGCCGCTTATCGGTGTAGTGATATTAAGACGGTTACTACTTGCACAGAAAAATGGCGGTTGTTGAGCATTTCGCTAGAGATGATGGACTTCTCTTTAATATCTGTTTAAAGTACTTGGATCAAGTAAGAAAACCTAGATGTACAGTGACTAACGATGAATCCCAGGTTCACACGTCGAAACGAGGTAACTATGACCAAGTTTTAAGTATAGTCCGTCTATTTTCATCTCGTAAAGTATAGTTGTTCTCTTGATATCTTGTACTTTATAACTGGCATACCTCATTTTTATTGGTTACTGTAGTTAACTACAATAGTCCTGTGGTTTATAACAAAGGATCTTCCTCATTCTGTGAGCTCGATGACTTCAGTATATTTATATATGAACCCATGTTAGTTCGTTGTATGGTCAACAGATGGCAGCCCAGTATATTGCGATGTCGCACCGCGGTAAACACATTTAATGTCTTCATGTCACTATAGGGTGTACTTATAATGATGCAGTCTGTCGGAGAAGTTGGAATTTAAATGCATGAGTATTATTATATGGTCCTTGCGTGGAGACGTGTCAATAAGGTTTGATGTTACTGTGAATGTTGGAATAGATTAATTGGGTTTAGTGACAACTGTGCATGTGATAGTAGGTACTATGTCCCTCCTTTAGTAGTGTATATATTTAATGTCATTGTTTTATTTATTGCTGTAACAGTTTAAAAGATGTGAATGCTATCCAAACAAGAGTTTATCTTGTATTTCAGTTTTCACGGTGTTACAGTCATTCCAATAAACTGTAGCAGCAGTATAGCATCGTTGGTTGTGTTGCCTGCGGAAACATTATATGGACTGTGTAATAAATGAAACCTTTGGCCTGAAACCATTTAGTGATGCACCAAGGGAAAAAATGGGCCTATGGTAAGTGTCATATAAAAGTTCCATTTCATAAACAAATAATGTGTGAAGGTAATTAAGTTTTCAAAAGTTAAATATATGGCCATATGAGGTAAAAATTAATCCCACAAAGTTTGACCAATATTCCTAATTTTAAAAACTAGGTTTAACAGTGTTGTTCACACCTAGGCCCCGCCAACTTTAAGAGATAGGAATGAAATGCTACCAAGTATTTATATCTTCTTAAATCTTGTCAGTTAGCACTTACATTAGGTCCTAATATTTTACCATATTTGAATATAAGGATTAAATTCCTGAACATTTTTTCTTTAAAAAAAAATCAAAATTGTCCAAGTTTCAACAAAAAGAATTTTTTTAACATTAAAATTATAAGCTTTGTCTTGTATATTAGTCCTGTGTATCGAAGCGGTGGGTCAGGGAGGGGTCTCTGTTGTTACTGTTCATCGCTGAAAAAAATGTGAAATTATAAGATTCATCTTGTATAGAGTACAGGTCTGTCAACAGAATGGGGTGGGGGGGGGGGGGGGGAGAGAGAGAGAACCACTCCCTGTGGTATTTATGCTGGCAGCCTGATCAAGCTCAACAAGAGAGAGGGCTTGCCCCAGTGATGGGATTACATAACAGCCTGGGGAGCATAGAGAGTTGCACTGAATGACCTTCAGTGACCTCAGTGGACTGCTTGACAATGTAAGGGAATACAACAAGAGCCTCCAAACAAATTCAATAACTAGCCTAATTTTGCAGCTTTTATTTTTCAAATTTCAGATTTTAACAGATTAAATCCTTATGTGTACATGCTGTGAAAATAACATCCACAGTACTTACAGGAAAAAATCGTGCCGTGGCCAAAGTTGGGCAAAATTTAAGGTACTGATTTTATATTTATGCTAATAACTTTAAAAAAATTGCAAATTTCAGATCTAATTTTCAGTATACAATTGAATCTTGATTAAATGATGTTATATTCCTGAAAAAAAGTCTCAGCCATTCTTATGTTAAGTGAGTAAATATATATCCTGATTTTTTACAAGGTGCATTATGTTTGGGCCTATAACTTCAACAAATTATGCAATACTGACCTAAATTTTGGTATGTACATAGGAAATGTATGGAAGAATATGAATATTAAAAATTACACCTAACATTATGCCAATTTTTGGATTACCAGGTGAACAAAAGTAGGGTCATGATGCTAGAAAATACAAATACATTAAGGCTTCTAAAAAACTTCAATAGCTAGACTATTTTTTAAGCTTATACTTTCAAATTCAAAATTCATCAGATTAAATCTATATGTAAACTGGCTGTGAAAATTAAATCAAATGTACTTATAAGAAAAAAACGTGCCATGGTCAAATTTAGGCAAAATTTAAGGTACCAATTTTTTATTTTTGCTAATATTTTAAAAAAATTTACAGATTTTGATCTAATTTTGGGTATACAATTTAATTTTGATTAATTAAAGATATATTACTGGAAAAAAAAGTCCATAGCTTTAAAATGTTTTGTGTTAAGTAATCAAATATCTTTCCTGATTTTTTACAAAATGCATTATGTTTGAGCCCATAACTTTTTTTAAATCATAATAATACAGACCTAATTTCTGGCATGTACATAGGAACTATATAGAGGAATATTTATGGTAAATATGAGGAAAAACAGGTGAGTGGTTTTGTAGTTAGGCTGTCCTGAAATGTGAAAATAGGTTTTTAATAAAAAATTGAGGTTTTTCCTTAATTTCTCAAAGGAACGAAGTCGCAAAGACCCCTTTTTTAGCTTGGTAGGAGATCTTAGGGACATCTTACATTATGCCAACAACCTTTGGAGCATAGAGAGCTGCACTGAATGACTTTCAGTGACCACAGTGGACTGCTTGACAATGTAAGGGAATACAACAAGAGCCTCCAAACAAATTCAATAACTAGCCTAATTTTGCAGCTTTTATTTTCAAATTTCAGGTTTTAACAGATTAAATCCTTATTTGTACATGCTGTGATAATTAGATCCACAGTACTTACAGGAAAAAAACGTGCCATGGTCAAAGTTGGGCAAATTTAAGGTACCAATTTTTTATTTTTGTTAATATTTTAAAAAATTCAAAAGATTTTGATCTAATTTTGGGTATACAATTTAATTTTGATTAATTAAAGTTTTATTACTGGAAAAAAGTCCATAGCCAACATGTTTTGTGTTAAGTGATCAAATATCTTTCCTGATTTTTAACAAAATGCATTATGTTTGGGCCAATAACTTTTTTAAATTATATAATACAGACCTAATTTCTGGCATGTACATAGGAACTATATAGATGAATATTTATGGTAAATATGAGGAAAAACAGATGAGTGGGTTCGATATTAGGCAGTCCTGAAGTGTGAAAATAGGTTTTTAATAAAAAATTGAGGTTTTTCCTTAATTTCTCAAAGGAACAAAGTCGCAAAGACCCAGTTTTCGGCTTGGTATGAGATCTTGGGGACATCTAACATTATGCCGAATTTTGGATTCCTAGGTCTTACGGTTTCAAAACGTGCCACATCTACGGACGGACAGACGGACGACAGACAATGGACCACGACTATAGCTCAGATGACTTATAGTCAGCTGAGCTAAAAATGCATAAAAAAAACCACGTGGCGCCACCAGTCTGCAGGAACTGAAGAAACACTCCATGATCAATATGCATACAAAAAATCATGGTGATAAATGCATTAGTTGTTCAAATACTAGAGCTTTTGTATCAAACTTAATTATTCTGGGGGTAATTTTGAGCCCCATAGCTTTCCAAGGAGGTTTTTTCATGGACCTCCCTGGATTTCAAATAAGAAGATTCTAGGTCCAATGGATATGATTTGTGCCCTGCTTTGGTATCAATTTTTCAGTTATTTTGGGGGGTACTTATAAGCCTATAGCTCAGAGAATATTGGTAACAGAGACCTAATTTCAAGTTTCTAAGGAGACTTTTATTAAATCTCCCAGGATATCAAGTTACAAGTTTCTAGTTCTAGTGGTTTCAATTTGTGCCCTGTTAATGGACGACCACATCTAAAAATGTCTTACAAATGGAGAAAACAATGCGTAAACATTTGAACAAGGCCTACAGGCCTAATGCGAACCTGTGCAAAGTTTGGGAGTATGAATGGAGGTTTATTTTTAAAATTTAATATTGATCCTTTTAAGTCCTGCATATCTACCTTAGTCATTATGATTTCAGCAAAATGGACGTTTCAGACCTGCAAGTTTCAGACTAGGACATTTTAAAACTAGAATATGCAGAGTAAAGGTGAAGGTAGGTGGCGCCACCTGTCATAAAATCAAGAAAGCTGTCCAGGATGTATAAACCTGCAAAATTTCAGGTGGAAAAGTCAAACCACTGCTGATAAATGAGTAATATTATCCCAAGGCAGATGAACAGATAGACGCTGTGCAAAAATGAATGCAGGTGGTGCCACCAGTTTGCCTATGATGAAGAGCTATGTGGGATCTATACACATGCAAAATTTTGGCCCAATCAGTCAAACGGTTCTTGAGATATGAGCTTGGACGTCTGCAGAGTAAATATGAATGTAGGTGACGCCGCCTGTCATAAAATCGAGAAAGCTGTCCAGGATGTATAAACCTGTAAAATTTCAGGTGGACGAGTCAAACCACTGCTGAGATATGAGTGATATCATCCCAAGGCAGATGAACAGATGGACGCTATGCAAAAATGGTTGCAGGTGGCCCCACCAGTTTTGCCTATGATGAAGAGCTATGTGAGATCTATACACATGCAAAATTTTGACCAAATCGATAAAACAGTCCCCTAGATATGAGCTTGGATGTCTGCAGAGTAAACCTGAATGTAGATGGCGCCACCTGTCATAAAATCGAGAAAGCTGTCCAGGATGTATAAACCTGCAAAATTTCATGTGAATAAGTCAAACCACTGCTGAGATATGAGTGATTTTATCCCAAGGCAGATGAACAGATGGACGCTGTGCATAAATGGTTGCAGGTGGCACCACCGGTTTTGCCTATGATAAAGAGCTATGTGAGATCTATACACATGCAAAATTTTGGCCCAATCGGTCAAACGGTTCCAAAGATATGAGCTTGGATGTCTGCAGAGTAAACCTGAATGTAGATGGCGCCACCTGTCATAAAATCGAGAAAGCTGTCCAGGATGTATAAACCTGCAAAATTTCATGTGGATAAGTCAAACCACTGCTGAGATATGAGTGATTTTATCCCAAGGCAAATGAACAGATGGACGCTGTGCATAAGTGGTTGCAGGTGGCACCACCGGTTTTGCCTTTAATAAAGAGCTATGTGAGATCTATACACATGCAAAATTTTGGCCCAATCGGTCAAACGGTTCCAAAGATATGAGCTTGGATGTCTGCAGAGTAAACATGAATGTAGGTGGCGCCACCTGTCATAAAATCGAGAAAGCTTTCCAGGATATATAAACCTGCAAATTTTCAGGTGGAAAAATCAAACCACTGCTGAGATATGAGTAATATTATCCCAAGGCAGATGAACAGATACACGCTGTGCAAAATTGTTTGCAGTTGGCGCCACCAGTTTTGCCTATGATGAAGAGCTATGTGAGATCTATAAACATGCAATATTTTGGCCAAATTAGTCAAACGCTTCTGTAGATATGAGCTTGGATGTCTACAGAGTAAACATGAATGTAGGTGAAGCCGCTTATCATAAAATCGAGAAAAGTTTCCAGGATGTATAAACCTGCAATATTTCAGGTGGAAAAGTCAAACCACTGCTGAGATATGAGTGAAATTATCCCAAGGCAGATGAAAAGATGGAAGCTGTGCAAAAATGGTTGCAGATGGCGCCACCAGATTTGCCTATGATGAAGAGCTATGTGAGATCTATACACATACAAAATTTTGGCCAAATAGGTCAAACGGAACCTGAGATATGAGCTTGGATGTCTGCAGAGTAAACGTGAATGTAGGTTGCACCACCTGTCATAAGTCCAGAAAGCTGTCCAGGATGTATAAACCTGCAAAATTTCAGGTGGATAAGTCAAACCACTGCTGAGATATGAGTGAAATTATCCCAAGGCAGATGAACAGATGAACGCTGTGCAAAAATGGTTGCAGGTGGCGCCACCAGATTGGCCTATGATGAAGAGCTATGTGAGATCTATACACATGCAAAATTTTGGCCAAATAGGTCAAACGGAACCCGAGATATGAGCTTGGATGTCATCAGAGTAAACGTAAATGTAGGTGGTGCCATCTGTCATAAGTCAAGAAAGCTGTCCAGGATGTATAAACCTGCAAAATTTCAGGTGGATAAGTCAAACCACTGCTGAGATATGAGTGATTTTATCCCAAGGCAGATATACAGATGGAGGCTGTGCATAAATGGTTTCAGGTGGTACCACCAGTTTTGCCTATGATGAAGAGCTATGTGAGATCTATACACATGCAAAATTTTGGCCAAATCGGTCAAACAGTTCCCTAGATATGAGCTTGGATGTCTGCAGAGTAAAACCTGAATGTAGGTGGCGCCACCTGTCATAAAATCGAGAAAGCTGTCCAGGATGTATAAACCTGCAAAATTTCATGTGGATAAGTCAAACCACTGCTGAGATATGAGTGATTTTATCCCCAGGCAGATGAACAGATGGACGCTGTGCATAAGTGGTTGCAGGTGGCACCACCGGTTTTGCCTATGATGAAGAGCTATGTGAGATCTATAAAAATGCAATATTTTGGCCCAATCGGTCAAACGCTTCTGTAGATATGAGCTTGGATGTCTGCAGAGTAAACATGAATGTAGGTGGCGCCGCCTGTCATAAAATCGAAAAAAGTTTCCAGGATGTATAAACCTGCAAAATTTCAGGTGGAAAAGTCAAACCACTGCTGAGATATGAGGGAAATTATCCCAAGGCAGATGAACAGATGGACGCTGTGCAAAAATGGTTGCAGGTGGCGCCACCAGATTTGCCTATGATGAAGAGCTATGTGAGATCGATACACATGCAAAATTTTGGCCAAATAGGTCAAACGGAACCCGAGATATGAGCTTGGATGTTATCAGAGTAAACGTGAATGTAGGTGGTGCCATCTGTCATAAGTCAAGAAAGCTGTCCAGGATGTATAAACCTGCAAAATTTCAGGTGGATAAGTCAAACCACTGCTGAGATATGAGTGATTTTATCCCAAGGCAGATATACAGATGGACGCTGTGCATAAATGGTTGCAGGTGGTGCCACCAGTTTTGCCTATGATGAAGAGCTATGTGAGATCTATACACATGCAAAATTTTGGCCAAATCGGTCAAAAAGTTCCCTAGATATGAGCTTGGATGTCTGCAGAGTAAAACCTGAATGTAGGTAGCGCCATCTGTCATAAAATTGAGAAAGCTGTCCAGGATGTATAAACCTGCAAAATTTCATGTGGATACGTCAAACCACTGCTGAGATATGAGTGAAATTATCAAATGGCAGATGAACAGATGGACGCTGTGCAAAAATGGTTGCAGGTGGCGCCACCAGATTTGCCTATGATGAAGAGCTATGTGAGATCTATACACATGCAATATTTTGGCCAAATTGGTCAAACAGTTCCCTAGATATGAGCTTGGATGTCTGCAGAGTAAAACCTGAATGTAGGTGGCGCCACCTGTCATAAAATCGAGAAAGCTGTCCAGGATGTATAAACCTGCAAAATTTCATGTGGATAAGTCAAACCACTGCTAAGATTTGAGTGATTTTATCCCCAGGCAGATGAACAGATGGACGCTGTGCATAAGTGGTTGCAGGTGGCACCACCGGTTTTGCCTATGATGAAGAGCTATGTGAGATCTATACACATGCAAAATTTTGGCCAAATCGGTCAAACGGAACCTGAGATATGAGCTTGGATGTCTGCAGAGTAAATGTGAATGTAGGTGGCACCACCTGTCATAAGTCCAGAAAGCTGTCCAGGATGTATAAACCTGCAAAATTTCAGGTGGATAAGTCAAACCACTGCTGAGATATGAGTGAAATTATCCCAAGGCAGATGAACAGATGAACGCTGTGCAAAAATGGTTGCAGGTGGCGCCACCAGATTGGCCTATGATGAAGAGCTATGTGAGATCTATACACATGCAAAATTTTGGCCAAATAGGTCAAACGGAACCCGAGATATGAGCTTGGATGTTATCAGAGTAAACGTGAATGTAGGTGGTGCCATCTGTCATAAGTCAAGAAAGCTGTCCAGGATGTATAAACCTGCAAAATTTCAGGTGGATAAGTCAAACCACTGCTGAGATATGAGTGATTTTATCCCAAGGCAGATATACAGATGGACGCTGTGCATAAATGGTTGCAGGTGGTGCCACCAGTTTTGCCTATGATGAAGAGCTATGTGAGATCTATACACATGCAAAATTTTGGCCAAATCGGTCAAACAGTTCCCTAGATATGAGCTTGGATGTCTGCAGAGTAAAACCTGAATGTAGGTGGCGCCACCTGTCATAAAATCGAGAAAACTGTCCAGGATGTATAAACCTGCAAAATTTCAGGTGGATAAGTCAAACCACTGCTGAGATATGAGTGATTTTATCCCAAGGCAGATATACAGATGGACCCTATGCATAAATGGTTGCAGCTGGTGCCACCAGTTTTGACTATGATGAAGAGCTATGTGAGATCTATACACATGCAAAATTTTGGCCAAATCGGTCAAACGGTTCCAAAGATATGAGCTTGGATGTCTGCAGAGTAAAACCTGAATGTAGGTGGCGCCACCTGTCATAAAATCGAGAAAACTGTCCAGGATGTATAAACCTGCAAAATTTCAGGTGGATAAGTCAAACCACTGCTGAGATATGAGGGAAATTATCCCAAGGCAGATGAACAGATGGACGCTGTGCAAAAATGGTTGCAGGTGGCGCCACCAGATTTGCCTATGATGAAGAGCTATGTGAGATCGATACACATGCAAAATTTTGGCCAAATAGGTCAAACGGAACCCGAGATATGAGCTTGGATGTTATCAGAGTAAACGTGAATGTAGGTGGTGCCATCTGTCATAAGTCAAGAAAGCTGTCCAGGATGTATAAACCTGCAAAATTTCAGGTGGATAAGTCAAACCACTGCTGAGATATGAGTGATTTTATCCCAAGGCAGATATACAGATGGACGCTGTGCATAAATGGTTGCAGGTGGTGCCACCAGTTTTGCCTATGATGAAGAGCTATGTGAGATCTATACACATGCAAAATTTTGGCCAAATCGGTCAAAAAGTTCCCTAGATATGAGCTTGGATTTCTGCAGAGTAAAACCTGAATGTAGGTAGCGCCACCTGTCATAAAATTGAGAAAGCTGTCCAGGATGTATAAACCTGCAAAATTTCATGTGGATACGTCAAACCACTGCTGAGATATGAGTGAAATTATCCAAAGGCAGATGAACAGATGGACGCTGTGCAAAAATGGTTGCAGGTGGCGCCACCAGATTTGCCTATGATGAAGAGCTATGTGAGATCTATACACATGCAATATTTTGGCCAAATTGGTCAAACAGTTCCCTAGATATGAGCTTGGATGTCTGCAGAGTAAAACCTGAATGTAGGTGGCGCCACCTGTCATAAAATCGAGAAAGCTGTCCAGGATGTATAAACCTGCAAAATTTCATGTGGATAAGTCAAACCACTGCTAAGATTTGAGTGATTTTATCCCCAGGCAGATGAACAGATGGACGCTGTGCATAAGTGGTTGCAGGTGGCACCACCGGTTTTGCCTATGATGAAGAGCTATGTGAGATCTATACACATGCAAAATTTTGGCCAAATCGGTCAAACGGAACCTGAGATATGAGCTTGGATGTCTGCAGAGTAAACGTGAATGTAGGTGGCACCACCTGTCATAAGTCCAGAAAGCTGTCCAGGATGTATAAACCTGCAAAATTTCAGGTGGATAAGTCAAACCACTGCTGAGATATGAGTGAAATTATCCCAAGGCAGATGAACAGATGAACGCTGTGCAAAAATGGTTGCAGGTGGCGCCACCAGATTGGCCTATGATGAAGAGCTATGTGAGATCGATACACATGCAAAATTTTGGCCAAATAGGTCAAACGGAACCTGAGATATGAGCTTGGATGTTATCAGAGTAAACGTGAATGTAGGTGGTGCCATCTGTCATAAGTCAAGAAAGCTGTCCAGGATGTATAAACCTGCAAAATTTCAGGTGGATAAGTCAAACCACTGCTGAGATATGAGTGATTTTATCCCAAGGCAGATATACAGATGGACGCTGTGCATAAATGGTTGCAGGTGGTGCCACCAGTTTTGCCTATGATGAAGAGCTATGTGAGATCTATACACATGCAAAATTTTGGCCAAATCGGTCAAACAGTTCCCTAGATATGAGCTTGGATGTCTGCAGAGTAAAACCTGAATGTAGGTGGCGCCACCTGTCATAAAATCGAGAAAACTGTCCAGGATGTATAAACCTGCAAAATTTCAGGTGGATAAGTCAAACCACTGCTGAGATATGAGTGATTTTATCCCAAGGCAGATATACAGATGGACCCTATGCATAAATGGTTGCAGGTGGTGCCACCAGTTTTGCCTATGATGAAGAGCTATGTGAGATCTATACACATGCAAAATTTTGGCCAAATCGGTCAAACGGTTCCAAAGATATGAGCTTGGATGTCTGCAGAGTAAACATGAATGTAGGTGGCGCCACCTGTCATAAAATTGAGAAAGCTTTCCAGGATGTATAAACCTGCTAAAATTTTCAGGTGGAAAAGTCAAACCACAGCTGAGATATGAGTGAAATTATCCCAAGGCAGATGAACAGATGGACGCTGTGCAAAAATGGTTGCAGGTGGCGCCACCAGATTTGCCTATGATGAAGAGCTATGTGAGATCTATACACATGCAAAATGTTGGCGCAATAGGTCAAACGGAACCTGAGATATGAGCTTGGATGTCTGCAGAGTAAACGTGAATATAGGTGGCGCCACCTGTCATAAAATCGAGAAAGCTGTCTAGGATGTATAAACCTGCAATATTTCAGGTGGATAAGTCAAACCAATGCTGAGATATGAGTGATTTTATCCCAAGGCAGATATACAGATGGACCCTATGCATAAATGGTTGCAGGTGTTGCCACCAGTTTTGCCGATGATGAAGAGCTATGTGAGATCTATACACATGCAAAATTTTGGCCAAATCGGTCAAACAGTTCCCTAGATATGAGCTTGGATGTCTGCAGAGTAAAACCTGAATGTAGGTGGCGCCACCTGTCATAAAATCGAGAAAGCTGTCCAGGATGTATAAACCTGCAAAATTTCATGTGGATAAGTCAAACCACTGCTGAGATATGAGTGATTTTATCCCCAGGCAGATGAACAGATGGACGCTGTGCATAAGTGGTTGCAGGTGGCCCAATAGGTCAAACGGAACCTGAGATATGAGCTTGGATGTCTGCAGAGTAAACGTGAATATAGGTGGTGCCACCTGTCATAAAATCGAGAAAGCTGTCTAGGATGTATAAACCTGCAAAATTTCAGGTGGATAAGTCAAACCACTGCTGAGATATGAGTGATATTATCCCAAGGCAGATGAACAGATGGACGCTATCCAAAAATGGTTGCAGGTGGCGCCACCATTTTTAGTGTTTGTTATAAAGCTATCTAAGGGCTATATTTGTGCAAAACTTTTAGCATGATCGGAAAAACGGTTCCCGAGATATGCGGGTTTTTGTGTGGAAACAGACGCACAAATGGATGCTGGGCAGCGAGGAAAGGTCAGAGGTCAACCGAAAATGAGGGCGCAGCAGTTCACATGTGACCTGATGATAAACCCAATTCGTGTAAAATGCAAACCAAGTTTTTTCAAACAGTTGAAAGATATAGCTCCAATAATCTGGAAATTCTGCATCCAAACATTGTGTCTAGACGTCTAGACACTGATGCAGATACCCAATAATAAGCTCCAGGACACCAAGTTTCACATGTGACTAATTCTTACATGTAATTTGGAGCTGCTAGCTCTGATGGTTTCTGACTTACAGCCATGGATGGTGGAAAGCCAGCCCTAGACGACGGATGGCTGACAGCGGACGGCTGATGATGGACGGACGCCGCGCCATCGCATAAGCTCATAGGTTCGCTAAAAATTCCAGGTGGAGGCACCTGTCTGCAGGAACTAATATAACTCTCCATGATCAACATGCATACAAAGAATCATGGTAATAAATGCATTAGTTGTTCAGATACTGGAACTTTTGTATAAAATTTTTAATTATTCTAGGGGGATACTCTTGAGCCCCATAGCTCAGAGGATATGGGTAACAGAGACCTAACACCAGGGTTCCTAGGACACTTTCATGGACCGGCCTCCTTGGTTGTCAAGTAAGAAGATTCTAGGTCCAGTGAATACGATTTGTGCCTTGTCACTGGATCTTTTGTATCAATTTATTAATTATTCTGGGGGGGGGGGGGACTTACCTGCCTGTTAGCTCAGAAGATATAGGCAACAGACACCTAATTTTAGGTTTCTGAAGTGAACTTTTGCTAAGTTAGAAAATTCTAGGTCCAATGGATATGATTTGTGCCCTGCTTTGATATCAATTTTTCACTTATTCTTTGGGGTATTCATAAGCCCCATAGCTTGGAGAATACAGGTAACAGAGACCTAATTTCTAGTTTCCAATGAGACTTTTAATGGATCTCTCAAGATATCATGTTGCAAGTTTTTAGGTCCAGCCGGTTACAATTTGTGCCCTGTGAATGGACAACCGCATCTTTAAAGGTCTCAAGAATGGAGAAAACAATGCGCAAAAATTTGAAAAATTCCAGGTGGAGCCACCAGTCTGCAGGAACTAATGTAACACTCCATGATCAATATGCATGCAAAGAATCATGGTGATAAATGCATTAGTTGTTCGGATACTGGAACTTTTAATTCAAATTATTAATTATTTTGGGGGGTACTCTTGAGCCCCACAGCTCAGAGGCTATGGATAACAGAGACCTAATTTCAGCTTTCCTAGGAAAATTTTCATAGACCTTCCAGGATGTCAAGTAAGAAGATTCTAGGTCCAGTGATTAAGATTTGTGCCTTGGTAATGGACGACCACATCTTTTAAGGTCTCAAAAATAGAGAAAAAAATATGTAAAAATTTGAAAAAAAAATCCAGGTGGCACAACCTCTCTGCAGAAACTGATGAAACACTCCATGGTCAATATGCATGCACAGAATCATGGTGATCAATGCATTTGTTGTTCAGATCCTTGAGCTGTAGTATCAAATTTTTAATTATTCTTTGGGGGGGGGGATATTTCTGAGCCCCATAGCTCACAGGATATGGGTAACAGAGACTTAATTTCAGGCTTCCAAGGAGACTTTTCATGGACCTCCCTGCTTGTCGTGTGAGAAGATTCTAGGTCCCGTGGTAATGATTTGTGCCCTGTTAATGGACGGACGGACACACATATCAAAAGACAGATGGATGACGGACAAAGGGTGATCGCTATAGCTCAGATGACTTTAAGTCAGCTTAACTAAAAAAACAAACTGCTGATCTTTTGTCTTGCAGGTGGCAGCAGTGAAAACTGTGGCACCACATCTGGATCCCGAGCCTTCCCATATCCCAGTTCATCTCCTGCAAGCTCATTAGCAGCTAAGGTTACTTCAAATCTGGTGGGTAGCCTTGCACCAAGTACCTGCAGGGCTTATGGTCACTCTCTCCACAATTTCATTCAATTTATCCAAACCTGTCCAAACCCCTGTATATTGCCCTGTAGTGAAGAATATATAATAAATTTTATACTTTATAAACACACTGTTCAAGGATCAGCTGCTGCCACTATAAGCTCACATTTATCAGCTATCAACTTTTCAATAAAATAGCAGGCCTTCCTGTCCCCACAGACTCCTTCATTGTCAATAAGGTTCTGCCTTGCTTAGAAAACGGGCCAACCAAGATCAGAGACTCCCAATCACATTAGATCTGCTTCATAAACTGTGTGCAGCTATTCCATTGATCTTCCAGACACCATATATTCAGAAACTACTGCAAGCCGTGTTCCTCCTGGCCTTTCATGCCTTTCTTCGTATTCAGAAACTACTGCAAGCCGTGTTTCTCCTGGCCTTTCATGCCTTTCTTTGTATAGGTGAAATTACAAGTACGTCAGAGAGTCTGGGTAACAATCTATTATTTGATGATATTTCGCAACATGGGAATTCCTTCAAAATAACCATGTCCAGATTCAAGCAAGTACCACTACATCATGTCACAGTTATTGTTCTTCAACCTTCAGCAAGCCCCTTTTGCCCGGTCACTTTCAAGATGGTAAACCAGTCTCTCGCTCATTCTTTAACCTCAAAACCAATACAAAAGCAATAGCTTCCGTATCCGAGCAGCAACACATGCAGTCTCCATGGGAATCCCAGATCAGTCATGCGCCTTGGGAGATGGAAATCAAAAGCATTTCTAAGATACATTCGGCCGCCACTTCTCCACATAAAAACCTCCCAGTACTGTCAATTTCGCAAACGTTTTAACTCCGTTAGCTTCCTATTTTTGTATTAACCCTTGTGGTTTATAGCTCCGGCAAACCCATTTTTCAGGATTTGACTGAGGTTGGTTTTTTGCAGTTCATGTCATTTCTTACACCTGTCTGTGTACCCCCTTCGTCAAACTTCCTCTGACTGTTGCATCACTGTTAATTTTTTTATATGAGTGTACACTGCTGAATCTGCTTAGCAATCATAAGGCTATGTACCTGTATATGCTTGTTGGCAAATTCTTTAATATGTAGTAATTCTGTCAAATATGTAAACAGGTACACCGGATGAACACCAATTATACGATCAGAATTGCATACATGCATAGCAACTTTCAAAGTCATTGTTTTAGGGACTTGGTGGGGAGCCTCGCTCAAGCAGCGGCCATGGCGGTATTTTGTCCCCACCAAGTCTACTCATTATCATAGCTCTAAACTTATATAAGATTTTAAGGCAACATTTAGTTAAGGCTCATCAACAGGTTTTTATTTAAGGGTTACAGCATTCAGTAATTGACTGGTTCTTGTTCATTTTCTTTGTTAATACATCTTTTGCATTTAGGTCTAAAACGGTCTGGTGCTCTGATAACTATAATTCTAACTATGTCATTGGCAGCTAAGGCTTATGCATTCCGTATTTGACGGTGTTGAAATAATTATGTATAATGGTGGTCTCTATAAGAATAAGGACTTTACACTGTACTCTAAGGGAACATATCTGTCATGAATAGCTTAGGACTTTAATGCATTCAGTAATTGACTGGTGCTTTAGTGCTTTAGGTATTGCTGTCATATTACATGCATGCTCTAAAAGGAAATATATGTCATGATTAGCTTAGGGATTTAAATCATTCAGTAAGTGACTGTGTTTTAGGTATTGGTGTGATTTTACTGACTGGATTGTGGTATTACCATGATGTTTTTAACATACATGAATCTTTGGATCAGACATTCAGTAACTGACTGGTGCTTTAGGTATTAGTATTTTTGACTGTTTTACTTGTCATTTACTGTGATGTTTGTGTATACTGTGATGATTTGTATTTGTTATGTCACTGTTAATCATGTAACGTACATATTAGATCATATTTATTTCTTCATAATAAATGACAATATTTCTACAAATTCAGTCTTAGTTGTTCTCGGGGTGCCCGGCACAAATGGATTTAGTGTTCCATTCAAACAAACGACCGTTGGTCCCGGCCAAAGCTGGGTCTCCTGATCACAGGCTGAACAAACCTCATCCTTATGTGACAAAGTCACCCAGCTGCATGGTTCCAGTTCTAATAGCCTTTAGGTTTAGCCTTGGGATATACACTCACCTATATGATATTAATTGCTTATCCACAAAGGCGGGATGCCCTTGTGAACATATCCCCATGTGTAAGGCTTCTAAAGTATATATCAAGTTAGTGTTTAAATGCATTAATGTAGGGATTTAACTTAGTGATCATGCTGTGATCACCAGACTTTCAGCCGGTATCACAACATGATAATATTATAGTAAAGGTATATATCAAGTAAATGTATAAATGCTTAGTTCATTATATTTTTATTTGTCATTTCTCGAACCCGCCGACCCTAAAAACTGGAAAATGAAATTAAAATAAAAATTAAATTTCGACTTTTTCCGACTTTTTATTCCCGCCGGTCACGCCAACGCAGCGATCTTCCAAGTATTATTTTTATCAATATTATCCCACGTATTTCTGCAGAATTTTCGTTCAACCTTTGTGTGAAATGTACGGACAATTGTTGATTGGACTTCTGCGCTTATTGCTAATTTAGGTAACAAAATACCCGACTTTGTAATCCCGGTATATATCCACGACAACGCGGCATGCCTTGGCTGGACAGACGAGATTTAGTATAGTCTCCGAGACAAGACACGCTGGCGCTCCGTTCATGTCAACTCTTTTGCATAACCTAAGACATTAAACGGCACTCTCTACGAATATTGCCGATTTCCGTGCATATATGTTTGTAGATAATGAGCCCTAAGTTAGACTCTAACGGGAAATGCAAACTGTCAGGGCGATTTCGAACGATCTCAACTCAGTACTTTTGTTACTGAATTCGAGGCTACGTCCGTCAGACATGGACTCTGTGAATTAAATCCTCATTTAGAGAGCAAGGAAACACTCATTTCTCCAGGGGAACATTTTTAAAATCTTTTAAAGTGCTTTTTGTATTGCGTTAACTCAGTTCCCACTCAGCACGTGGTTTCGCGGGTATATTGCATAGGCGGCGAAACCCGGGGGGGGGGGGGGGGGGGGGGGGGGCTCACATATATATACATATATATATATATATATATATATATATATATATCCTCCTCAGCTCGGCCGCTTCGCCCTCTGTACAAGTTTGGGGTACTATATATCCAGGGCCGCAGCCTCCGGGATTGAGGTGCAAAAAAAGAAATATTGCAAAGCTGATTTTCTGTGTGAAAATGCATCCAGACAAAATAACAATCTCTTTACAAGGAGGTACTGTTTTACTAAATGAGCATTGACCAAAAAATGAGAGAAAAATGCAACAGAATGCAATAGTATACATACAGTTTTTCAAAATTTTCCACACCGTGGAAATGAACCTATTGGCAAGGGGGGGGGGGGGGGCAGTATATATATATATATATATATATATATATATATATATATATATATTTATATATATATATATACATATATATATATACACACACACATTATATATATATATATGTATATGTCGAGGCCCAGATTAAAATCTGGCCCAATTTAAAACTTGGCCAGCCCAGATCAAAATTTTGATTTGGACCGGCCAAGATCAAAATTCTAATCTGAGCCAGACCAGTTTTAAACTGGGCCAGCCCAGATTAAAATTTTGATCTGGGCCGGTCCAGATTACAATCCTGTGGTGAAAACTTCAGTATTTAAATCTGGTCTGGCTTGATTTTAAACTGGGCCAGCCCAGATTAGAATTTTGATCTGGGCCGGTCAAGTTTACAATCCTGTGGTGGACTGATTTTAAATATAGACCAGCCCAGATTCCAAATCTACTCCCAGGCTAGCTTCAGTTACACTATATTTACCTAGCTGGCTTTAATCAATTCAATAATTTTGTAAAACATTGTAAATCCATAATAATTAATATTTTATGAATTTATTTCATATTCTATAAAAATATCATTGGTTGGACTCCTGTCATATTAATTTTGTAATTTTACATCTTATGTGAATTTCCAAAATATAATAATAAAATATTCATGTTAAACATTGGTATTTTACAGCTAAAAACTACCAATATAGCTTGCTGAACATGTACATCAATTCAACAAACTGTTACAAAATTAATAAATAATTATAAATAAACATGTTACTCAGTTTTTACTTGTGATCCAAGACCTGTAAATTCAAAATTTTATTTGTTATTTAAGGTTATTTATCATAAGTTGGGGTTTTTGGTCAATGATTCCCCCCCCCCCCCCCCCCCCCCCCGTCACCCCTAAAAAATGTGCACATATTGTAACATTGGATCTAGAACTTATAACATACTTCATATTATTATTAAGGAAAGAAGGCCCTGAAACATCTGTTAAGATACCTGAACTTAAGTCATTGCAATTAGGTGACTGAAATTTAGCAAATAGAAAAATGTGTATCTAGTGTACATAAATTAGGTTGATATTGGCTAATTTGTGTGAATTATTAACAAGATCATAATGGATTAAGATAAAACAGTGGGAAAAATATTCACCACTCATCATTTGAACTATTGAAGGTAGAGAATATTTGTATTGCAACATTTAACTATCTTCAATTTAGATTAGTTATCAGTTATAAGATTAGCTTTGTTTACGTTATAAACTCTAAAGTGAAACCTACACCATGTTTATCACCCTAAGAAATAAAATTCTAAATTGAATTTTCACGCATGTTCACCTCTTTTTTTAGACTGCCAAATGTCAGTAATCATATCATTTCTCAGCTGTGGATTGTTACTGAATTCGAGGCTACGTCCGTCAGACATGGACTCTGTGAATTAAATCCTCATTTAGAGAGCAAGGAAACACTCATTTCTCCAGGGGAACATTTTTAAAATCTTTTAAAGTGCTTTTTGTATTGCGTTAACTCAGTTCCCACTCAGCACGTGGTTTCGCGGGTATATTGCATAGGCGGCGAAACCCGGGGGGGGGGGGGGGGGGCTCACATATATATACATATATATATATATATATATATATATATATATATATATATATATATATCCTCCTCAGCTCGGCCGCTTCGCGCCCTCTGTACAAGTTTGGGGTACTATATATCCAGGGCCGCAGCCTCCGGGATTGAGGTGCAAAAAAAGAAATATTGCAAAGCTGATTTTCTGTGTGAAAATGCATCCAGACAAAATAACAATCTCTTTACAAGGAGGTACTGTTTTACTAAATGAGCATTGACCAAAAAATGAGAGAAAAATGCAACAGAATGCAATAGTATACATACAGTTTTTCAAAATTTTCCACACCGTGGAAATGAACCTATTGGCAAGGGGGGGGGGGGGGCAGTTTATATATATATATATATATATATATATATATATATATATATATATATATATATATATATATATATATTTATATATATATATATACATATATATATATACACACACACATTATATATATATATATGTATATGTCGAGGCCCAGATTAAAATCTGGCCCAATTTAAAACTTGGCCAGCCCAGATCAAAATTTTGATTTGGACCGGCCAAGATCAAAATTCTAATCTGAGCCAGACCAGTTTTAAACTGGGCCAGCCCAGATTAAAATTTTGATCTGGGCCGGTCCAGATTACAATCCTGTGGTGAAAACTTCAGTATTTAAATCTGGTCTGGCTTGATTTTAAACTGGGCCAGCCCAGATTAGAATTTTGATCTGGGCCGGTCAAGTTTACAATCCTGTGGTGGACTGATTTTAAATATAGACCAGCCCAGATTCCAAATCTACTCCCAGGCTAGCTTCAGTTACACTATATTTACCTAGCTGGCTTTAATCAATTCAATAATTTTGTAAAACATTGTAAATCCATAATAATTAATATTTTATGAATTTATTTCATATTCTATAAAAATATCATTGGTTGGACTCCTGTCATATTAATTTTGTAATTTTACATCTTATGTGAATTTCCAAAATATAATAATAAAATATTCATGTTAAACATTGGTATTTTACAGCAAAAAACTACCAATATAGCTTGCTGAACATGTACATCAATTCAACAAACTGTTTCAAAATTAATAAATAATTATAAATAAACATGTTACTCAGTTTTTACTTGTGATCCAAGACCTGTAAATTCAAAATTTTATTTGTTATTTAAGGTTATTTATCATAAGTTGGGGTTTTTGGTCAATGATTCCCCCCCCCCCCCCCCCCGTCACCCCTAAAAAATGTGCACATATTGTAACATTGGATCTAGAACTTATAACATACTTCATATTATTATTAAGGAAAGAAGGCCCTGAAACATCTGTTAAGATACCTGAACTTAAGTCATTGCAATTAGGTGACTGAAATTTAGCAAATAGAAAAATGTGTATCTAGTGTACATAAATTAGGTTGATATTGGCTAATTTGTGTGAATTATTAACAAGATCATAATGGATTAAGATAAAACAGTGGGAAAAATATTCACCACTCATCATTTGAACTATTGAAGGTAGAGAATATTTGTATTGCAACATTTAACTATCTTCAATTTAGATTAGTTATCAGTTATAAGATTAGCTTTGTTTACGTTATAAACTCTAAAGTGAAACCTACACCATGTTTATCACCCTAAGAAATAAAATTCTAAATTGAATTTTCACGCATGTTCACCTCTTTTTTTAGACTGCCAAATGTCAGTAATCATATCATTTCTCAGCTGTGGATTTCCGGCCATTGAAAATTACAGTAAAGGTATCACAAACCTCTCCCTAGCCCCATGTTAGGTCACCCAAATGAGCATCAAGACTAAAAATTACTTTTGTTCACTTATAAATGAGTAAAGCTGATATTTAATTATGCATGTATATATTTAGTATCACTCATGTAATTTTGATATTCAGAACATATAATTATCTCAGTCAAGTTGAAAATTTTGATCAAGTGAGTCGAGTAGATGTCTCAGAACTGACACATATTCTAAACTTTGATTAATTATGGTAGTTAGTTTAGATGTAGTTGATTTGAACTTGCATGCTTGAAGAATAAATGAAACCAAAGAAGCACATTACATTTGCTTGTTAGCTTTTTCCTCACTAAAATATTTTAAATGATCTTGTTCATTATGTGTTTTGTGCCCTTCAAAATGTTGTATCTTGAATAAATGTTAACTGTATTATCTGATTTAAGATCATAAAAATCAAGCTAGCCTAAGATAAAATTAGGATTCTGATCTGGGTAGGCCCAGTTTAAAATCAGTGCACTACAGGATTGTAATCTTGACTAGCCCAGATCAAAATTCTAATCTGGGCCAGCCCAGTTTTAAATCAGTCCATCACAGGATTGTAAACTTAGATGGCCTAGATCAAAATTCTAATCTGGGCCAGCCCAGTCTAAAATCAGTCCAGACCAGATTTAAATCCTGAAGTCATCACCATATGTATATATACTACCCCCCCCCCCCCCCCACCCAATGGAAATTTGGTTTCGCCGCCAATGATATTGGAACCAGTTTTTAAGACCATTGTCCCGGAGATCGTTGCCATTTGAAATAAGGTATGATCCCATACGATTTGTGTATCCTTATAGAAAAATATATAATGTTCGGAGTCGTATAGCTCAATGTTCGTTTTTCATTTAAATTTCAGGTTCCAGTTAAATCCACACCCACACGGCCACAGGTCATTTTCGAGGTTGATACAACAGGATTCACTCCCGTTTTTATCACGTTGAGAATACTGTTTTCATAACATTACTTAAGGCGAACATAACAATGACGAGAAATAACAAACAGAAAGGGATTGATATAATTTATTGAGTGATACGTCCCCATACGTACCTAAATGTCACAGGTATTGACATCGTCAGGTGACGAAGCTTGCACGACATAGCGGTAGCGGTCGGTCAATTCAGCTGGCATATTGACAAAATACGTATTTTTTTTAAATATTATTTTAAAGAGAACATATAGATGATGAGAAATAACAAACACAAAGTGAATATATTTGAATGAGTGATACATCCACGCGGATCTTAATGCCACGGGGACTGACATCGTCAGGTAACGGACCTTGCACGACATCATGGTGGCGGTCGGTCATTCAAGCCGGGATACTGACGAGGTCCATTCAAGAACTGGGCTGTCAGACTTTATCATCAGAGTTTATCAATTATGATTATACAGTTATATACATGACAGAATTCAACAGTTCCTTTTATACATCAGATAAAGCTTATAGTTTACTCGAATCGGCCTTTTCGTCTATTTCCTCTCGAGAATGACTTTCAGCTTCCTGTTATCGCCCACATACGTCATTACCACGATGATTGTCGATGATAACATTTAGTTTGCGTTTTTGATCGATTACATCCATACCTATAGATTTCCTGGCTGCAAGAATATGGTAGCAAATAATTGTTGCTGCGCACTGATATTTTTCTTTTGGGAACAGAGTTACTGCATATTTATTTTCATTGTTGCCCTCCACAATGAAAGTACCAAATTTCGCAACTTATTCTATTTTCCCGTTATATCTTGAGCCCTTTCAATTTGTGTCAGGTTCTTTCTAAGAATTCCGAATTTATGTTTTCCTCTTTTGTCTCCGCTTCAGCATGCAACAAATTTGATTGAAGTGACGGGGATCAGACATGAATTGGTTTATATTGTTATTACCTTTTCAACTATTAGTTTTGGGGCGCAAGTATCCTTGGGGAATGCTTGATCCTCAGGGTTTTCTAATAAATGTATATATTCCTATTACTTTAAATGATAGGATCCTAAATTACAATAACCCCGCAAAATTTCTTTCAAATAATAATTTTGAAGATAATAAAAGCACAACGTCAAAGTATCTGTTGGTGCTTCTTTCCAATTTCTTAGACGCTTAATTACAGCATTAAACGATTCAGCTCCGTTGTTGGTAACTCCGGAGGCACTGTCACACACGTTACACTCTTCTAAAATAGGCCTATATGCGTATTTCATCAAATCTGATTTTAGATGCTTATCAAAATATTCTCTTGAAGTTTCATGCCATTTCAGGGAAAGATTCTCACAATTTCTTTCGAAGTCTGAGGGGGAAGCACTATGCAGAATATTGATAAAATCTACTTTGTATTCTGACCATTTCGCGTAATCATCGTGTTTTTGAACAAACCTTTTTAAGTCGTTTTTAATGTGGTTCCAACAATGCAAAATTGGAACATTTGGCAGAACGGTGGCAATAGCATTTGAGATTGCCCTTTCCCTATATATATCAACAGCAAATTAAACATTACATTTCTTAAGGTTCGGTACACGACGAACGAGTGATCGCATAAAATCATCGTGTTCATACTGCAGTTTTTTTTTGCATGCATGTACCATAAAAGCGGGGTTACCGTCTTCACTTATCAATTTTTGATAGATAGAAATGGGGCGTTCATTGACTTTCTCTTTAATTTCTGCTAAGGCTGAGGGACACGTCCGTAAATTATGACCTGTTTTATGTTTAGAGTTGCCCTGGGGTGCGGGTTCGAATTCTGTATGGTCGCTTTGTTTCATGATTTTACTTTAATATTATTCCGTATATGTATTAATTTGTCTTCTATTAACTTTAATAAAATAGTGTGATATATTACATAATGTGAAATTAATTAGGTAATAGTGGAGCAATGCCAATTGAGAGAGAGAGAGTGAGAGGGAGGAAAGAAAGAGAGAGATAGAGAGGAAGAAAAAGAGAGGAGAACGGGTGATGGTAGGAGATTTAGGGAAACATATTTAGACTGTATGTGTGTATGTGTGGGTGTGTGTTAGAGGGGGGGGGGAGAGAGAGTGAGAATGAGAGATGGTAGGACATATAGGGAAGCGTATTAAGACTGCGTGTTGGAGAGAGAGAGAGAGAGAGGTTACACTATTTATATAACTACGGAAAGCTAGTAAGTGGAACTGCTCATATTTTCAAACTAAGGGGTTTCGTTAGTGGGCCGTATGATCAAAGGATAATAGGATTACAATACTTCAAATAGCTACAAAGGATTAATTACCCTGCCGAGGTCTATTGGTCATCACTGTCCGTACATAAACAATATTACTCCATAAATGAATTCGCTTGCCTTCAACGGTGCGCCACGGAAATTAATGAGTTTAATTAGTTTATTATTAAATAGCCAAATTGGTCATGGATCTGGATGAGCCACACCGTTAATGAGGTTTGCCCGTAATAACTGTGTACACACCAGCACCTGCCTGAAAGCCCATCAGGCGCCCCGGGAAAGAAAATCCATAATTTAGTAATCCATTAACTTTCATGGGAGTACCCTCGCGCTGCCCCTTCTTTATAATTATGTTTTATACCCGTTAAATTCTGGTCTTAGTGCCTAATAAGTAAACCACAATTTTGACATAGTTTTAATGTGTTTTATAATTTCAATATTTCAATATTAAGTAAACCACTTATTTGAAATACTATTTTATATGTTTTATAATTTCTATATTTCCATATTTAATGCATACCCTTTATACCATTAAAAAATTAAGGATAGTTGAGGGTACGATAATTTCTATATGTAAATATCGAAGAAAACTATTTTATATATTATCACATATTTTACTGTAAAATTAATACTAAAAGAAAATATTTTGTATAATATGCAAGAAAATATAATTAGTTATAAACATATTACAAACATTCAAGAGTTTTCAGAAATAGAAAATTGGTAAAGAGAATATATGATTAGTTTATTAAACTATTCATTTAAACAATATACTTATTTTAGTGACGCTTCCAATCAATCAGACTCGTAAACGATTTAACATATCAGAGCGGGGAAGTCAGACATGTATGTGGCGGCATCTGTTGTGGCGAGTGGGAATCAGTGGGAAGCACTGATTGGCGGATATCCGGGCAAGATGGCGGTCTCCGGACGATCTCAGGGTCGGTTTCCGTGGATAACTGAATAAATACTTTGTGCACTTGCAAATTAAGTATCATATTTGATGCGGATGTCATTTAGAAGTATCAAGGGGAACGTTTAATACGAATTGCTGCCTTATTAATTAAGATATAGCGATCTCCGGGTTTTATTGCTTGCCGGAATCAAAGATTTCGGCAAGCATATTGGTCAGTTGCGTATGTCTGTTTGTCTGTCTGTTTGTTGCTTGCCGGAATCAAAGATTTCGGCAAGCATATTGGTCAGTTGCGTATGTCTGTTTGTCTGTCTGTTTGTTTGTTTGTTTGTTTGTTTGTCACCACTCTCCTGGCCACAATTTTGCCACAATAACCTTGAAACTTACAGGGATGTTGGAAAACATAATTTCTAGGTGCCCTATTGTTTTTGGTTAAAATAGGTCAAAGGTCAAGGTCAAGGTCGTCAAAACTTCTCAAAACGTTTTTTTCTTCATATCTTTGTGACTATTAGTCGTATCTACTTCAACAATAGCTCATTTTAATCGTCATTCCAAGGCCTGTCATCTGGTGTGTAGCTGACCCAAATTTGCCGTAACCATGGTTACAATTTTTTTGGGAAAAGTCATGATATTCGAAAATAAGGGATCTTATTTTTCTAACTTTGTCAGTTTTAAAGCTAGAGTGATCTAGTTTTTTGCATCAGGTAGCATTCAACGAGTACTACAAGATTTTATTACAAGTCTTGCAGTATCTCGTAAAATATCTCATGAATAGAGATATTTCGAGATTTCATTCATCTTGCGCCAAAGGCCACATTATTGCAGGAATCTTTTTGAAACTGACATATCATAAGTCCTACACTAGTATCTCGAAATTGTTTTTTCATTTTTCGAATATGGCTGCTAGGGGGCGCTGCACACGACCCTCACACAGATATCATTACATTGGCCATATCTCTAAAACCCAAAGCCTCAATTACATAAACTATAGCTTATTTTTTCCCTCTGAGTCTTCTCCATAAACTGATACTGTCATCTGGTCTCAATGTTGTGTCACTTTGTCATTGTGTCCGTCTGTTTGTCAGTTGTCCTCAAATTCGCCTGCTTGCTCTTGCGTCTCACATATAGCATTCTACAGGCCACAGTTTTGAAAGAATCCTTTTGAAACTATTACATCTTAAGTCTTACACTAATATCTCGAAACCAATTTTTCATTTTCCGGATATGGCCGCTAGGGGGCGCTGAACTCGAACCTCTCCCAACATATCATGCTTTGGCAATATCTCCAAAACTATAAGCCTCAGTTACATAGACTGTAGCTTTTTTCTTCCTTTGAGTCGTCTCCATAATCTGGAGTAGTCATCTGGACTCAATCTTGAGTCACTTTGTCAGTGTGTCCGTCTGTTTGTCAGTTGTCCTCCAATTCGCCTTCTTGCTGGTTCTTGTTTGTTTGTCACCACTCTCCTGGCCACAATTTTGCCACAATCACCTTGAAACTTACAGGGATGATAAAAAACATAATTTCTAGGTGCCCTATTGTTTTTGGTTAATATAGGTGAAAGGTCAAGGTCAAGGTCCATGGTTACAAATTTTGGGGGAAAAGTCAGAATATTCGAAAATAAGGGGTCTTATTTTTCTAACTTTGTCAGTTTTAAAGCTAGTGTGATCTAGTTTTTTGCATCAGGTAGCATTTAACTAGTACTACAAGATTTTATTACAAGTCTTGCAGTATCTCGTAAAATATCTCGTGAATAGAGATATTTCGAGATTTCATTCATCTTGCGCCAAAGGCCACATTATTGCAGCAATCTTTTTGAAACTGACATATCATAAGTCCTACACTAGTATCTCGAAACTGTTTTTTCGTTTTTTGAATATGGCTCCTAGGGGGCGCTGCAAATGACCCTCACACACATATCATTACATTGGCCATATCTCTAAAACCCAAAGGCTCATTTACATAAACTATAGCTTATTTTTTTTCCTCTGAGTCTTCTCCATAAACTGATAATGTCATCTGGTCTCAATCTTGTGTCACTTTGTCAGTGTGTCCGTCTGTTTGTCAGTTGTCTTCAAATTTGCCTGCCTGCTGGTTCTTGCGTCTCACATATAGCATTCTACAGGCCACAGTTTTAAAAGAAGCATTTGAAAACTGATGCATATTATGTTTTACAGAAAAATCTCAAAACATTTTTTCTATTTTCCGGATATGGCCGCTAGGTGGCGCTGCACATGACCCTCACACATATCATTATATTGACCATATCTCTAAAACCCAAAGGCACAATTACAGAAACTATGGCTTATTTTCTTTCCCTGAATCTTCTCCATGACCTAGTAATGTCATCTGGTCTCAATCTTGTGTCACTTTGTCAGTGTGTCTGTTTGTCAGTTGTCCTAAAATCCGCCTACTTGCTGGTTCTTGCGTCTCACATATAGCATTCTACAGGCCACAGTTTTTTTTTTCAGGAATCCTTTTAAAACTGGTACATCTTATGTGTTACACTAATATCTCAAAACAGATTTTTCATTTTCCGGATATAGCCACTAGGGGGCGCTGCACTTTCACCTCCCCAACATATCATGTTTTGGCTATCTCTCCAAAATTATAAACCTTACCTACATAAACTATCGCTAATTTTGCTCTTCTTCACCTTCGGCGCTTTTGTCTGTAATCTGTTATCACAGATGTGTCAGTATGTCTGTCTGTTCGTCTTTTGTTGTCAGCTTTGTCTGCTTCCTCGTTGCTTTGTCTGATATGTCATTTTACAGGCCACAACTTCTAAGCAAACGCTGAGGGTCATTCAAATAATAGAAAACCCACAATATGTTCTGTCTGTCCGTCTGTCTGTCATTTCAACTTCCGGCAAGCGCTCGACCTCTGGTCGTCTAGTTTTGATCTCCGGCCGGAGATCTCCGGGTTTTACTTTTAGATACACCCCATCAAGAGGATAATCTATCTAAAGCTGCAGTGCAAGTTCAGCGAGGATTTGAAGGTTTTAGAGCACTAGTTTTCTGAGTCCGTGGATTAAGATAGGGAACATACCTTTGTTGGTATTTCATCAAACATGCAGTATTTTATATTCAATTGAAGGGTGAAAGTCTTATTGTCGAATTATATAATCAATCTTACATTGAACAGACAGTTTGCTCATTGATTCCAATACAATTTTGGTTCAAATTTATGTAACAAATGGAAAAGTCCTATATCTAGCATTTGTCAACAGAGTACCTGACAAGAAACCATAATGATTTTTCTTTTTTTTTTAAGTAATTTTATGGAGGAAATGGCTGTGGGTTTATCCTTATTAAAGCAAAACATATGTTGCACAGTAAATTTTAATTGCATGGTTCTTATTATTTACTCTTAAGGTATTCAGACTTTAAAAAATATTGATTAAGAATTTTTATTTAAAAATGTGGTTGCCGGTATTAATTTATACCTGTTAAAAAAATTAACAGAGA
Source organism: Sipunculus nudus (assembly GCA_026874595.1). NCBI lineage: Eukaryota > Metazoa > Annelida > Sipuncula > Golfingiida > Sipunculidae > Sipunculus > Sipunculus nudus. The sequence goes on along the minus strand of CM049317.1, from coordinate 40,440,358 downwards.
CAGCTTTACATTGAAACTTAGTGACAGATTCATGGAATAATATCTAGGCATTCATTTTTTTTTCACTTTATCTGTATGACATCTCTTTTAAGTTCCTCTGAATGTGTAATGCTCCGTTGACAGAAAATGAATGCCAAATACCATGATTTAAAACTGTAACAAAGCTTGAACGGTTTTTATATGGAAAAAAGTATTTTAGATTGTAAAATTTTCCTGGATATCCTTAATTTCCTACTTTTTGACAACGCCTTTCATTGTTTATAGTTGACTGTAATGATCATAATATTTTCATTTAAATATGAGGGGAATTTCTTGTGTAGGTAGATAGGTTTCTCATAGTTAATTTAAAAGGTGTTAATGATCTTCCTGTTAAAATATTTTATGCTTATGTAAAATATTTAAAACTGATACCAAAGACTTAAATCAGATTTGATTTACCATGTTCAATTGAGTGTTAAGTGAAATTTTGCATTAAATAAATACTTTGAAAGAACATACAACTGGATTTGATATTATCAAAACACCATCTATGATGTAGAATATGGTAACCACATGAACCAAGTTTGTGTTATGATAACAGTTTATAAAAAAGTTAAAATAGTCTCTTATTTTCTTTATTTTATTTTACAATGGTCCGTAGCATATTAATAGCATGACTAGGTAACGAATTAATCAACGATGATACTTTTTTTCAATTTTTATTTTTATTTTATTTCCTCCTCCTGCCCTAAAGTTTTTTAGCTCCGTTCAAGAAACTATTTATTAAAAAATAATGGCCTTAGTATTGTAGTGATTTAACTTTAAAAGTGACCATGCTGTGATCACCAGGCTTTCAGCCGGTATCACAACATAATAGAGGCTCTGCATCTGGTGATGACCCCTGTATCATTAACACATGTATGTATAGGGGACCCCCTATATAGTGTTTGTAGTCTTAATTTGCCATCATCATACTCAGCAGGTAGTCAAGCAACTTTAATGATTTCAGGCTCACATATATATATCACCATTATATCTACGAGGATCCAGGATATCAAGAACATATTTGTACATATATATTGTAATTATCGGCTGTGTGTAAAACCCGGACGCCGATTTTACTCAATTCGCCATATTTTTATAACTACTTTTAATAATTTTGCAGTTATGGTGAATTTATCGGTGCAATGAGTACTCAGACATACAGTTTGTGAATAAATGTCCGAGCACAGCAAATCCAAGGCTGGAATTCTTCCCATTTATTTGGTTATCACAGATTGTGTAACACTGATGATGCCGTTTGACATATATATAGATTTGCCAGTTTTTGACCACTTGACGAGTGATTTGCGACTCGCCTAGTGGTCAATTACGAGTGGTAACGTATCAGTCGTCAAGATGCAAATACGAATTGCCACGTTATCACTTGACAAATGATTTGCGCTTCGTTTAGTGGTTAATTACGAGTCGCTTACATGTATAAACGAGTCGGAATCTGTCGTCAAGATCCAAATACAAGTTACCACATGACAAGGACTGCTCGTCGAGTGGTCAATAACGACTCGCCATTTCTTATTTACGAGTCGCGAAGGTCTATAAATGAGTAAAAAATAGTCTCGTGAAGTGGTTATAATATAGCGACTTGCTAAAAGAGTCTTAAGTAAATAAAAGAATCGCCAGTATACAGAAGAGAGCCCGTGTATGATTTTTAACAAGAAAAAAATGATATTGTAGATTTTATATTGTAATCAAAAGCGTGTAGTTATGTATTATTTGACAGATATCAAGATACAAAGCAAAAAAAGAGAAAAAAAAATCAATTCCAGTTCAGTTAAAACAATTTATTAAGTTCATGTTCAGCTCACAATTCTGACAGCTGCCCATCATTTGAATAAAAGGGACCTTATAATGGTCAATATGCTGCAGGGATGTGTGTAATTAGAGGTGATACAGTGGCGGATCTACGGGGGGGGGGGGGTTTCGGGGGTTTAACCCCCCCCCCCCCTTGGGCTGCCAAAAAAAAGAGGCTCAGCCTCGGGCAATAGGTTTTAACCCCCCCCCCCCCCGGACTAGTAGGAAGTGAACATGTGTTACTTTTTCTATGCACATATCACCGTGATATGTGCATAGAAAACGTCATCATGTGTCTAGACCCACACAGTATGTTCCTCGCACTCGACTCTGTCTCATGCAGGCCCAGCCACAGACACTTGCAGGCATTGTGTAGTGCACGCAGCACGCCTACCCTATCGCCTGCCTATGTTGGACGCAAAATCCCCATCGCATGCACGTGTTACTTTCATTAACACATTCATTGAGAAAAGGTGTGAAATTATAGCTCTCCTGCTCATAAAAATCTGACATGATCGTGATGTGACTTGATGACGACGGCATTGCATTGATGCAGTGCGCGTATTGCATTGATGACGATGCGCGTATTGCATTGATGACGGTGCGCGTATTGCATTGATGACGGTGCGCGTATTGCATTGATGCAGTTCGCGTAAATTGCTTTGATGACGGTGCGAGTATTGCATTGATGACGGTGCGCGTATTGCATTGATGCAGTGCGCGTATTGCATTGATACAGTGCGAGTATTGCTGATGAGCGCGCCATGAGATAGTTGGTGTAACTACGTCACAGCCGAGAAATGTACAAAATGTAACATATTTATACGCGCCAATGGGACAAGCTTAGTGTGAGTGGTTCTCATCACGCGACACGCCTAACCTATCGCCTGCCCATGTTGGACGCAGTGAGTAAGCCTATCGCATGCACATGTTCCCTGCCTCAGTGCTTACTAGTGCTCATTTGTGAGGAGAAGGACCCGAAAACAATCATGGAAAGTGTCCCCAAAAAGAGAAAGCAAACATCAGTGAAAGACTTTTTCAGGTAAGCCTACAGTACTGTACTGTGCAATTGTATTTTGACAGGCGAATGCGAATGCAAAGTGAGGTGTGTAACAAAACTAGTAGGCGTATTCGACTGGTCGATTTTGTGTAGCACATTCTCCCCAATCTACACATTTTATTTTCGTCTGGTAGTCTGTGTCAATTTCTTTTTTTCAGTGACTGGCTCCCTGTAGATTTCAACAGACTTAATATAAAAAAAATGTGGCTTCAACTTCGGCGGCTATCTCTATCGTCATGGGCAGCCATTTTTTTACTTGACTTTATTCGACTGACGACCTTCTGAGTACTACTTCTTGGCGACCTCGAAAGTGGGCGGAGCTTAATTTTACTCCTCGAAAAAGTACCAGTCGAATACGGCTACTACTATTATGATGTGCGTAATTCGTTCGTGCAAGGTGAAGTGAAAGCATTTCGCACCTGTGTGTTGAGTAAAATACAATTGGGTATATGATTACAAGAAAGACCCAAGTCCATTTTGGAAAATCATATTTATTGTCCCAAATGAAATAAAAGATAACATTTTTTACTTAACAAAAGTACTGGCATATTATCACTAGATATCTACAATTATACTGTGGAAAACTCTTATATTAGAGTCGTCATCTTTGGTTTTATCAGGGGCGTAGCCAAGGAGGGCCGCAGGGGGCCATGCCCCCCCCCCCAGGTCGCATCTCCCCATCCTTCCGGAATTACACTTACTGTGTGTGTATATATATATATATATATATATATATATATATATATATATATATATATAGTCAATGAACATAAATAAAAGAGAAACATCAACGCCAACATTTCAAACGATCATAGTACTTTTAGATTGCTGCCAAATTTTCTAAAAAATGCTAAAGATTCAGAATGAACAATCACAAAAAAACATTCGCGACAACACACCCGGATTCCCCGTAGCCGCACATTTTAACAAATCCGACCATTCTCTCCAAGATTTAACATGCACCATTCTTAAAGGTAACTTTCCCTCCAGAAAGACAGATTAACATCTGAACAAAAGTACATCCAACCCCTAAGAACAAACATAATCGGGTAAAACAAGGACTTGGCTTTTCTCTCAAAATATCCGGCACTCAATACCTCTTAACTCTCCCCCCCCCCCCCGGTATTGATTCTCCCCCCCCCCCCCCCGGTATTGACTCTCCCCCCCCCCCCCCCGCCCTGTCCAGCTCCTGTCCTTGGCACCCCAACAGCCCTGTTCTCGAGTGTAGAGACAAGTGTCCAGTCATATTAATGGTTCCAGTAATAGCTATCAGCAGCCCCCCCCCCCCCCCCGGTGACCTCACCAAGGGTCGCACTATCAGCTGTGTTTACTGCATGTTTTCACATTTGCTCTGACGAAGGCTACAGGAGTAGCTGAACAATTAGCAGCAATCTTAAAGTACTATGATTGTTTGAAATGTTGGCGTTGATGTTTCTCTTTTATTTATGTTCATTGACTATCTTAAGCCAGCACCCGGAGAATTTTTAAATGTTTTCATTTTTCAGATTTCATTTTTTAATAAATTTGCAATTGGATATCAATAGCAAAAAAAAAAAAATGAAAATTTGCGCGACGCTACGCGGCTCACAGATTTGTGGACTATGCTCTGCATCGCGCCTTGTGGACTATGCTCTACATCGCCGTTGGGACAAACCCGAAAGAGAAAAAAAAGAGCATGCAAGTATGCTTAAAATCGCAAGCTGGCTACCCTAAAAATGAAAAATCTCCCTACTGTGGGAGGGGGATACCCTTAAAGGTAACTTCCCCCCCCCCTCGCTCGCTTCGCTCACTCGGGCTCCTTCGCTACGCTCCATCGCAATACCCAGCTCAGCCCCTCAAACACCCCCCCCCTTGGAAAAAAGCTAGATCCGCCCCTGACATCACATCTTTGTTTCATTTTATCACTGGCCATTTTTAGATTATTCCGCGCGAATTCATGCACAGAGTCAATCCTGCTATGCAGAGAGCTAGCCCATTCAGTGTAGTCCGAAGCCTTATTTTGTTCAGGTGGCTGTCCCATAAGTATATCGTGTGGAACTGACATCTCTTGCCCAATGATCAACATAGCTGGAGTATAGCGAGTTGTTTCATGCACTGCAGTACGGTATGCCATTAAAAGAAGAGGAACATGTCGATCACAGTCCTGTTGATTCTCTTGCACAAACATTGCAATTTGATTTTCAATAGTTCTGTTGAACCTCTCAACCATACCGTTCGACTTTGGGTGGAATGCTGTTGTCCTAGTTTTTCTGATGCCCAAGAGTTCACACATCTCTCTAAAGAGAGTAGACTCAAAATTCCGGCCTTGATCTGTATGCATCTCAGCTGAAACTCCAAAACGACTGAAAAACTAAGACACCAGGACATTTGCAACAGTCTTATAGCTTCCTGATTGGGCAGGGGATAGGCCTCTGGCCATTTTGTGAAATAATCAACTGCAATAAGCATATAGCGATTGCCGTGCTCGGTTTCAGGCAACGGTCCCAACACATCAATTGCAATACGTTCCATTGGTGCACCAACATTATAGATTTGCAAAGCCCCTTTTCCTTTTTGTCTCGGATTCTTTCGAGATCCACACAGATGGCACATTCGACACCATTCCTCTACATCTCTGCGACAATGGACCCAATAAAATCTTTCCCTTACCCTTCCAAGAGTTTTTGCTACCCCAAGATGACCAGCTGTTTTACCATCATGGAGTTCATTCAAAACTTCATCTTTCAATGATTCGGGTACAATCTGCTGTAAGTGGCTCGTCCCTTCCTTCTGCAATTCCCACTTTCGGTATAAGACATCAGCATGCACCTCCAGAGAGTCCCATTGTGCCCAGTATGCTTTCGTTGATGAGCTATATCGAGCGACTACGTCCCATGTTGGTTTAGACATTCCGCTTTGTTTCCACTCCAATATAGGTATCAGATGTTGATCATCAGTTTGGGCACTATGCAATTTTTCCAGCGTCCATATATTACTCTCTTCTGTCGGCCCAGCAACAGAGTTTCTATCTAATGCAGGAAGTGGTTCAGTGCATGACCCTCCTGATATTTCATTTGCAGTCCTTACAACATGGGATACATTATGCAGAGTGTCGTTAGCAAAGTCTGAGCATGATGATGTAATTTGGCATGGCCACTCACGTTCTTCCTGTTTCATACAGTGTCTACAAGCATTGATCAAAATTGGACGTCTGGATAAGCTGTCAGCATTGGCATGTGATTTCCCTGGCCGATGTTCGAGCTTAAAGTCATATTCTGACAATTTTTTTAGCCATCTAGCCATTTGACCTTCTGGATTACGAAAACGGAAGAGCCACTGTAAGGCTGCATGGTCAGTGCGGATGGTGAATTTTTGACCATACAGGTAATGATGAAAGTGGTCTATGGCTTTAACGACAGCCAAAAGTTCCCTTCTTGTGACACAGTAGTTTTGTTCAGGACGGGTAAGCACCTTACTGAAGTATGCAAGTACTCGTTCATTATTGCTCGTTTTGACAAGACAGCCCCTATTCCAACATCACTTGCATCTGTGTCCAATATGAAAGGCTCTCCTTCCATTGGATAACCGACTACAGGAGCTGTAGTGAGAGCCTGTTTCAAACGTTGGAAAGACAGTTCACAAGCTTCAGTCCAAACAAACAGATGCCCTTTGTTTGATAACTGGAGAAGAGGCTTAGCAACATCAGCAAAGTTTGGTACAAATCTGTGGTAGTATGTACAAAGACCCACAAATCTACGAACTTCATCAGAGTTAGGTGGTACTGGCCAGTCTCGGATAGATTCAATTTTCCTTGGATCAGTTTTAACACCCTGACCACTCACCACATGACCAAGAAACATCACCTCACAGCGGAAAAGCTCACATTTTTTAGGGCTCAGCTTTAGGTTGGCTGTACGAAGCCGTGTAAGAACCTGACATAAGTGAGAAAAAGCAACAGCAAATGATTTGGCATGTACAATAATATCATCTAGATAAACCAAACATACCGTCCAAGGCAGCCCTTTTAATACCTGTTCCATAAGTCTTTCAAATGTGGCTTGCGCGTTACAAAGACCAAATGGCATCACCTTAAACTGCCACAAACCTGTTCGAGCAGTAAATGCAGTCTTTTCACGATCTTTAGGATCCACCTCGACTTGCCAGTACCCCCTTTGAGATCCAGAGTTGAGTACCATGTGGACCCCGACAAGGCATCTAGTGTGTCGTCGATGCGTGGTTGTGGGTATGAAGCCTTATGTGTCACCTCATTCAACCGACGATAGTCGACACAAAATCTTGTGGACCCATCTTTCTTCTGCACTAATACCACAGGTGCAGCCCACGGCCCAGTAGATGGCTCTATCACACCTTCTTGTTCCATTTCTTGAATCGATTTGGTTGTTTCATCTCTCTTCACTAAAGGTAACCTACAAGGTTGAATTGGCAATGCATCGCCAGTATTGATACAGTGTTTTACCACATCAGTATGACCCAGATCCATTGGTCCAGAGGCAAACACATCTTGGAACTCAAACAGGAACTGAAGTAGCTGCTCTTCCTCCTGCTCGCTCAAATTTTCTTTGCTTTTGTTGTACAAAGTTTGGATATGCGATGGTAAAGTTCCATTTGTAATATCTGTGTTCACTGTTTCTATTGATGGTATTGTTTCATCAAGGCAACACCTAAAGACGCTCACCACTGGCTCACAGGAAGCAAGAACAGAACCAGTACCAATTTTCTGCAATTTGTCACTTAAGTTCATCACTCTTACTGGTATGCATGTATTGCGTGTATTTATCAATGCCTTACCGACAAGTAACCCATCAGTATTATCCACTGGCTCCAGTACTCCCCAAGGACATCCCACCGAGTCATCTGTCAGTTTGGCAGGAACAACAGCCTCATGATGTTAAGGCACCACACCAGATTTATGGGCGACAACATGACAACAAATACCCTTCCTTACAAAAGCTGGTTTCTCCTAGGGTATTTCCATGGTTCCGATACATAATATCCCAGTAGGAATGTCAACAACACAGTCATGTGCTTCCATGAAATCTAATCCAAGTATACATATATCACTTATCTCTGCAACCAAAGTGTTGTGCTTTATCTCTAAACCACCAATCCTGAATGTCAGCTCGCCTCTCCCAGTTACTGGTGCTGTTTCCCCAGTCACAGTCTGGAGAACACTGTTCACCGATTCAACAGGCGATGCCGTATCACTTGGGCATTGTGCAATGATATTTGGATGTATAATAGTTATATTTGAGCCTGTATCCACTAGGATCCGACACGGAACACCATCAACAAATCTGTCAGCCATTAAACCATTATCCGAAGACTGCAAAGTTCCAGTTTTAAAAACGACAGGTGGGGCTTGTTTAACCATCGAGTTCTGCCCAAGTAACCCGGCTTCTACTAGTTTTCCTGGTCAGAGGGTTTTTGAGACGGCACCTTGCTCCTGTTTGCTGGACATTCTCTGCGCCAGTGATCCTGTGCTCTACATATCCAACAGCCAATTTGACTCCGCCCTTGCTGATTTTGTCTCCTGTCCAACATTGTGTGCAAAGACTGCTGCACTGTATCTTGCACAGCACGTAACAAATCAGGGATACTAGCATCCTGGAACCTTGTACTAGGTTTGTTATCAAACTGTTCCCCCGGTTTATCAGTGGACACAGTCCGACACACTGTTGGCTCCAATTCTGTCACCACCCTCACCCGCTGGCGATTTGCTAGCATAAACGACTCAAGCTCCAATGCAATTTCGACTGCTTTTTGCAAATTTGGCGGCCTCGTCTGTTTCACTCGCAACCTAGTGTCATCATCCAAGATGCAATCAATGAACTGATCACGAGCTAAGACATCCTGCACACTTGGTGGCACCTCTGGGTAGGCTAATCATGTCAAACGTTCAATATTTTCTGCCATTTCTGGGAATGTCTCACCTCGTCTTTTAACTCGAGTTTTCAGTTTTGCTCTAGATAAATCACTTTGATGGCCGCTTCCAAAACGGTTTGACAGAGCACCGACAAGTGTATCGTAGTCCTGCCGTCCTTGAGTTGGTAGGTTGCCCAGTACTGCAAGTGCTGGTCCCTTAAGGCTTGTTGCCAGGAATGAAGCCTTTTCCAGTGGCGAACGTTTGTTTATTTCGGCTGTTATTTCAAACTGAGCCTGATAGGCCTCCCATGGTATTTCGACACCATCAAATTGAATAGGTCGCTGTATAGGCCTGGACACTGGTATCTCAACGATTGACACTGACGGAGATCTCTTGTGTGTATCTCCTATTACGCTGTCCTCTGTATTGTTACCAGATAATGCAGAGGGATATTGGGATTGTTCTGTTGTCTGGTTGTGGTTTGTTGGTACAGCATCCCCCAACTTTGCTTCTAACATAACTACACGAGACAGGAGGTTTTTCTGGCCCTGTCTCAGTTCAAGATTCTCTCTCTATAGACAGGCAATTCTCCCTCCTAATTCTATCTCGAGCCGCCTCAGTGTTATTTTCACCTGTTCTAGGGATTGTCTATTGTCCTTAGCAATTTCTTGTTGTTGCTGCCATGCTTTATCTTGTTTCCGTTCAAGCTATTGAAGAAGCCCAAGAGCTTGTGTTAGTTCATTGACAATAGGCGGGGAGCTGGGCCTCTCACCAATGTCCACTACTGGGCCAGCGTGCATTGAATGTTCACAGTCAGTAACACTTACTTCACCTTGTGCCTTGAACTCTCCTTTGCTGTCACTGCTCTCGGAAGGCATCTTTTATGTTTATCTGTATATAATCCGACTTCTGACAGCAATGTTACGGTTTCTTGCAGAGAAATATCACTCAGTATTCCACAAACACCAAGGAACACAAATAGAAGAGATGCTATCTAGACATTCCCTACCCCACTACCAGTCCCCAGCTAGCCACTTGACAAGCTGCCCGGGGGCCATGTGTCACTGGCTTGCTTTCTGCTGGCTACCAGCTGACCTCACAGGCTGCCGGTCACCAGACCAGGCATCCCTGTTTACAGTACATGTACACAATACTCTCACTACAGACAATAACACTACGTTTCAATATTATAACATGCAGAGGTAATGTTTACATGTCATAATAACATAAAGTTCAAGATTTATAAAGTAACATTAACGGTAATATAGATATACACATGCGTTATAACAGTAACGATGGTGGAGCTCAAACCAGAATATTATCATCTTTATTACTGTATACTTTCATTTGGACAGATGAGCATCAACAAGCCTTTGAGAAACTCATTAACCTGTTGTGCTCATCTGACGTTTTCGCATTTGCAGATTTCTCTAAACCATTTATACTCCATACGAATGCCAGTTTTGATGGTATCGCCGGTATCTTGTACCAGGAACGGGGGGGGGGGGGGGGGGGGGGGCTAAAGAGCCTAATAGCATTTGCAAATCGGAGCTTATCTCCTTCTGAATCCCGCTATGCAATACATAAATTGGAATTTTTGGCTTTAAAATTGTATGTCACCTACAAATTCAAGGATTACCTTTACGGCTCTAAATTTTGTCTTTACTGACATTAACCCCCTGAGATATGTTCTGACAAGTTCTCGACTGGATGCGACTGGACAACGATGGGTGGCAGACCAGGCAAACTATGACTTCAGTATTCAGTATCGGGCTGGAAAGCACAACATCGACGCAGACGCCCTATCAAGAAAATCAAGAGCAAAGGATAACCAGGAACGATGTGAGAAAACCATACCTGAAAATGTAATTAAAGCTTTATGTGAAGCAGGTATGTCCTCCCATGACATTGTTTCATCCAGCGTCTAGCTTTGTCATGAACTTGTCCTGTACCTCCCTGAAACACGACAATCAAGATGTTAAATCTGCCCAATTACAAGATTCCATCTTACTGCCTTTCATACTTTATTTGAGAGACCACCATCGAATTCAAACACAAAATTTGAATGCTGAGCAACTAGCTTTGTTAAAAAAACGGAAGTCTCTAACACTTAAGGACAACCTACTATACCGTAAAAGAATTGACAATGGGGAGGACACCTGTCAGTTGGTCTTACCAACTAGCCTCCAACCAATGGCTCTTTCAGGAGTTCATGAATACGTAGGACATTACAAAATGAGTAAAGAATTTTCCTCGTTGTGTCAGAAGGAAAACACCACCTGATACGGCACCATTGGTTTCTATTACATCATCGGAGCCAATATAGTTACTGTGTATAGATTTTCTCAGTCTAGAACCCTCCAGCGGAGGCACCGAACATATATTAGTAATGACTGATAACTATACCATATATGCCCAAGCCCTTCCCTGCAAAACAACTAAAGCGAAAGCAACAGCCAAAATGTTATATGATACCTTCATCAATCATTATGGTTTCCCTATGAAAATTCACAGCGATCAGGAGCACAATTCGAGTCTCGGATTATCAAAGAATTATGTAAATTAGCTAGTATCAAAAAGACCAACACAAGTCCTTATAATCCCCAAGGGAACCCTGTGGAACTATTCATTAGAACTCTGCTTAGTATGCTGGGAACATTAGAACCAGATCAAAAGAAAAACTGGAAAGACCAGGTCGGATCTTTAACCCATGCATTCAATTGTACCCGAAATGATGCAACGGGTTATTCACCATTTTTTTTTTTTTTTTTTTCATGTTTGGTCGACACCCACATCTTCCTATAGACATAATTTTGGGACAAACACAGTCTTCTGATACTACACTGTATCAGACGTACGTGGCTGAATTAAAGAACCGGCTATCTCTTGCATACTAAACGGCGCAGCGTATTGCCACAGCAAGTAAGGCTCGACATACATCATTATATGATCATCGATGTCATAATACCACTTAAATGCCTGGCGACAAAGTCTTGGTACGAAACGTAGGTCTAAAACGAAAAGGCAGAGAGAAACTTGCTAACAAGTGGGAAGAAACAATTTATAAAGTCCAGGCACAACCAAGGGTTGAGATCCTTGTTTATATTGTTTCCCCACTTGATGATAATGTGTCGGATATCCCATTATTTGGAGAATAACACCCCTCTGTGTCAGTGGGCGACCCCAGCTGTAGTGACAGCCAATCAGAACACTCCCCGGCCTGACGACCCAAAACGAGGCTAAAGATAATTCGCCTTGGTCACTTTGACCTCAGCGCTCTAAGGGTTCAAACGAATGTCGACATAAGGCGAACCTGTATAGTTGTAGCCGCTGCGATAGTTTGAATTCCTTACCATAGCGCTCCCCCGAGGACTGGCAGTATAATTTATTTGGACTATTCATTGGCTATACTGGTATTTAAACTGTAAATTCTGTGTTGTTTTCTATTATCTTTGGGAAAAAATCCTACAAATGGACTTCGGAGATAGACTGGTACCCCGCTCTATTATGGCACCGCTGCTCTGGGCCAATCATAGGGACAGGCGTAAAACGCCATCTTATGTACTCCCGTCAGACTGGTTCAAACTCCAGTATGTATTATATATGATAAAATAAGCATTTCGTTTGCTCAAAGAAGTTACCAAAAGTTGGCTGTACATTACGTGTGACATAAATGATTAGATTAATAGATATTAATAATAAATCAATGCTACGCACAGTGGAATATCAAAGATTCAGTATATCGTATTATCTATACATTCATTATTTAATATTTGTGCAACAACTCATTCTTCAATATTTGAAAATTAGAAATAACTAAAGAAAGTTATTTTATAAGAAATCATTACGGATAGTCAACCAGGATCGCGTGAACGTCCATGACAACCGGTATGAGCGTGCATACTGGAGTTGGAACCAGTCTACAGGTTAGAGTTGCAACTGGGAGTACTTAATATGGCGTTGTACGCCTGTCTCTATGCTTGGCTGAGGGCTATAATAGAGCAGGGTACCAGTCTACGTCAGAGAACACTCCACAGAAATATGTTACTTCCTATGAACAGTTTGCCACTAGATACAAACCCGAGAACAAAATCTCGCCAAAGAAACCCCGTGTTATTAAAACCCGTAGTCGCCATATTACTAGCACGACTGTTGAGTCTTCTGATGAATCCTCGGATGTCTTAATTCAGATCCCGGATTGTCCGAATCCGCATGGTAGTCATGTCTTTCGAAACGTAGGAGAAACTGTTGACTTGCAGGAGGACCAAGAACTGATAGAAACTTGAAAATCCCTAGGTTCAGATGGAAGGAGAACGGATTTTTTCAACTCTGATGAAGGTGAAGATGACCAGGGTCTCGAGATAGGTATAACACCGGAATCTGCTCCAGAGGAAATTTACCAGACGGATCTGAGCCTATGTCTCCATCAGATATTGATATTTCTCAGTCTTAACATTCCAGTAATACCACTGGACTCTGTTTCATCTGAACCAGAACCCATGCAATGAGCCTGAACAGAATGTATCTGCTCAGGAACACATTCCATCCGGGACTTCAGATAATATTCCATAAAATTTAGCAGACCACAACGACAATGAAGACTACCTGCTCATCTGCGTTCAGATGAATATGTCGTACTAGGATTTAAGAATAGATAAATATTGTTGTATATTGTTACTAATGTTCATCATTGATTCATGTTTCAGATGTACCAGCTACGAATAATTCTTCATGCTTGTCCTTGCTTGTCATCAGGACAAGATATCTGAAACAAATTCTGTAATTGTACATAAATAAACAAATAAGATAATGGGCGATATAAACTAATGGGCGATATAATCGTATCACCCTGTCAATTATGGTTATCATGGATATATGTTATAACTGATACTGTAAAAAGAATATTAATGCTTACCCATCAGCAAGTTACCTGTTGACACGCATTCCACTGCGCATTCAACTAAGATCATAAGAGTATAACTCAAATTATAAACTTACCTGTTATGTCTGAATCATATGTGGTCGCCGATGTTCCAGTGTCCTCATAATACCCAGCGAAACACATCTGATATTATCATACAAAGATAATTAATCTTTGTTCTAAAATCTTTGATATTCTATTTCCATGTGTATACACATTTGCCATTTAGTTTGCAATACCTGTGTTAAAATTTTGGGACGCCAATTGCAAACAGTCTTTTAAGTTCATTTTAGTGTCTATGATGTCTAACAGGGAGCATCACTAGTCGTTAATTCGTCATTTGCATATATTTACTTATAGGGTTAAGTTCACTTATTTAATATGCACACGTCACACTGCACCTGACATCTGACTCTGCCGCCAGAACAACTTCATGAACACCAAACTTCGTAATGGCAACACGCCATAAACGTTGTATATTTGTTACTTCGCAGATAAGCATTGCCTTCATTGCCTACGATATTCATTACTATTCGCGTTCATAATTTTGTACATGGTAATTACAAATATCAATATTTGTGTGTCAATGGCGTAATTCTTTTATTTTTATAATTTTCGGTCCCGTATCATAGTACTTTACCCAGCCTCTGTTTCTCATCACAAGAGTATCCACTTTACTTTTGTATTATAGTGCGTTTGTCTATTGATATAACTCTGTAACACTGCTTGTAACCCATTTGTATTTGAATATTGTATTCCTTAAAATGTCTCTGCATTGTAAATATCACATTATATATATTTCCATTGTAACAGAAAAGAGGATTCCGTCACCAAACTTCGTAATGGCATCACGCCATAAACGTTGTATATTTGTTACTTCGCAGTAAACCCGTTCACCACGTCGGTCGTTTGCTTGTTAGTTCATGGAAGAGAGAGGACACTTCCCCTTTTCTTTTGAACCAAGTCAAAGGACTGTTATATACGTATAAAAAAAAACATTACATATTTATAAGACCTTACGTGAAATACATCCGTTTACGGAGTCAGATACACCATCTCAAATCGAAATGATTATAATTAAAGAGTAAACCCGTAAATATATGATCTAACCTCAAACCAGTGGAGTTGAATTCATTGTTCTCTGGTCGTTCCTTGTGTCCTGTTGCCAATTTTTTTCTTTTGATTCAGTAATGAAGTTAGTTTCGGCTGAACCCCTCTCCGACGAAATGCCTTGTTATTCATTTTACAAAACAATGGCTTTACTCAGATTCCATATGCATGCATGCGGATTGCAGAACGCGGAGTGCAGAATGCTAGCTAGCTAGATAGCTATATCTAGTTTTTTTAGTCACTTGACAGACACGGTCGAGGTGATCTTGGATCACCGCCCCGGTTGTCTCTTTAGACTTGAATTTTGCTGAGCCGACAGACGCGATGCAACAGACAAGCCAAGCCCCCAGGAGCCAAGAGAGGCCGCCACCCACCCGCACCGAGGATCAAGAAGACAGGGAGGAGTCCAAGAGCAGAGAGACACTTACAGCGCCACACCCTCACAAAGTAATTTGATCATCGCAGAGTGCAGAATGCAAGTTGATAGATCTCTTATATATACCTTATACCTACTGGTGCGGTGTAGCAGTCTGTCGGATCCGGTATACCAGCGTGAAAAAATCGGGACATGAAGCGATTCGTTATGCCAGATATATATGAATCCCTCATGCCGGATACGCGCACATGAGATCTCACTTTAATTACAATTGATTTTTATTTGCATACATACTGTTACGGAGCCTATAATAACAACAGATCACGTAATCGTGACCAGCATATATTTTGTTACGGAGATAATAAAATCAGAATACGCAACACTAGGCAACGTGAAATGTCTAGGGGAATGAATAAAGAAGTAATTTATTTTCGAACAATCCTAACATTACAATACACTAAATTAATACAATTATACAGTATAACAATAATAAAAATGTGCATCACCAGAGTGTCCGGATCCTAGGCTTTGATTTTTGGATACCACCACTGTCACAGCTCAACAAAAGTCCTTTAACACATATAATCCAGATGAACAGTTCATGTAAGTCTTCTCAGAGAATAGTCCGATGTAATCTCAAAAACAATCTGTTATAATCCAAAAGAGAAGTTCTGGTAATAATCCCAAAGGCAAACTGAAGACAATCCGTATATAAAGTCTGTATAAAACCCGTAGAAGATTTTTAAGTTCTGCAATTATCAGAAAAGTCCCAAAAAACACTGACGAGAGAGTCACACTCTTCCGTGTCCGCTGGTACTTTTCTCTCTGCTGGCTCAAAACACAGCCCCTATTTATAGCTTTTTCACCCGAAGCCTAGAAACTTCCATTTTCACGAACATTCCAAAGAATGCAACCATACACACGCCCCCATAGCGCATGATCAGACCCAAAATTTCTAGACTACAATGAGCGCTGTGTCTCTACAGGCTAGAGTTCAGCAATTGCGGTTCCCATAGCAGCGCACAGAGTTTGTGCTTAACAAGAATCAGAATGCCTAGCGCAAGCCACGTTATGTAATATCCGGCGCATAACAAACAGATACATGGAACAATACAGCATGCTGGTTCCGTAATTTGTGCATATATGGAACCTTATATAGCTTGCATTTCATATTAATTATAGGAAAACCATGTAGAAACCATGAAACAGCGAATCCTCTATAATAATGAACACTACAAAAAAGTCTAGTCACTGAAAGCTTATACTTCCTTAAGAAGTATATAGGTCACAAGAAAAATGTCCACGCTTGCAATGCTAGCTTATATTATAATCCTGATAATGCTATATAAGCGAATAAAACACGTTTGGCCAAAGACATCTGAAATCATCCATTAAGGTATATAGCAATTAAAGGGAGAATAAGCCCATAATTTTACAATCAGTCCAAAAATTGTTTCTAATGTAATTATGTAGTTTCCATTTGCCAATATGCTATAACATTTGTCCATTTTGCGACTCGCAAATGACCACATGACGACTCGCAAAATCATTTAGCGACAAGCAACTGACCACTTGACGACTCGCAAATGACCACTTGACGACTCGCAAAATCATTTAGTGACTCGTAAATAACCACATGACGACTCGCAAATGACCACTTCACGACTTGCAAAATCATTTAGTGACTCGCAAATGACCACATTACGACTCTCAAAGCGCTCGTGAAAGGGTCATTTTTTGGCAAATTCTATAGCTCCGTTCGGGGTTTATCAAAGGGCTGTTCCACAAAACTGAACCCCTTGTCTGTCACACAAGTGTGACACTTGAGAGCGCTTGTGGACGACTAAATGAAGAGCAGTCATGTTTCATGCATAATACATTTTTATAGGTTCGATTGCTGGAAAATTTTAATACATGTTATGTTTCTCAAAAGAAAAAACTTTAAGATGTGTTTATGTTTGGAAATATGTTAATGAATTGTTATTAATATTATAACCTGTTTATTATTGGAAATTGTTAAGCAATAATTTTAATCATTTATTTTTTTTTCCTGGGGTGTTAATGTCCAATTTCTAATTCATGTTATAATTTGGGAAACTTGACCATTGTATATGTTTGTTTTAGAATATGAAACAAGAAGAAGAGAAGACTGGAACCTGTTCAAGAAAACCTTTATAATAAAGTGTGCACCTCAAGTCTATGCAAGTGTTTGCATGCATTATAATTTGTTAGTGATGGACTCTGGCCAGTGTTATGGATTTTTGTAGTTGCATTTGCAAATTTCTTCATCGTATCATTATTTTCACAAGTCGCTGAATGTCTGTTTTCATTCTTTTTCCTGTTTAGGCTTAATCGAATCCTAACACGTTTTTCAATTGAATCTTTTAGAATTAACTGCCATCTCAGGTATTAATTTCATCTTATTCTGATCAATTACCATCTGTGCAAGAGCTACCTGAGATAAATTCTTATTGATAATTTTTTTTTATTTTGGGGGGGGGCTGCTTTCTCCAGTTGTTTCAGAGGTATTTTGTTTGTCTGATATATTTTCTTAAGATATTTGCATTAACTGTATCAACAATGTCTTCCTGGGAACACGAGTCTGTTGGAAAATTAATTTCATCTGGATTCTGAGCAATATCAGAATATTCAGGTCTTAATCTGAAATTTCCAAGGTTGCAAACTCCACGCAATATCTCTCTCTAGTAATAGTTTTGGAGATAATAACAAGGCCTACAGGCCTAATGCGAACCTGTGCAATGAGATTACACAAGGTATAATGCTTCAATGCTGGACCATTACTTTTCAAGAACATGTGTAACATGTATATGAACAATGCAAGTATTAATCACTAAGAACAAGAAACAATTAAACAAATATTACTGCTGCAATTCTGGCATGGGTGCACACAACACAAAAACTAGAATATGGGTAGTCAACAAGCGACTACGTGTATCTGCAAAATCAGAGTGGGAAAGGTGAAGTGAGGCATAGATTGACTGGCAAGGGGAAAAGAGTGAGGTGTGTTGCATTATAGCCTAGATGTCTGCAGCCGAAATATGTATGTAGGTGGCGCCACCTGTCATAAAATCAAGAAAGCTGTCCAGGATGTATACACATGCAAAATTTCAGGTGGATAAGTCCAACCAATGCAGAGATATCAGTGTTTTTATCTCAAGGCTGATGAACAGAAGGACGCTGTGCAAAAATGGTTGCAGGTGGCGCCACCATTTTTAGTGTATGTTATAAAGATTTCCAAGGGCTACATTTGTGCGAAATCTTTAGCCTTATCAGTCAAACAGTTCCCGAGATATGTGGGTTTATGTGTGTAAACAGACACACAAATGGACGCTCAGCAGAGAGGAAAGGTCAGAGGTCAACCAAAAATGAGAGCGCAGCAGTTCACATATGACCGATCATAATTCAGAATTTTAAAAAATTCTGCCCAGTGGTTATGGAGGAGTTCTCCGGAAACCTATGCGGCAATGGCGGCAGCGTTGGCGTCCGACTGAAAACAAAGTATCAGCAAAACTCTGTTTTGGTGGATACAATGATTGTAGCTGGCACCACCAGTATGTCAAACAAACCCCTCCTATGAAATAAGCAGGGTCATACACTGTGCAAAAATTATTGTATGTGGTGCCACCAGTTTTGTACACGATAAAGCTACCGATATGTATATACATGCCCAATTTTAGGCTGATGTATAAAATTCCTCTGTAGAAATAAGCAGGCGCATACACTGCAAAAGTCAATGTAGGTGGCACCACCTGTCTTGTAAATTAGAATACCATCAAAGACGCATAGACAGGTAAAAAAATCAGTCCAATACATCAAACTTCCCTTGAGTTTGATGCACTGGGCTGACAAGGCTTAGGTGAGTAAGGCAGTTGCCCCCGAGTGACCTGTGACAAATTGCTGCCTCAAGCTACTGCACTGAGTGAACCCTTGACCTGCACCTGGCTAGACTGAGTGAACTTTTGACCTGTACCTAGTTGCACTGAGTGAACTCTTGACCTGTTGCATAATCTGACATAGTTGGCAGTCTGCCAAAGCTATAAATAGATTCAGGCTGCACTTTGGTGCCAAATATGATGCAGTGAGCAGTCTGCCCAAGCTATAAATAGAATGCAGCTACTGCACTGAGTGAACTCTTGACCTATACCTGGCTGCACTTATTCCAATCCTGACACTGTGCCAAAACTATTTATAGGGCTGACATCATCTTGGCTAATGGCCAACATCAAGGCACTGGCAATCTGCCAATGGTAAACTAAGTGCTGCCATCTGTACACAAAAGTGGTCCCCACTTGTATAAATTTGAAATTTATTTTCCCAATACAAAATGCTTTTCAGCTGACTTTTTATAAGAAAGAAATCAGGAATATATGTAAAATTATTATGGATACATACTGAATGAAAATTAAAATACAGATATATCTCATTGATGGCAAATTCTTGAATTAAGTTGAGTAGGGATACCAATAATGTATAATCCACGTACAGTTGTTTCTATATAGACATAGAGAACTGAATATCCATGATTGTAACATTGCCTGGTATGATGAATAACTTAAATCATAAATCTAAATTTTTTAAAAGCTTTTAAAAAAACTTTCTTGTCAATATTAACCAAAGATAACCTGAAATCTAAATGTCAAATGGCATGATGTAATAGATGCTGATAAACTGGTGCCAGGCTAGATGTAACAGCATCACACAGCTAACATATATGGTAAAATGACTCAATTCAAGCTCCATAATTCAGCCAAAAATCATTAATGTGGAACCATTAATGACAACAATTATAAGAATAATTGTAGGGATTATTCTTGTAAAATATTTAACAAACTGGCTTCAGTGGCATCAGTCGAAAAACGTTTTGCAGGTTTATAACTCATATAGGAAGATGCAGCAAACTGGCTAAGTTCAGCTTCCCGTAACTCAGCCAAAAATCACTGAACCAAAACCATTTGAACAAACTTGAATTATCAACATCTGAGGATAATTAATGTGTGAGATTTAAGAATTTGGCCCAGTGGCTTTTGAGAAGAAGATCTTTGTAGCCACTGAGCTAAAATGGGCTGTTATGGCATATGACTAAATTCAGCTTCTCATAACTTAGCCAAAAGTCACTGAACTGAGACCATTTGAACAAACTTCAGAAAGCACTACCCTAGGATCATTTCTGTGCGATATTAAACATTTTGGCCATATGGTTTCAGAGAGAAGTTTTTTGTAGCCCTCAGTGTGATACAGGCACTGATGAACCCGTACAAAAAAGGCCGATGCAGGTGGCGCCACCAATACCTCAATTTCAGATATGACTTATGTGACCAACATTGGCATAAAATTTGGTGATGATAGCTCCAGCCGTTTCTGAGATTTAAATTTTAATATGCTTTTTTGCACAGGTAAAGTTCAACCTCCTGTAACTGGGCCAAAAATCTCCGAACAAGAACCATTCGAACAAACTTGAGAAAGATTGTTCCAGGGATCATTTCTGTGAAATATTGGACAATTTGGCTGGACAATTTCGGAGAAGAAGATTTTTAAAGCTTTTTTAGCTTTTTCCCTATAAAATCTAAGAAAATGCAGTTAGAAAAAAAATAAACAAAATCAGATATTGTTTTTTGGATGACTGATTATCTGCAAAAAATTTGGTGATGCTAGCTCCTGCCATTTTCGAGAAAGCTATGGTTTACGTACAGACGACACACAAGGTACGACGCACGACGGACGCCGCCGCACCATCGCATAAGCTCATAGGTTCACTAAAAACAGAGGGCAATAGTGTCAAAAGTGTGAATTAGGTCTCTGTTACCCATGTTCTTCGAACTAAGAAGTACCTCCCAGAATAATGGAGTTTTGATACAAAAGCTCAAGTATCTGAACAACTAATGCATTGATCACCATGATTTTTTGCAAGGATATTGATCATGGAGTGTTACATCAGTTCCTGCACACTGGTGGTGCCACCTGTATTTTTTTCTAAATTTCACGAAATTCATTCACTATTTATGATACCTTCAAAGAAGCTGTCATCTGTTAACATGGCACAAATCATAACCACTGGACCTGGAATCTTCTGACTTAACATCAAGGGAGGTCCATGAAAAGTCTCTGTAGAAACCTAAAAATAGGTCTCTGTTACCCATATCCTTCGAGCTGTAAGTACCCCCCAGAATAATAAAAAATTTGATACAAAAGCTAAAGTATCTGAACAACTTACGGATTGATCACCATGATTCTGTGCATGATTATTGTATCCGCCAAAAGGAAGTTTTGCAGATACTATGTTTTTGACCGGGTTCTGCCGCCGACTGAATCTCACTGAATTTCTTATTTGCATATGATTTCTTGGTTTCAATACGGCTTCATGCATGCCCTGCACTAGTTCAGAAACAAT
Organism: Sipunculus nudus; assembly: GCA_026874595.1. Classification (NCBI taxonomy): domain Eukaryota; kingdom Metazoa; phylum Annelida; class Sipuncula; order Golfingiida; family Sipunculidae; genus Sipunculus; species Sipunculus nudus. The sequence continues at coordinate 40,418,789 of CM049317.1, read as the reverse complement.
TTTTTTTATATGTGTTACTGGGCTGTTCTGTGTGATTATCTTTAATCTTTTGTAAAATGGAGCAACAAGTACAGACATAATTTCTATATAAGTGTATTCTCATTGCATTATTATGCTAGAATCTTAGAGTTTGATTTATATTTTAGTTTTTACATAATAACTCGTTTAAATGTATGCAAATTAAAAATGAAAATGTACAGTTAATATATATATATATATATATATATATATATATATATATATATATATATATATATATATATATATATATATATATATATATATATACAGAGAGAGAGAGAGAGGGGGGAGACAAATAGTTCACTGTTTTAAAATGCAATAACTTCTGTAAAAATGGTGCATGTATAGCTTTAATTTTAATATAGCATTATAAGAAACCACACATACCTATGATATTTACACGAACCAAGTAAATTTCTGTTGAGGATCGATGTGAATAAGAGTCATTTATATAATTGTGACGGCATTTAGATTTATACACAAACTGTATATCTGAGTACTCTTTGCACCGATAAAATTCACCATAACTGCAAAATACCTTCATTTCAGTCAACTTCTGACTCACGTCCGAGATGAATGACAGTTAATAATTAAAATTATTATTAGTCCATATTAATTTGTGTTACTCTGCAGGGTCAAAGAACAATATATGAGTTATAGTTATCTGAAATTTTATTGGTATCTGATTAGTAATTATTAAAATATGGTGAATTTAGTCATATCGGCGTCTGACATCCTGCGTCCAGGTTTTACACACAGCCGTAATTATCCTAGACACTGTAAAACATCAGTTCTGTGTAATTTATCATATAAATATTTAATATTATGAACTGAGATTTGGTGCATTCAAAAAAGTAAATGTGAAGTTTAGTTTGTTCAATAACAGGATATTTCATGTTATATAACAGAAGTTATAGGTATAAGACAAGTCACAAAACACAGAAATTCAGTTTGTCATGATTTGAAGGGTAGAAGTCATATAGCCTCGGTCACCCTCAGCCAGCCAATCAGCTCCCTGCCGGGGGGGGGGGGGGGGATGATTACCTAAGACCAGATGAGCATTAACAGAGAGAGAGAGTCCCCAGCATAGCCAGCAGTCAACAGGACCTGAAGGTCACATCTGTAGGTGTATAGATTTCAAGTTATCATGTACCCCAGCCATAGGTCAACCAGCCTGAGCCTGAAAGCCTCAATGTAGCTCTACATATGTAATAAAAGACTGAACATTATGTGGACTTTTGAATCATCAATACTTTACTTCCCCTATGAGTCTACATGAGACTTACATAATCTTACTACATCACCCGAGTGATCACAGTCACACATGTGCTGATTTAACTTTTTGTTATCAGAATGGATATATCCATAAAGTCTATGTGATAAACAATGGGTAATATTCTGCTTGACACTATGGGATGCTATACATCCATCACACATGCATACATTCACAGGCCCTTTTGACATCAGCAATGCAAACACCATAAATAATGTAAAGTAGCTTATTGGTAAAGCTTTTCTGAAGACATTTTATGTGTTAACCTTAAGCTGTCTTATATTGAAAATGATTACACAAGTTTAAAGTAGCTTCACGTTCTTGATCTGAAATTAGGGAAATAAATAAATAATTATAATAAATATGTATATAAAATATTAATTTATAATTAGACCAATTTCTCTGTTGGTCTCTCTTACATGTCCTACTGATGCAAGCTAATACTTATAGGGGTTTAGTGCTTGCCTACAGGTATTCTGAATTAAGTGACAATTAATTATGAAGTTTAACATACAACAACTTAACCATAGCAGGACTTTATAATTTAGATCAATTATTTAGACAGATATTTTGTAATTCTCAGAGGATTACCTCTGAGGCACACATATGCGTATATTTTATTTATACTTTGACTTAAGTAATGAGTTAATTTCAAGGAGAAAATTCACAGTTTGAAACTTCACTTCATTCAATTTTAATATGCATGCAGACTAAATTCAAGTTATTTAAACTTTTTACAAACCATTACTTATTAATAACACCTTAATTATAACTTTTTATTTTAAAATGAAACTACTACAGGCCTAGTTCATCAAAATTTTAGAAACCACATTTGTTTAACACTTTTTAGTCAACAAAATTAGAAAAAAAATACAAATAAAAAACTAGACGACCATAGGTCGAACGCTTGCCAGAAATCGGAAGTGAAACACAGACGGACAGACAGAACATATTGTCGGTTTTCTATTAATGGAATGACTCTCAGGTACATTGCTGAGAATATGTGGCCCGTAGAATGACATATGAGACAAAAGAACAGGCAAGCAGACAAAGCTGACAACAAAAGACGAACAGACAGACATACTGACTTTTTGAGACAAGATTGACACCAGATGACTTAACCTAGTTATGGAGAAAATTCAAAGGAAGAAAATGAGTTATAATTTATGTAATTTAGATTTATAGTTTTGGAGGTATGGCGAATTAATGATATACTTGGGAGGTTCGACTGTAGCGCCCTCTAGCGGACATATTCCGAAGACGACAAATGCATTTCGTATTATTAGTGTATGACATGAGATGTCCCAGTTTCAAAAGGATTCCGTCAAAGCTATGGCCTATAGAATGCTATATGTAAGGCGTAAGAACCAGCAAGCAGGCGACTTTGAGGATAACGGACAAACAGATGGACACACTGACAAAGTGATAGAAGATTGAAACCAGATGCCTTAATCAAGTTATGGAGAAGACTCAAAGGAAAAGAATAAGCTATAGTTTATGTAACTGAGGCTTTTGGTGTAGAGATATGGCCAATACAATGGTATGTGTGTGAGAGTCGTGTGCAGCGCCCACTAGTGGCCATATCCAGAAAATGAAAAATTTATTTCTAGATATTAATGTAAGACATAAGATGTAATAGTTTCAAAAGGATTCCTTCAAAACTGTGGCCTATAGAATGCTATATGTGAGACGCAAGAACCAGCAAGCAGGCGAATTTGAGGACAACTGACAAACAGACGGACACACTGACAAAGTGACTCAAGATTGAGTCCAGATGACTACTCCAGGTTATGGAGAAGACTCAAAGGAAGAAAAAAGCTACAGTTTATGTAACTGAGGTTTATAGTTTTGGAGATATTGCCAAAGCATGATATGTTGGGAGAGGTTCGAGTTCAGCGCCCCCTAGCGGCCATATCTGGAAAATGAAAAATTGGTTTTGAGATATTAGTGTAAGACTTAAGATGTAATGGTTTCAAAAGGATTCTTTCAAAACTGTGGCCTGTAGAATGCTATATGTGAGATGCAAGAGCAAGCAGGCGAATTATAGCACAACTGACAAACAGACAGACACACTGACAAAGCATCACAAAATTGTGACCAGATGACTACACTGGGTTATGGAGAAAACTCAGAGGAAGAAAATAAGCTATAGTTTATGTAATTGAGGCTTATAATTTTGGAGATATGGCCAAAATATGATATGTTCGAGAGGTTCGCATCCAGCGCCCCCTAGCGGCCCTATTCAAAAATTGAAAAAACTATTTCGAGATACTAGTGTAGGACTTATACTATGTCAGTTTCAAAAAGATACCTGCAATAATGTGGCTTTTGGCGCAAGATGAATGAAATCTCGAAATATCTCTATTCACGAGATATTTTACGAGATACTGCAAGACTTGTAATAAAATCTTGTAGTACTAGTTGAATGCTACCTGATGCAAAAAACTAGATCACTCTAGCTTTAAAACTGACAAAGTTAGAAAAATAAGACCCATTATTTTCGAATATCATGACTTTTCCCCTAAAATTTGTAACCATAGTTACGGCAAATTTGAGTCAGCTACACACCAGATGACAGGCCTTGGAATGACAATTAAAATAAGCTATTGTTGAAGTAGATACGACTAATAGTCACAAAGATATGAAGAAAAAACCGTTTTGAGAAGTTTTGATGACCTTGACCTTGACCTTTGACCTATTTTAACCAAAAACAATAGGGCACCTAGAAATTATGATTTCATCATCCCTGTAAGTTTCAAGGTGATTGTGGCAAAATTGTGGCCAGGAGAGTGCAGACAAACAAACAAACAGACAGACAGACAAACAGACAGACAAACAGCAATTGACCAATATGCTTGCCGATAACTTTGATTCCGGCAAGCAACAAACTAGCTGCAAAAGTCGCCGTGTTATCAGCATTTACGTGAAATCATGTTTTTTTCTCGCTTGACGAGATATAGTACGAGATTTGGCAAGACGAGCAGTTTTATTATGTCAAAACGGCCAAACGTTACGAAATGGCGAAAACTAGATCCGTCTAGCTGTAAAAGTCGCCGAGTTATAAGCATTTCCGTGTACTCTCGTGTTTTCTTGTTTGACGAGATATGGTGCAGGATTTGGCCAGTCTTGTAGATTTGTCATATCAAACTCTCTAAATGTTATGAAATGGCGAAAACTACATCTGTCTAGCTGTAAAAGTTGCCGAGTTATTAGCATTTCTGTGAAATCTCCTTTTTTATCGTTTGACGAGATATGGTGCGAGATTTGGCCAGTCTTGCAGGTTTGTCATGTCAAGCCGTCCAAATGTTAATGAATGCCAAAAACTAGACCTGTCTAGCCGTGAAAGTCGCCGACTTATATGCATTTCTGTGAAATCTCGTTTTTCCACATTTGACCAGATGTAGTGCGAGATTTCGCCAAGTATCGCAGTTTTACTATGTCAAGTTGGCCAAATGTTACCAAATGCCAAAAACTAGACCTGAGTAGCTGTAAAAGTCGCCTAGTTATAAGCATTTCCATGATATCTCGTTTTTTTCTCGCTTGACGAGATATGGTGCGAGATTTGGCCTGATTTCCTTTTTTGGCGTGTCAAGCTGGTCATATGTTATGAAAACTAGACCTGTGTAGCTGTAAAAGTCGCCGAGTTATAAGCATTTCCGTGAAATCTCGTTCTTTCTCGTTTGACGATAAACCGAGCAAAATTTGACGAGACTTGCAATCGAATGACTTAGAACCAAGGGGAAGCAGCCTTATGCAAAAAACTAGACCCTTGAAACATAAATATTAACCGAGATAGAAGCCAAAAACTGCATATTTTCAGATCGTCAAGTTTAACCCACAAATTTGGTAACCATGATAACGGCAGCACAAAGCTACATGTGCGGAGGAATAAGCCAATGTTCCTAGTTTAAGATACAACGATAAAAATTGTGCCATGTTTAAAATTATTTTAGATATTGCAGAAAAATGATATGTTACAGTGTTTCAAGTACCACGCCCCCTGGTGGCTATTTCCAAAAAATGAAAAACTGATTTCGAGATATTTATAAATAACACAAAATATATCAATTTCAAAGCCATTGTTAAAAAAATGCAACCTGTGGGTCATATTTAATGAAATCTCGAAGACTCTCGTTTGACGAGAAACGCGAGATTTTGCAAGATTTTTGATTGGATCACCGAGAGCTCACCAAGGGCTACAAGATGCAAAAAAAATGACCTCTCCAGCATAAAAACTGACAGAGTTAGAAGCTGAAAACTGCATATTTTCAAAATTCAAAAGTTTTACCCCAAAAATAGAGAAATCTGGCAATAGCGCACTTTGGCACCTATGCGCAAAAATAAGCCCATGGACCCCAGTTGAAGGTGCTGTGATGGAAATGGCCCAATGTTTAATAGTTCTGGAGGTATAGCACCAAAACAAATTTTCATGTTTTTTTCATCTGCAACGCCCCCTGGCGGCCATTTCCAAAATCTGAAATAACAATTTCGAGATATTCTTGTGTTACATAAAATATCTCAGAATCAGTATGATTGCTGCAAATTTGAAAAATATCAGGAAATTCCATGATTTCTCCCCAAAATTGCGTAACCATGGTAACAGCAATTTTAAGTAAGCTACATGTCAAAAGAAAGGCCAGGTGATGACGAAAAAAATGAGCTATTGCAGAAGTGGATAAGCCTATTTATGGCGAAGTTATAGTGCAAAAACCGTTAACCATACCTGTCATGACCTTGACCTTGACCTTTGACCTATTTTAACCAAAAACAATAGGGCACCTAGAGATTATGTTTTTCATCATCCCTGTAAGTTTCAAGGTGATTGTGGCAAAATTGTGGCCAGGAGAGTGCAGACAAACAAACAAACAGACAAGATGACCAGAGGTCACGCGCTTGCCGGAAATGGAAATGATACAGAGAGATAGACAGAGAGTGCATGTAGAAACAGTCATATGAATGAGCAACATTGTGGGGGCAGCAGAAACGGATAATATGTTTATTTATGCATGCTGACCTTTAACAGCTGCATATCTTTCTAGTGTAAAAGGGACCAAGTTCAAAATTTTTTCATGAAATCCCGTTAATCTCGTTTGACAAGAAGCAGTGAGACGTTTTCAGGTTTGTCATGTCAAGCTGGTCATATGTGACAAAATGCCGAAAACTAGAACAACTTTGTTGTAAAAGGCACCGAGTTATAAGCATTTCAGTGACATCTCGTTTGTTCACGTTGCACAAGATATGGTGCGAGATTTGGGCAGACTTATGGCTTTATCTAATCAAGCAGTTCATATGTGACACAATGCCGAAAACTAGACCTTCGTACCTGTAAAAATCGCCGAGTTAAAAGCATTTTGCTGAAATCTCGTGTTTTCTCGTTTGACGAGATACGGTGCGAGATTGTGCCTGACTTGGAGTTCTGTCATGTCAAGCGGGTCATGTGCAACTAAATGCCGAAAACTAGACCTGTCTAGCTGCAGTTCTGTGAAATCTCGTGTTTTCTCGTTTGACGGGATACGGTGCGAGATTTTGCCTGACATGCATGTCTGTCGTGTCAAGCTGGTCTAGTGGAACAAAATGCTGAAAACCAGACGTGTCTATCTGTAAAACTCGCCGAGTTATAACCAATGCGGTGAAATCTCATGTTTTCTCGTTTGACGAGATACAGTGCGACATTCGGCCTGACTTTCAGTTCTGTCATGTCCAGCAGGTCATGTGAAAGAAAATGCCGAAAACTAAACCTGTCTAGCTGTAAAACTCGCCGAGTTATAAGCATTTCCGTGAAATCTCGTGTTTTCTCGTTTGACGAGATAGGGTGCGAGATTTGGCCTGACTTGCACATCTATCGTGTCAAGCTGGTCATGTGGAAGGAAACGCCGGAAACCAGACGTGTCTAGCTGTAAAACTGGCCGAGTTATAAGCATTTCCGTGAAATTTCATGTTTTCTCGTTTGACGAGACACGGTGCGAGATTTTGCCTGACTTGCATATCTGTCGTGTCAAGCTGGTCTAGTGGAACTAAATGCCGAAAACCACACGTGTCTAGCTGTAAAACTGGCTTAGTTATAAGCATTTCCGTGAAATCTCGTGTTTTCTCGTTTGACGAGATACGGTGCGAGATTTGGCCTGTCTTGCAGCTCTGTCGTGTCAAGCTTGTTTGGTGGAACGAAATGCCGAAAACCAGACCTGTCTAGCTGTAAAAGTCGCCGAGTTATAAGCATTTCCGCGAAGTCTCGTTTTTTCTCGTTTGACGAGATATGGCGCGAGATTTGGCGTGACTTTCAGTTCTGTTGTGTCAAGCTGGTCATGTGGAACAAAATGCCGAAAACTAGATCTGCCTAGCTTAAAAACTGACAAAGTTACAAAAAAATGGTCGTGTTATTTCCAATTTCCATGATTTTTGCCCAAAAATGTAACCATGGTAACGGCAAATTTAAGTAAGCCACATATCAAAAGAAAGGCCAGGTGATGATGAAAGAAATGAGCTTTTGCAGAAATGGATAAGCCTATTTATGGCGAAGTTATAGTGCAAAAACCGTTAACCACACCTGCCGTGACCTTGACCCTTGACCTTTGAGCAATGTTGACCAAAAACAATAGGGTTCCAGGGTGTTCGGTTGTCAATCAACCCTGTAAGGGTCATGTCGATTGCTGCAAAATTGTGGCCAGGAGAGCGCAGACAAACAAACAAAAAAACAAACAAACTAGACGACCATAGGTCGAACGCTTGCCGGAAATTGGAAGTGAAACACAGACGGACAAACAGAACATATTGTCGGTTTTCTATTAATGGAATGACTCTCAGGGACATTGCTGAGAATATGTGGCCCGTTGAATGACATATGAAACAAAAGAACAGGCAAGCAGACAAAGCTGACAACAAAAGACGAACAGACAGACATAGTGACTTAGTGAGACAAGATTGACACCAGATGACATAACCTAGTGACTGAGAAGATTCAAAGGAAGAAAATGATTTATGTAATTTAGATTTATAGTTTTGGAGGTCTGGCGAATTAATGATAAACTTGGGAGGCTCGACTGTAGCGCCCTCTAGCAGACATATTCCCAAGACGACAAATGCGTTTCGTATTATTAGTGTATGACATGAGATGTCCCAGATTCAAAAGGATTCCTTCAAAGCTGTGGCCTGTAGAATGCTATATGTAAGGCGTAAGAACCAGCAAGCAGGCGACTTTGAGGATAACAGACAAACAGATGGACACACTGACAAAGTGACAGAAGATTGAAACCAGATGCCTTAATCAGGTTATGGAGAAGACTCAAAGGAAGAAAATAAGCTATAGTTTATGTAACTGAGGCTTTGGGTGTAGAGATATGGCCAATACAATGGTATGTGTGTGAGGGTCGTGTGCAGCGCCCACTAGTGGCCATATCCGGAAAATGAAAAATTTATTTCTAGATATTAGTGTAAGACATAAGATGTAATAGTTTCAAAAGGATTCCGTTAAAGCTGTGGCCTATAGAATGCTATATGTGAGACGCAAGAGCCAACAAGCAGGCGAATTTGAGGACAACTGACAAACAGACGAAAACACTGACAAAGTGACTCAAGATTGAGTCCAGATGACTACTCCAGGTTATGGAGAAGACTCAAAGGAAGAAAAAAGCTACACTTTATGTAACTGAGGTTTATAGTTTTTGAGATATTGCCAAAGCATGATATGTTGGGAGAGGTTCGAGTTCAGCGCCCCCTAGCGGCCATTTCCGGAAAATGAAAAATTGGTTTCGAGATATTAGTGTAAGACTTGAGATGTAATAGTTTCAAAAGGATTCCGTCAAAACTGTGGCCTGTAGAATGCTATATGTGAGACGCAAGAGCAAGCAGGCGAATTTGAGGACAACTGACAAACAGACAGACACACTGACAAAGTGTCACAAAATTGTGACCAGATGACTACACTAGGTTATGGAGAAGACTCAGAGGAAGAAAATAAGCTATAGTTTATGTAATTGAGGCTTATAATTTTGGAGATATGGCCAAAATATGATATGTTCGAGAGGTTCGCATCCAGCGCCCCCTAGCGGCCCTATTCAAAAAATGAAAAAACTGTTTCGAGATACTAGTGTAGGACTTATAATATGTCAGTTTCAAAAAGATTCCTGCAATAATGTGGCCTTTGGCGCAAGATGAATGAAATCTCGAAATATCTCTATTCACGAGATATTTTACGAGATACTGCAAGACTTGTAATAAAATCTTGTAGTACTAGTTGAATGCTACCTGATGCAAAAAACTAGATCACTCTAGCTTTAAAACTGACAAAGCTAGAAAAATAAGACCCCTTATTTTCGAATATCATGACTTTTCCCCTAAAATGTGTAACCATGGTTACGGCAAATTTGAGTCAGCTACACACCAGATGACAGGCCTTGGAATGACGATTAAAATAAGCTATTGTTGAAGTAGATACGACTAAAAGTCACAAAGATATGAAGAAAAAAACGTTTTGAGAACTTTTGATGACCTTGACCTTGACCTTTGACCTATTTTAACCAAAAACAATAGGGCACCTAGAAATTATGTTTTTGATCATCCCTGTAAGTTTCAAGGTGATTGTGGCAAAATTGTGGCCAGGAGAGTGCAGACAAACAAACAGACAGACAAACAGACAGACAAACAGACATACGCAACTGACCAACATGCTTGCCAAAATCTTTGATTCCGGCAAGCAACAAACAGACATACGCAACTGACCAATATGCTTGCGGAAATCGAAGATTTCCGGCAAGCAATAAAGTATGGACTGTGCCTCCAACATGTATGATCATAGATGGGGCCCGGAGAGGCCGTCAAGGACCGCTGCACACGCCGGCCGCCCACCGTAAGGACCCTGCCGCCACTTGCGGCGACGGCGAGTGTCTTCGTGGTATGGCGAAAAACGGCGCGAGATTTGACGAGACTAACAATGTGACCCCTGAATGTGACTGCGAGTGTCAGCCGCTATCCAGCGCTGCAAACCATGTGTCTGTAGCGTGAAAAATGACAGAATTATAGGCATTTCTTTGAATGGTCACTTGTTCTCGTTTCACGAGAAACGGTGCGAGATATGACGAGACTTGCGATTGAACGGCTTAGAACTAGAGGGATGCTGTCTAACGCCAAAAACCAGACCTTTCTATCGCAAATATCAACAGAGATAGAATCTGGAAAACTCCGAATTTTCAGATTGTCAAGTTTTACCCCAAAATTTGGTAACCATGGTAACGGCAGCACAAAGCAACATGTGCGAAGAGATAAGCCAATGTTCCTAGTTTCAGATACGACCAAAAAAAATGGTGTCACGTTTAATATTTTTTGAGATATTGCAGAAAAATGACATGTTACAGTGTTTCATATACCAAGCCCCCTGGTGGCTATTTCCAAAAAATGAAAAATTGATTTCGAGATATTTATAAATAACACAAAATATATCAATTTCAAAGCCATTGTTAAAAAAATGCAACCTGTAGGTCATATTTAATGAAATCTCGAAGACTCTCGTTTGACGAGAAATGGTGCGAGATTTGGCGAGACTTTCATTTTTATCATGTCAAGCTGCCCATAAGGTACATAATGACCAAAACCAGACGTCTGTAGCTTAAAAATTGACAAAGTTACAAAAAATGGTCGTGTTATTTCCAATTTCCATGATTTTTGCCCAAAAAATGTAACCATGGTAACGGCAAATTTAAGTAATCTACATGTCAAAAGAAAGGCCAGGTGATGACGAAAAAAATGAGCTATTGCAGAAGTGGATAAGCCTATTTATGGCGAAGTTATAGTGCAAAAACCGTTAACCATACCTGTCGTGACCTTGACCCTTGACCTTGGAGCAATGTTGACCAAAAACAATAGGGCACCTAGAAGTTACCTTTTCGAACATCCCTGTAAGTTTCAAGGTTATTGTGGCAAAATTGTGGCCAGGAGAGTGGTGACAAACAAACAAACAAACAGACAAACAGACATACGCAACTGACCAATATGCTTGCGGAAATCGAAGATTTCCGGCAAGCAATAAAGTATGGACTGTGCCTCCAACATGTATGATCATAGATGGGGCCCGGAGAGGCCGTCACGGACCGCTGCACACGCCGGCCGCCCACCGTAAGGACCCTGACGCCACTTGCGGCGACGGCGAGTGTCTTCGTGGTATGGCGAAAAACGGCGCGAGATTTGACGAGACTAACAATGTGACCCCTGAATGTGACTGCGAGTGTCAGCCGCTATCCAGCGCTGCAAACCATGTGTCTGTAGCGTGAAAAATGACAGAATTATAGGCATTTCTTTGAATGGTCACTTGTTCTCGTTTCACGAGAAACGGTGCGAGATATGACGAGACTTGCGATTGAACGGCTTAGAACTAGAGGGATGCTGTCTAACGCCAAAAACCAGACCTTTCTATCGCAAATATCAACAGAGATAGAATCTGGAAAACTCCGAATTTTCAGATTGTCAAGTTTTACCCCAAAATTTGGTAACCATGGTAACGGCAGCACAAACCAACATGTGCGAAGAGATAAGCCAATGTTCCTAGTTTCAGATACGACCAAAAAAAATGGTGTCACGTTTAATATTTTTTGAGATATTGCAGAAAAATGACATGTTACAGTGTTTCATATACCACGCCCCCTGGTGGCTATTTCCAAAAAATGAAAAATTGATTTCGAGATATTTATATATAACACAAAATATATCAATTTCAAAGCCATTGTTAAAAAAATGCAACCTGTAGGTCATATTTAATGAAATCTCGAAGACTCTCGTTTGACGAGAAATGGTGCGAGATTTGGCGAGACTTTCAGTTTTATCATGTCAAGCTGCCCATAAGGTACATAATGACCAAAACCAGACGTCTGTAGCTTAAAAATTGACAAAGTTACAAAAAATGGTCGTGTTATTTCCAATTTCCATGATTTTTGCCCAAAAAATGTAACCATGGTAACGGCAAATTTAAGTAAGCTACATGTCAAAAGAAAGGCCAGGTGATGACGAAAAAAATGAGCTATTGCAGAAGTGGATAAGCCTATTTATGGCGAAGTTATAGTGCAAAAACCGTTAACCATACCTGTCGTGACCTTGACCCTTGACCTTGGAGCAATGTTGACCAAAAACAATAGGGCACCTAGAAGTTACCTTTTCGAACATCCCTGTAAGTTTCAAGGTTATTGTGGCAAAATTGTGGCCAGGAGAGTGGTGACAAACAAACAAACAAACAGACAAACAGACATACGCAACTGACCAATATGCTTGCGGAAATCGAAGATTTCCGGCAAGCAAAAAACAGACAAATGGACATACGGAACTGACCAACATGCTTGCGAAAATCGAAGATTTCCGGCAAGCAACAAACAGACATACGCAACTGAGCAATATGCTTGCCGAAATCTTTGATTCCGGCAAGCAATAAATAGTATAATACTTATAAATTTAATACAATTAAAAGCATTTTGTTCTGACACACACTGCTGGATTATTGTCTTGAATATCTCTGGTGAATCAGACCACCTATAGGGTAAATGTAACATGTCTGACACACCTGGAATGTTTAGTTAGTTTGGTTTTCCATTTACCTATGTGATATGACAATGTATAAACATGAGACATAACTTTGCGTAACAGCATGAACTATTTTGTTGTGCCGAACTACCTCCACAGTGTATGTGAATGAATAAAATGTCTGTATCATGGCCAACTTGTTGAAGTCATCACAGCCTAGACTGCAGTATCTGGTAAGGAGCCATTGGAAAGTTCAGTACCACTCACTTCTAGGGTTTATCCTGGCATGGTCAGCTTTTCTATGTTGAGTATTGTAAGTTTGGCATACTAGGGTATAAAATATACCAGTTGCCTTGTGGTTATAGCCGGAACGGTAATTTAGCCCCTTTTTATGCAGTGTTTTCTTGTTGGCAAAGTTGCCCAGTCTCTTTTTAGGAGCCTTGTTCTCCGGCATGATTGTAGCTTTTGCCTGGCCAGTTTTGCGTCTTTCATGTAAGCACGATTCATTGAAGGCTTTGCATATTGCCTAGAGAGCTCTCATTTTGGCGGGGTCCCACCTTTCACCTAGCATATTTTGTATCTGGTATGGTACCACTTGCATAAGATTGTATATATCATCATATCAACATCAACCAGCACAAATAAGCCTCTCTCAAGTATTGGGAGTCAAATGAATAAATTTGACCAATATACTTAACAGACCAGGTTAAACTGGCAGCCCTCATTTATACGATTGACATTTGCTTAAATAAGGTTAAATTCAGTGAAATCCTTCCAATAATATCAATATGTGGGCAACAAACAAAATTCTAAATAAGTAAACACATGAATAAAATGAATAAATAAAGTTTACTTAAAAGTTCATGTATACAAGCTATATTGTATTTGAGAGTAACATTTTAATACAAGTAACAAACCACATATACACTACTATGTGGGGTTGAACATTTCTTGTCACCAAAATATGTATTTCACTGGGGATTCCAGATAATAAATGTTAACCATGTGGTATAAATCTGATTACTACAAATTAAGTTAACTATTACACATAATCTCAATCTATAGAGCTTAATAAAAATAAATAAAGACAATAATAATAAGAATTATGATACTGATGATGATAAAAATAATGGTATATTAAAAATACAAACAGTAAAATTTTAAATGTCAGGAAAAAACTGCAGGAAGAGTTTTTTATTATCCAGACAAACTAATGAATTTATTATCCAGACAAACTAATGAATGGGTTATGAACCCTATCTTCTTTAAATATCATATTTATAGATTCTTGTGTTATTAAAAACTTTGAATGAACAAATTCTTGGGCAGCACTGCTTACCATTTTACCTCAATAGGGCATGTAGGTGTTGTATAGTACATATTGACTTTCCTTAAAGTGTTAAAACTACTGTGAGGTTATTCAATTTACTCTGCTGATATTCACCTGTAATTATCTAAGCTGATCTTACATTGAGCGAGAAATCTCGCTGTTACTTGATCATTACTTTATCAATTGTTGTACATAATTTAGCCCATTGAGAGGGCATGGGGAAACTTAAATATGAAGGTGGATGGCAGGCAGATGATGCTGAACTGTTGAATTAGCTCACAGGTTTTCTAAAACTGGAGGTTTTTGCTTAATTTCTCAAAGAAATGAAGTCAATTTTGGGTTTGGCAGGAGACAGACAAAGGACCATGACTACAGATACAATCAACTAAGTTGATATTTGCTCCATCTAGTATTGTGCTAGTAGTGTTGACACCAATGGCCAGGACATTATGACAGCTTAATACACATTTCTGACAGAGAAAGAGAACCTTCTTGGACTCACATTCCTCTCCTGCAGATTAACAGGTACATCAGTTACTAAGGCTACAACATCATATAAACTGATATTTCTGATAGAGTAAGGGAACCTTCTATGACTGACATTCCTCTCCTGCAGATTAACAGGTTCATCGGTAGGTTACAACATTGTATAAACTGACATTTCTGACAGAGAAAGGGAACCCTCTTGGATGACATTCCTTTCCTGCAGATTACCAGGTACATCAATGGGTGACAATATTGTATGAACTGACATTTTTGACAAAGAAAGGGAACCTTCTTATATGACATTTCTCATGTGAGATTAATAGATACATCAAATGGTGACAACATTGGATAAACTGACAATTCTGACAGAGAAAGGGAACCCTCTTGGATGGCATGCCTCCCCTGCTGATTACCAGGTACATCAGTGGGGGACAACATCATATAAACTGTTATTTCTGATAGACAAAGGTAAACTTCTTGGATGACATTGCTCATGTGAGATTAACAGGTACATCAGTGGATGACAATACTGTATTAACTGATATTTTTTACAAAGAAAGGGAACCTACTAGGATGACATTTCTCTACTGCAAATTAAAAGGTTCATCAGCCAGTGACAACATTGTATTAACTGACATTTCTAAAAGAGAAGGGAGCTTTCTTGGACTGGCATTCCTCTGCTTCAGATTAACAGGTTTGTCAATGGGTGATAACATAATATAAAATGATATTACTGACAGAGAAAGGGAACCTTCTTGGACTGACATTGCTCTCATACTGGTTAACAGTTTCATCAGTGGGTGAAAACATTGTATAAACTGACATTAATTCTGATAGAGAATGGGAACTTTCTTGGACTGACATTCTTCTCCTGCAGATGAGCAGCATCAGTGGATGACAACTTTGTATTAACTGACATTTCTGACTGCAAAAGTGAACCTTCTTGGACTGGGATTCCTCTCCTGCATATTAACCGGTACATCAGTGGGTGAAAACATTATATCAACTGTAATGGCCATCAGGTATAAAAACATGTATAAAGTAGAATTTGTATTTAATTTTGTATTTATGATATGGTAAAGTGGTTACATAACTTTAAAGTCTTTAAAAGGTCAATTAGTATTGATTAGTATCCAGAGTTGCCAGCAGGAGGCGATGTATGTTGCTGGATATTAGGGAGTGGGTATTGCCAGTAGAGGGCACTGTCAGTAGGACAGGCACATTTTTTTTGTGTTCAAAGAAAGGGCCAAGCTCTTATGTATGGTGAAGGTGTACAGAGGGTTTAAGGGTCTACAGTGTGGTAAGCATATGTTTTTTGGTCATGTAGATAATTGGACCCATGTTAATTAATGCCAGAAATTATTTATATGTATGTTCTTAACTTAATATGGTCATTTTAATACAATAGACATTTGCTGATGTCAGAGCCATTTGTACCAGAGCCATGTGCTTCTGTATTATCACCCATCCTGTTTTCTGTATTATAAGGCAGTTATAAGTTAATATCAGACATGTAACCTATTATTTATCCCTTAAGCAGCAACAACCAATGTAAAACTTTGTAACTTTCTATATTGTATGCTATAGAATGCACAGAACTTTATGAGTTAAGGGCCAGTTATTGAACAGTTTGTTGTTATTTGGTCATGTTTATTATTTCTGACACAAGCATATGTGTTGTACATCCCATATGTTGTAACTTACCATTTTTCTAGTATTTGTTATGTTTAAAGAGCGAAGTATTTACTATACTTATGAAGCTATATCATTAATTGTAGCTAACCAGCAGTAACAGCAATGACTGCAGCTGTGATAAGTCAGCAGCAGAAGTATCAGTGATACTGATAGCCAGAAGAAATTGTACTATGTGATATTATGGCTACTTAATAAAGACTTGTTGAATTTAGAGCTGGGTTTGCACAGTCCTTATAAAACCCAATCCTACAAAAGTTAGCACACTGAACCATTGTAAAGATTTGAAGCATATAGTTTTGATCAGGAATGTTCTTGGTAGACATGATGGGACAAGCGTTCCAAGAACTAGCTCAGTTTGTTCGGAAAAAAACTCGCGCTCTAGGAAATTAACCGAGAAAGGACTTATGATGTCACAAGAACTAATGGAAAAAGGTGTGAATGCTTCATTTAAATCTTTAAAGAGAAAGACAGAGCATATTAAAGGTCTTATGTTAGAGAGTGCTGACCCAAAGCATATGAAAGATGAGTACAAATTATGGATGGCCTTATATGAAGACTTATGTAAAACATGATGAATATTGTGCATTATTGAATGAGGAACAGAAAAGAAAACATGGGGACTGGTTTATAGAGAAGGATAGATGGTTGCAGCAGTTCAGGGAAAATATTAGTGATTGGTTTATGAAATACAGTATACAAGGCTCAAAGAAAGCTTCTACCACAAAAACACACAAATCTAGCCATTCAAATGTTAGTTCAGCAAAGATTGCAGAGTTAAAAGCAAAAGCTAGAGCATTAGCTGAGCAGCAAGAGTTAGAAATGGCTAAGATGAAATTACAGATAAAAGAAGAACAGTTAAAGCTGAAGACAGAGTTAGCGATAGCTGAGGCTAGAAGCAAAGCACTTGAACAAACAAATGTCACAGACAGAAGCCAATCATATATTACTAGTGACAGGGCTATAAAGGACACTAGAAGTTTTGTCGTAAGGAATTGGAAATGTGAAAACTTACCCCCGGCTAGTGGAATAAAAGCTGAAGTGCAACCAAACTTAAATCCAACAGCTGCTGAATACATCCCAGTAATGCATAGACAAGATGCTGCCTCATCAAAGCGTAGTGAGGACAATTTTAATAACAGCAGAAATTCAGCTGAAGAAACTATGAAAGAAGTGGTCAGGCATTTGCAACAAGTGACCCATGGGTCATGACGCTCAGCTGACTGGGAAGAGATTCGCAAAAGGAAATTTTATCATCAGAATGGTAGTATATACCCATTCAACTGAAGCATCAAACAGATTAACCAACAGGCCAAGATTTAGTCTGTATTTATATTTCTCAAAAATAGAGAAAAATGTGTAAACTTTTAAAACTAGAATACGGGTAACCGACAAGTGACTACATGTATCTGCCAAAATCGGAAAGTGAGGCATGGATTGAGTGGCAAGGGGAAATAGAGTGAGGTATGTTGCATATTAGCATGGATGTCTGCAGCCTAAATGTGTATGTAGGTTGTGCCACCTACCACAAATCCAGAAAGCTGTCCAAGTTGTATACACCTGCAAAATTTTAGGCAGAAAAGTCAAACCACTACATGTATATGAGCGATTTTTGCCCATAGCAGACAAACAGACAAACACTGTGCAAAAATCTTTGCAGGTAACCCCTCCAGTTTTGTGTATGATAAAGACCTATGTGAGATCTAAACACATGCACAATTTTGGCCCAATCGGTCAAATGGTTCCTGAGATATGAGCTTGGATGTGTGCAGCGTTAACTAGAATGTAGGTGGCGCCACCTGTCATAAAATCAAGAAAGCTGTCCACGATGTATAAACCTGCAAAATTTTAGGCAGTTATGTCGAACCACTACAGAGAAATGAGTGATTTTAGGCCACGGCAGACTAACAGACAGACGCTGTGCAAACATTGTTACAGGTGGCGCCACCATTTTTTGTGTATGTTACAGAGCTATCAAAGGGCTACATTTGTATAAATTTTATTTCCTGATCGGTCAAACGGTTCCCAAGATATAAGCTTGGATGTCATCAGCGTGAACGTGAACGTAGGTGGCGCCACCTGTCATAAAATCAAGAAAGCTATCCTGTATGTATACGCATGACGAATTTCAGGTGAATTAGTCAATTCACTGCAGAGATATGAGTGATTTTAACCCAAGGCAGATGAACAGATGGACACTGTGCAAACATGGTTACAGGTGGCGCCACCATTTTTTGTGTATGTTATAAAGCAATCAAAGGGCTACATTTGTATCAATTTTATTTCCTGATCGGTCAAACGGTTCCCGAGATATGAGGGTTTATGAGTGGAAACAGACCCACAAATGGACACTGGATAGAGAGGAAAGGTCAGAGGTCAACGCAAATTGGTTAGGCACCAGTTCACATGTGACCCGATAATAGGTGTAAGTTTGGGAAAAATCGGTTCATTAGTCTCCGAGGAGCTCTCTGGAAACGAACGCCGCCGCGGTGGAGGAACTCGTTCAAAAACATAGTATCCGCAAAACTTCGTTTTGGCGGATACAAAAATACAGGTGGCTCCACCAGTCTGCAGAAACTAATAAAAACACTTAATGGTCAATATCCATGCAAAAAATCATGGTGATCTCTGCATTAGTTGTTCAGATACTTCAGTTTTTGTATCAAATTGTCCATTATTCTGAGGGATACTTCAGAGTCCTATAGCTTGAAGGATATGGGTAACAGAGACCTAATTTCAAGTTTCCACAGGCACCTTTCATTGGCCTCCTTGCATGACAAGAATGAAGATTCTAGGTCCAGTTGTTGCGATTTGTACCCTGTTGACAGATAACCACATCTTTAAAGGTCTCAAAAAAAAGAAAAAAATTCGTAAAAATTTGAAAAAAAATAGAGGTGGCACACCCAGTCTGCAGAAACTGATGGAACAGCTCATGATCAATATGTATGCCGAAAATCATGACCATCAGTGTTGTAGTTATTGAAATACTGCAGTTTTTGTATCAAATTTTCCATTATTCTGGGAGGGGGGGGGTATTTTTGACCCATACAGCTTAAAGAATATTGGTAACAGAGACCTAATTTCAAGTTTCCATGGAGACTTTTCATGGGTCTCCCTGTGTGTCAAGAATGAAGATTCTTGGTCCAGTTTTTATGATTTGTGCCCTGTTAACAGATGTTCATATCTTTAAAGGTCTCAAAAATACAGAAAAATTTCGTAAAAAAAAACGAACAAATACAGGTGGTGCCACCAGTCTGCAGAAACTTATGAAACACTCCATGATCAATATCCATGCAAACAATTATGGTTATCTCTGCATTAGTTGTTCAGATACTTTAGCTTTTGTATCAAATTTTCCATTATTCTGAGCTGTACTTTGGAGTGCCATAGCTCAAAGGATATGGGTAACAGAGACCAAATTTCAGGTTTCCATGGAGACTTATCATGGGTCTCCCTGTGTGTCAAGAACGAAGATTCTAGGTCCAGTTGTTACGATTTGTACCTTGTTGACAGATAACTACATCTTTAAAGGTCTCAAAAATGGAGAAAACAATTCGTGAACATTGAAAAATTCAGGTGGCGCCACCAGTCTGCACAAACTGATGAAACATCTCATGATCAATATGTATGTCGAAAAATCATGACCATCAGTGATGTAGTTAATGAGATATTGAAGTTTTTGTATGAAATTATTGACTATTCTGGGGGGTAATTTTGGGCCCCATAGCTCGAAGGATATGGGTAACAGAGACCTAATTTCTGGTTTCCATGGAGACTTTTCATAGGTCTCTCAGTGTGTCGAAAATGAAGATTCTAGGTCCAGTCGTTATGATTTGTGCCACGCTAACAGATGACAGCATCCTCAAAGGTCTCAAAAATAGAGGAAAAAATCGTAAAAAATCAAACAGTACAGGTGGCGCCACCAGTCTGCAGGAACTGATTGAACATCTCATGATCAATATGTATGCCAAAAATGAAGACCATCAGTGATGTAGTTATTGAAATATTGAAGTTTTTGTATGAAATTTTTTACTATTCTGGGGGGTATTTTGGGGCCCCATAGCTCGAAGGATATGGGTAACAGAGACCTAATTTCTGGTTTCCAAGGAGATTTTTCATGGACCTCTCAGTGTGTCAAGAATTAAGATTCTAAGTCCAGTCTTTATGATTTGTGCCTTGTTAACAGATGTTCACATTTTTAAAGGTCTCAAAAATAGAGAAAAAAATTCGTAAAAAATCGAAAAATACAGGTGGCGCCACCAGTCTGCAGGAAGTGATGTAACATCTCATGATCAATATGTATGCCAAAAATCATGACCATCAGTCAAGTAGTTAATGAGATATTGAAGTTTTTGTATGAAATTTTTGACTTTTCTGGGGGGTACTTTGGGGCCACATAGCTGGAAGGATATGGGTAACAGAGACCTAATTTCTGGTTTCCTAGGAGATTTTTTATGGACCTCTCAGAATCCCAAGTTACAAGGTTCTAGGTCCAGCGGTTGCGATTTGTGCCTGGTTAACGGACGGACAGACGGACGACGGACAAAGAGTGATCGCTATAGCTCAGATGACTTTCAGTCAGCTGAGCTAAAAACCAAGAACAGAGATAAAGAGATTTGATGGGAATCCAATGGAATACCAAAGGTTTATGCGACAGTTCAGGGCAAGAATAGTTGTGAATACAGAGACTGATGATGAACGGATGAATTACTTAGAGCATGCAGTTTACAATTGGAGAAGCAAACAGGATAGTGACAGGTTATAGCTACTTGAATGCAACCCAGGGCTACAAGGCTGCACTTAAGGAATTAGAGGATAGATATGGCAACCCAGAAACAATTGCAAATAGTTTTGTGAAAAGAGCTCTTTCTTGGCCCAACATAAAAGCTCAAAGTGCAAAAGCCCTATATGACTATGGTATCTTCCTCAATGAATGTAACAATGCTGTGCAATGTGTTGAAGCAGTACAGGTCCTAGAATATCCAGAAAATATAAGAAACCTTGTAAAGAAATTGCCATTTCATTTGCATGACAGATGGAGAGCCAGAGTACCACATATCAAAGAGAATAATGAAAGTGTGGGCTTCCATCATTTGGTGCAATTTGTAAAACATGAAGCACAGAAGGCTAATGATCCTATATATGGGAAAGATATGATGTATGATGAGAAGAGCATAAAACAAAGACAGAAACAGATAGGTCTTAAAGCCACATTTGCTACTGATATTTCCAGTGTACAGACACAACAGGGAAATAAAGTGAAACCAACAACAAATAAAGAGACTAACAGATATACAAAGAGTGACACAGACACGGCTAGCGAAAATAGAAGACAACCAGATAAAGCATGTGTTTACTGTAAAGACCACAAACACTTTAGATTCTTGTGAGATCATGGCTGCATTACCACATCAAGATAGAATAAAGTTTTTAATGTCTAAAGGTTTGTGCTTTGGTTGATTAAAGCTTGGTCATATGAAACAAGTATGTAGGCATAAAGCATCATGCTCACACTGTAAAAGGTACCATCCTACAGTCTTGCATATATGGCATCAAGATCAAACAACTGAACCCACTCAGATTGTATCTCAAAGTGAATCACAAGGTGTATATGGTTACACAGCCAAAGGTGAATGTACAATGGCGATCATACCTGTAAAAGTAAAAACTGTCAGTGGACTGAAAGATATACAGACATATGCCTTTTTAGATCCAGGCAGTAGTGTATCCTTTTGTACTGAAAGTTTAATGAATGAATTGGCCGGTACAGGTAGATGAATGAAGATAACACTAGATACAATGGGTATCCCACATACCATGCATACCTATCAGGTACAAGGTTTAGCAATATCTAGTCTAGATGGTGATGACTGGATAGAGCTTCCTAAGGTATATACTAAAGACAAAATGCCGGTGTCTCAGAAACACATTCCTAGAGGCAAAGACATGTCTAGATGGAGCCACATGCAGGATTTACATATACCATCTATAGATACAGAAGTAGGATTGCTGATAGGGAGTAATGTTCCAGATGCATACACCCCAACACAGATGAGAACTGGACCACGAGGAACTCCTCATGCCACTAAGACATTATTAGGTTGGATACCTTGGAATGTGATCTGTGAAAGTGAGACTGAGGATTTACACAGCAGGTTGTGTGTAAACCGTGCAGCAGTTATTGCAATACAACACATTGAGGATAACCAAAAGCTAGATCACTTATTTAGAGAGTCAATCAATCAAGATTTCCCAGAGAGAACAATTGATGATAAAAAGGAAAACTCACAGGAGGATAGAAAGTTCATAGAAAAGGTAACAAAGACTTGCAAGTTTGTGAATGGACATTATGAGATATGTTTACCACTAAAACAGGAAGTGCAGCTGCCAAACAATGAAATCATAGCAATTAATCGTCTAGAGAGCCTGGAGAAGAAACTGAGAAAGAATTCCAAGTTTTGTTCAGATTATACAGAGTTCATGACAAGTATCATAGATAAAGGTTATGCTGAAAAGGTGCCACATGGTGAGCTACATGGAGATGATGGTAAAGTATGGTACATTCCGCATCACGGAATATATCATCCTAGAAAACCAGACAAGCTGAGAGTTGTGTTTGACTGTACAGCCAAGTATCAAGGTTTAGCACTTAATGACCTTTTGTTACAAGGACCAAATCTGACAAACAGTCTGTTTGGTGTTATGTTACGGTTCAGGCAGGAACATATTGCTATCATTGGGGACATTGAATCCATGTTCTATCAGGTTAGAGTTCCAAAAGTTGACAGAGATTATTTGCGGTTTTATTGGTGGCCTTCCGGGGATTTGAATAAAGAACCTGTGGTACATAGAATGAATGTTCATTTATTTGGGGCAGTTTCATCACCCAGTTGTGCAAATTATGCTTTGAGACAGACAGTTGAATGTAATATGGATCAATTTGATCAGATTACTACAAATACTATATGTAGAAACTTTTATGTTGATGACTGTTTAAAATCAGTGGATTCAGAGGAGAAAGCTATTACTCTTATAAAAAATCTTAAAGATGCCTGTAGTAAAGGTGGGTTCTGTCTGACCAAGTGGGTCAGTAATGACCGCAATGTGCTAAATTCTATTGCAGCTGAGGATAGAGCTAAAGAGCTAAAAACACTGAATCTTGATCATGAAGTGTTACCCATGGAACGTGCACTGGGCATATGCTGGTCAGTGGAGTCCGATACCTTTTGTTTCAGGACTGTAGTGAAAAATCATCAGCCAACCAGAAGGGGTATTTTGTCAGTTGTGAGTTCGGTATATGATCCGCTAGGGTTTGCAGCTCCATTTATTCTCCCTGCAAAGATACTTCTTCAGAATCTGTGCAGAAACAAAGTGGATTGGGATCAGATTTTAACAGACAGTGATTTAATGAAATGGGAGCGGTGGTTTAGAGATCTGCCACAACTGGAGAAGCTCGTAGTACAAAGATGTTTTAAACCAAAAGGTTGTAGCCAAGTGTCTTTGTGTCAAATTCATAACTTTTCAGATGCAAGCAACCAAGGATATGGAATGGCATCCTACATCAGGCTAAAAGATGACAATAATCAAATACATTGTTCACTGATACAGGGATGAGCTAGAGTTGCACCATTAAAGAAAGTGACAGTACCTAGAATGGAGCTAACGGCAGCTGTTGTGGCAGTGCGTATGAACAAGACTATAACTGATGAGCTAGACTATCACATTGATGATATATTTTACTGGACTGATAGTACAGCAGTAATTAAATACATTGCAAATGAGACAGAACGGTTCCCCACATTTGTTGCCAACAGAGTGCAGACAATTAGAGAGGCAACAGAAGTAAAACAGTGGAGATATGTAGACACAAAATGTAACCCAGCTGATGATGCCTCCAGGGGATTAAATATCAAGAGTTATCTTGAAAACAAGCGCTGGTTACAGGGACCAGAATTCTTATGGAAACCAGAAACAGAATGGCCCACATGTGATGGACTGTCCCAGGTTATTCCAGATGTCATGGAGGAGCTTACACATCAGGCTAATGTTGTGATTGAGAGCAAGCCATTCATGGGTATTGAGGTCCTCATAAGACATTTCTCAGAATGGACAAAGTGTAAAAAGAGCTGTGGCTTGGATGTTAACTGTTATGGACTTGTTGCAACATATGGTTAATATGAGAAAACAGCTAACAGAAAAATTGTTAAATAAAGAGTTAAAAGATGATCAAAGAAAACATGCAGTGGAAAGTGAGATGAACAGGGTTAAAGTTGCTATGATGACTAGAGCTGGGCCTAATGTCAAACCTGTATCACTGTCAGTAGGCAAGTTAGACATGGCTGAGAAAGCTATTGTTTGTTATGTACAAGGTCAGAATTATAAGAAAGAAATAGAGGTCTTGAAGCAGGATGCATGTAGCATAGCAAAACAGAAGATCAGTAAATACAGTTATTTGTACAAGTTAAATCCAGTAATAATACAGGGAATTCTCAGAGTTGGAGGTCGCCTACAGCACAGTATGATTCCTTTTGATGCTAAGCATCCCATTTTGTTACCCAAAGAGTCTGTAGTGTCAATGCTTTTGTTAAAGGACATACACAGGTCTGTAGGACATTTAGGAAAGGGTGCCATGTTGGCTAAGCTCAGGCAGAAATATTGGATTATAGGAGCCTGCTCAGCTATCAAGAACTTAGTTTCTAAATGTGTCATATGTCGCAAGTACCAAGGAGCAGCTGGTAGACAGATAATGTCAGATCTGCCTGCAGATAGAGTGGCTGCAGACATACCACCTTTCACGAATGTGGGTATAGACTACTTTGGTCCTATAGAAGTAAAGCGTGGTCGGAATGTGGTAAAAAGATATGGAGTTATATTTACATGTTTGACATGCAGAGCTGTACATTTAGAGATTGCACATTCCCTTGATACAGATTCTTGTATAAATGCTATCAGAAGATTTATTGCCAGGAGAGGGAATGTAAAGTTGATGAGGTCAGATAACGGCACAAATTTAGTTGGTGCTGAGAGAGAACTTCGTGAAGAAGTAAACAAGTGGAATCTTGCCACATTTTGTAATATGGCCAGCCATCAGAATATTGCATGGGAGTTCAATCCACCTCATGGGTCCCACCTGGGTGGTGCATGGGAACGGTTAATCAGATTAGTTAGAAAGGTGTTGTATTCTTTATTGAAATAGCAGGTACATAAACCTGATGATGAAGCTCTACATACATTGTTTTGTGAGGTAGAAGCTATATTAAATAACCGTCCAATAACCACAGTATCAGAGGATCCAAAGGATTTGCAGGCTTTAATGCCCAATGATATATTGATATTGAGGTCAGGAAATATGTCACCAGGTGTTTTTCTTGAGGATGACAATTATAATCGCAAGAGATGGCGACGTACAATATTTAGCAGATATATTCTGGAAACGATGGACAAAGGAATATTTGCCTTTGTTACAGGAGCGTCAAAAATGGAATAAACCAAGGCGCAATCTTATGATTGATGACATTGTGTTGCTTGTAGACAATACAGTTGAAGCTCTTGTTCACTTGGAAGAGTGACAAATGTATTGACAGACAGGAAAGGTTTTGTGAGAGTTGTAGAAGTCAAAACATCAACAACCACTTTACAAAGGCCTATAAGTAAAGTATGTTTAATCTTGGAAGCAGATGCTTAAATATGCTGTAAGGGATGCATTGTTGTTATCATTATACTGTTATTATCAACTGAATGTTAATTTAGTTTGACCATTACAAATCTAACTTGTTATTGTGACTAAGTATCACAACTGAAGGGCCAGTGTGTAATGGCCATCAGGTATAAAAACATGTATAAAGTAGAATTTGTATTTAATTTTGTATTTATGATATGGTAAAGTGGTTACATAACTTTAAAGTCTTTAAAAGGTCAATTAGTATTGATTAGTATCCAGAGTTGCCAGCAGGAGGCGATGTATGTTGCTGGATATTAGGGAGGGGGTATTGCCAGTAGAGGGCGCTGTCAGTAGGACAGGCACATTTTTTTTTTGTGTTCAAAGAAAGGGCCAAGCTCTTATGTATGGTGAAGGTGTACAGAGGGTTTAAGGGTCTACAGTGTGGTAAGCATATGTTTTTTGGTCATGTAGATAATTGGACCCATGTTAATTAATGCCAGAAATTATTTATATGTATGTTCTTAACTTAATATGGTCATTTTAATACAATAGACATTTGCTGATGTCAGAGCCATTTGTACCAGAGCCATGTGCTTCTGTATTATCACCCATCCTGTTTTCTGTATTATAAGGCAGTTATAAGTTAATATCAGACATGTAACCTATTATTTATCCCTTAAGCAGCAACAACCAATGTAAAACTTTGTAACTTTGTATATTGTATGCTATAGAATGCACAGAACTTTTTGAGTTAAGGGCCAGTTATTGAACAGTTTGTTGTTATTTGGTCATGTTTATTATTTCTGACACAAGCATATGTGTTGTACATCCCATATGTTGTAACTTACCATTTTTCTAGTATTTGTTATGTTTAAAGAGCACAGTATGTACTATACTTATGAAGCTATATCATTAATTGTAGCTAACCAGCAGTAACAGCAATGACTGCAGCTGTGATAAGTCAGCAGCAGAAGTATCAGTGATACTGATAGCTAGAAGAAATTGTACTATGTGATATTATGGCTACTTAATAAAGACTTTTTGAATTTAGAGCTGGGTTCGCACAGTCCTTATAAAACCCAATCCTACATCAACTGACATTTCTAAAAGAGAAAGGAAACTTTCTTTGACTGACATGGGACTGACATTCCTTTCCTGTAGGCTAACAGGGACACAAGTGAGTGACAACACTTAAATATACTTATATATATATACACTTACATTTCTGACAGAGAAAGGGAGCTTTCTCTGAGTGTTCCTCTGCTGTATGTTTGCAGGTACAGCGAATAGGTCTGCCAGACATAGTAGGGACAAAGTGATATGACACACACTTGCAACCTACTGCCCTGCACACCAGCTTACGCTTTTCTGGCTCAGGGATCGGATCAAAGTCTGTTTTGTGCTGTTTATATCTGAAATGATAAAAGCATTTAATTGTGCATACATTGATCTGACCTCACAGTGCACATTAGAACATAAAGAAAATTGATTTCAACAATCAAAATAACATACAGAAATAAAACATATATTGCTAGTGTTTTTCAAGTCATACAATATTAACATTTATTTAGAGTGTGGGCCGGCCCACCTACTGAACAAGTGACCAATCAGTCATAAAGCATGACCTCTAACATTATTGTCTAACATTCACAACTTTTGGTCACTTTATTGTCAAGAAGTTATTTGTCATTGTTGCTCAAGTGCTGTTTTTTTTATAAAATTTATAAATATGTCTGATTGAAGCATGATTCCTTTATGGACAAAGGCAAAATATATGATCACTCAACTAACAGGAGCCAACATTGTGATATGAGTGATACCTGTTGGTCTAAATCATTAAAATGCTAAATATGAAAAACAAGGCCAACAGGCCTAATGTGAACCTGTGCAATGGGATATACATCAGGTATAATGCTTACATGCTGGAGAGTTGCTTTTCAATGGGAAAACAATTGTAGATGGCACCACCAATCCTGGGTACAAGATGGAGGAGTGCAAGATCTATTGATATGCACAATTTTAGGCAAATACTACATATCACTCCTGAGAAAAATGCATTAATTTATTCTATGAAAACTGAAAGGTAAGTGGCGTCAGCTGTCTGGTCGATGAGAAAACTTTCCAAGATGGATGAACATGCCATATTTCAGACCATTACCTTGAGCCCAACAAGGAGAAACTTAACTGAACGTAAGAGCCCTGACAGTTTCCGGGGCTACAGGCATTCACGAGGTGTCCACATGCTGCGTTAAGGGGCATGGCACCTGTGAGGTGATCACATGCAGCCTTCGGGGGCATAGCACCCATGAGGTCTCCACATGAAGCCTTGAGGGGCATGGCACAAATGAGGTGATCACATGCAGCCTTGAGGGGCATTGCATTCATGAGTAATCACATGCAGCCTTGAGGAAATGGAGTTGAACTGACCTTATGACCCCTGGTAAACTCAATGTGCACTCATTGAACCCTTGACCTGCACCTGGCTACACTGAGTAAACTCTTGACCTATATCCGGTCTGCACTGAGTGAACTACTGACCTGTTGCATTATCTGACACAGTTGGCAGTCTGCTAAAGCTATAAGTAGACCCAGACTGACCTTCCGCCTGTTGCCAAATCTAAAACAGTTGGCAGTCTGCCAAGCTATTTATAGATACAGACACAATATTGGCTTGTTGGAAAATCTGTTAATACATACTGAAAGATTTTGGCTAAAATGTTTTTTTTTCATGCTGACATAAAAGACTTATTATCAAAATGTTTAGAATAATAAAAGATGCAGTCCTTTCATTGTTAAAGGTCCAATAATTCTGCCAAAATTCATTCAGGTAAACTTGATCAAAAGCCACCTAAGAATCATTTTTGTGCAATGTTACAGAAATTATCATTGAAACATTTTTTAGAAGAACACTATTGCAGCCCTAAATATGAACAAGGCCTACAGGCCTAATGCGAACCTGTCCAGTTGTTTATACACAAATTATAACTAGAATACGGGTAGTCAACAAGCGACAACGTGTATCCGCCTAAATCAAAATGGAACGGGTGAAGTGAGGCATGGATTGAGTGGCAAGGGGAAATAAAGTGAAGTGTTGCATATTAGCATGGATGTCTGCAGCAAAATTGTGTATGAAGGTTGCGCCACCTACCACAAAATCCAGAAAGCCGTCCAAGTTGTATACATATGCAAAATTTAAAGCAGATAAGTGAAACCACTGCATGTATATGAGTGATTTTAGCCCGTGGCAGACAAACAGATGGACGCTGTGCAAAAATGGTTGTAGATGACGCCACCAGTTTTGCGTATAATAAAGAGCTATGTGAGAACTATACACATGCAAAACTTTGGCCCAATCGGTCAAACGGTTTACAAGATATGAGCTTGGATGTCTGCTGCATAAACTAGAATGCAGGTGGCGCCACCTGTCATAAAATCAAGAGAGCTGTCGGGGATGTATTAACCTGCAAAATTTTAGGCGGATATGTCAAACCACTGCCGAGATATGAGTGATTTTATCCCATGGCAGACAAACAGACGGGAGCTGTGCAAAAACGGCTGCAGGTGGCGCCACCAGTTTTACGTATGATCAAGAGCTATGTGAGATCTATACACATGCAAAAGTTTGGCCCAATCGGTCAAACGGTTCCCGAGATATGAGCTTGGATTTCTGCAGCGTAAACGTGAATGTAGGTGGCGCCACCTGTCATAAAATCAGAAAAGCTGTCCAGGATGTATACGCATGCCGAATTTCAAGTGAATTAGTCAAATCACTGCAGAGATATGAGTGATTTTAACCCAAGGCAGACTAACAGATGGACACTGTGCAAACATGGTTGCAGGTGGCGCCACCATTTTTTGTGTATGTTATAAAGCTCTCCAAGGACTACATTTGTGCATAAAAATTTTCCTGATCGGTCAAACAGTTCCCGAGATATGTGGGTTTATGTGTGGAAACAGGCACAAACGGACGCGGTGTGCAGAGGAAAGGTCAGAGGTCAAAACAAAATCGGGGCGCAGCAGTCCCGAACATAATCCCGGGTTTCATAAAATTCCGCCCAGCGGTTATGGAGGAGTTCTCCGGACACCTACGCAGGGCGGCAGCGGTGGGCTGAAAACATAGTATCCGCAAAACTCTGTTTTGGCGGATACAATGATACAATGCTGGGCCATTACTTTTCAAGTAGGCCTACATGTGTAACATTTATATGAACAATGCAAGTACTACACATTTTGTACAAGAATCAATAACAAAAACATCACTGTTGAAATTCTGGCATTGGTGCACACAACACAAAAATGATTGTAGGCGGCGCCATCAGTCTTGTGTATGAGAAAGCCTTTGAAGATTTACAGACTTAAACAATTTCTTGCTTTAAACAACTCTTCGGCTATGTGCAAAGATCCATGAAACAACTAAATACAGGTAGTCGAAAGGAACTATGTGTATCCACCGAAATTATAGTTGTACAAGTGATGTGAGGAATGGTTTGAGTGGTAAGGGGAAATAGAGTGAGATGGATGTCTGCCACGTAAACATGATTGTAGGTTGCACCACCTGAGGCCAATACTGCAAATCACTGCTGAAAAAAGGGCATTAATTCATTCAACAACAAGGGACCCATGGGTCATGGTGCTCAGCTGATTGTGATTAGACTGTAAATGTATCTCCATTGTGATACTATATTGAGTTGATAAAGCTTATGAATATGATGGACATGTTGGGCTATTATAAAGGAATGTAATGTAATATGTGAGTAAATGATAAATGAAATAACCTGACTGATGGATTAATATGGAGTAAAATATAGTGGTTTATTTTTTATTTATTTAGGAGGGGTTGAAAATAGTGATATATCTGAGCAAATATTAATGCAATGAAAGCAGTTATAAGCAGTAGAATGATGATAAGGCTATTTGTTAAAGGATCTATTGTGTATGGGCGAAGCAGGCGAACCAGCAGACGAATTTGAGGACAACTGACAAACAGACGGACACACTGACAAAGTGACTCAAGATTGAGTCCAGATGACTGCACCAGGTTATGGAAAAAACTCAGAGAAAGAAAATAAGCAATAGTTTATGTTTATTTTAAGCCAAAACATGTAATGTTGGTAAGGTCAGCATCCAGCGCCCCCCAGCGGCCGTATTAAAAAACAAGGCCTACAGGCCTAATGCAAACCTGTGCAAAGTTTGGGAGTATGAATGGAGGTTTATTTTTAAAATTTAATATTGATCCTTTTAAGTCCTGCATATCTACCTTAGTCATTATGATTTCAGCAAAATGGACATTTTGGACCTGCAAGTTTCAGACTAGGACATTTTAAAACTAGAATATGGGTAGTCGACAAGAGACTATGTGTATCCACAGAAATCAGAGTGGGACGGGTGAAGTTAGGAATGGATTCAGTGGCAAGGGGAATAGAGTGTGTTGCATATTAGCATGGATGTCTGCAGAGTAAACGTGAATGTAGGTGGTGCCACCTGTCATAAAATCGAGAAAATTGTCCAGGATATATAAACCTGCAAAATTTCAGGTGGATAAGTCAAACCACTGCTGAGATATGAGTGATTTTATCCCAAGGCAGATGAACAGATGGACGCTGTGCATAAGCGGTTGCAGGTATCATCACCAGTTTTGCCATATGTTGAAGAGCTATATGAGATCTATACACATGCAAGTTTTGGCCCAATCGGTCAAAGGTTCCATAATATGTGCTTGGATGTCTGCAGAGTAAACCTGAATGTAGGTGGCCCAACCTGTCATAAAATCAAGAAAGCTGCCCAGGATGTATAAACCTGCAAAATTTCAGGTGGATATGTCTAATCACTGCTGAGATATGAGTGATTTTACGCCAAGGCAGATGAACTGATGGATGCTGTGCATAAATGGTTGCAGGTGGCACTACCAGTTTTGATTATGACGAAGAGCTATGTGAGATCTATACACATGCAAAATTTTGGCCCAATTGGTCAAATGGTTCCGGAGATATGAGCTTGGATGTCTGCAAAGTAAACGTGAATGTAGGTGGCACCACCTGTCATAAATTGAGAAAGCTGTCCAGGATGTATAAACCTGCAAAATTCCAGGTGGATAAGTCAAACCACTGCTGAGATATGAGTGATTTTATCCTAAGGCAGATGAACAGATGGACGCTGTGCATAAATGGTTCAGGTGGTGCCACCAGTTTTGCCTATGATGAAGAGCTATGTGAGATCTATACACATGCAAAATTTTAGCCCAATCGGTCAAACAGTTCCTGAGATATGAGCTTGGATGTCTGCAGAGTAAACGTGAATGTAGGT
Organism: Sipunculus nudus; assembly: GCA_026874595.1. NCBI lineage: Eukaryota > Metazoa > Annelida > Sipuncula > Golfingiida > Sipunculidae > Sipunculus > Sipunculus nudus. The sequence continues at coordinate 40,386,527 of CM049317.1, read as the reverse complement.
GGCGCCACCTTATAAAATCGAGAAAGCTGTCCAGGATGTATAAAACCTGCAAAATGTCAGGTGGATAAGTCAAACCACTGCTGAGATATGAGTGATATTATCCCAAGGCAGATGAACAGATGGATGCTGTGCAAAAATGGTTGCAGGTGGCGCCACCATTTTAGTGTATGTTATAAAGCTATTAAAGGGCTACATTTGTGCAAAATTTTTAGCCTGATCGGTCAAACGGTTCCCGAGATATGCAGGTTTGTGTGTGGAAACAGACGCACAAATCGACGCTGGGCAGCGAGGAAAGGTCAGAGGTCAACCAAAAATGCGGGAGCAGCAGTTCACATGTGACTTGATGATAAACCCAATTGGCTTAGAATGCAAACCAATTTTTTTCAAACAGTTGAAAGATATAGTTCCAATAATCTGGGAATTCTGCATCTAAACACTGTGTCTAGATGTCTAGATGCTGTATCTAGACGTCTAGACACATTGTCTAGACACCCCCTCAGAGCCAGGTCAGTTGCCATGGTGATGCCTGGACCTCACCTGTTTGTACTGAGTAACCTCTTGACTTGCTTTTTTTTTTTAAAACTGTATTTACCCAATCTATTCTCCAGGGCACCAAGTTTCACATGTGACTATTTCTTACATGTAATTTGGAGCTGCTAGCTCCGACGGTTGCTGACTTCCAGCCCTGGACGGCGGACGGCGAATGGCTGACGATGGACGGACGACGCTGCACCATCGCATTAGCTCACAGGTTTGCTAAAAAAACAGTTTCGATATACTGCTGTAGGACTTACGAAATGTCAATTTCAATATGATTCCTGCATACTGGTTGACTCTTGGCTTACAGTAAGTGATATCTCGAAATATCTCGTTTGACGAGATATTATACAAGATATTGCGACACTTAGTATAATCAAATAATACTACTTGAATGCTACACGATGCAAAAAAACTAGACCTCCCTAGCTTTAAAACTGACAAAGTTAGAAAAATTAGACCCCACATTTTCAAATATAATGAGGTTTTCCGCAATATGCGTTGCCATGGTTTTACAGCAGATTTCAGACATTTAGACATCAGAAAAAGGGCCTTGGAATGACAATTGATATGAGCTACTGTTGAAGTAGATTCTCACTGGAAAAACATCGGCTCAGCTTTCACACAGGAAAAGTCATTAGGAATACGTGATATCTAAAATAATACACAGCCATGAAATGTACCTCATTATATAATGCTACAACAAAGGTTTGCGCAGTGGAATTGCCCGACCATGTGAGTGCTCAGTTTTGTGTGTGCCAAAGGGAATGCAACTATCGAAAACATGTCTCAGCGCTACTGAGCTACTACCATGCTAAATAACAGGTTCCTTTACTGGCAGATTGATGGGCTCGGAGGGCAACTATAAATGGCAAACAGTTCAGCATAATATATTTCCATATTAAAATGATTTCATTTATCATATCAACCTCTTCGAAAAATTCTATGGCCGATCTTTTGGCTTAAATTAGATTTTTTATGCATAACATCATGCATATAATGGATCTAAATATTAATAGCGTAACGCAATTTGTGTGATTTTCTGTATCTCCTCTGACACCACAGACTGCTGTGATTTTTTATATACATATGTGCCGGGTTTGTCCGAAGACATTCCAACATTCGTACAGGAACGTATTCTTACAAGTCATCCAGACCCCGACATAAGGTCAACTCAAAGACAGACCACTTACACCAAATGTCGGATTCAAAGATATCTTATGATGGTAACATTGTACAACCAGGACATTCAGCTTTGACAGACTATTTGACATCAGAACTAACTGCTTGCCCTAAACAGTGCATAGCACGCGTAATTGCTAGTATAAATTATTGGTGAATTACTATAACTTTTGAACCACGCAACACATTTTCAAGAAATCTGACTCATGAATTAGTGCTACCTAATTTTCAGAGATGTTTGAAAAGGATTATACCCTGATTAAATTATCGTAAAAATACAATATAACTGTAAAAATGTTAGTTTTATTATTATATTACAATATTTAAACCTAACTGCCATTGTCCATCAGTGGTATAGTATTATGATAATATAATACTACAGTATTACTATAATATAGTACTATAGTAATATTATAATATTACTTCAGTAATAGGTTAATATCACTATAGTAATTTTATAATATCACTCCAGTAATAGATTAATATCACTATAGTAGTATTATAATTAATGTTACTATAAAGTGTAATAGTTTAAAATCACTACAGTAGTATTATAATGTTACTACAGTAACAGGTTAATATCACTATAGTAATATTCTTATAAGTACTATAATTTTACAATATAGTTTTAATAAAATATCATCATAATATGATTATGATAATATTATGATAATATTACACTGTAAAGCTATGATGTTATCATAAACTTGTCATAATGGAAAATAAGACCCTGTGATAACTTTACAGTTTTTTACTATGATTTATACCAAAGTAATATAATTTATACTTATAATGGCACACATATTAAAATATATACAAACACATTTTATAATAAGACTACAATTTAGATATATTTAAATTTTAATAAATATTTTATAAAATTTAAATGAATTAATTAATTTTTAATGATTACAATTATTTGCTGAAAAGCAAAATTTCTATGGTTGGAATTAATTTTGATTTTTATTATCATAAAAAGCCTACTTTAGTTGTGGTCATGACTTTTTCTAAGAGTGGCCTTGACCATGAGTAAATCCATATCAATGGTGAAAATAACACAAAGCATGCATCAGATTTCTTAAGAAAATACATGGTTAAATCATTCTGAAAATCAGAATGACAAAATATATATATCATAATCATCATCATATATTCTTTTTATATTTAAATTATATATATATGATTTTAGTTAGCAGTTCCTAAGTTAAAAAGATGCATGCTGTTTACATATAACTTGGTGAATAAAGGTCCACAAAAAGTCCATGTTATTTGGAGCTTTTTTTAAATTTTAGAAAATTTACACATGAAATATACATAACTTCACTCACAAAAAAAAATAATTTATAGATTGATAGAAAATCCTAGATAATTGTAAACATTACTTGCTTTATAGAAAATTTTTTATGTTTATAGAAAAATATTCTAGTAAACTAGAAAAATATAGAAAAAACTTGTAGAAATTACTTTCACTGTATGATACGGTATCTAGAAAAAATTTCAAAATCAGTTTCTACATTTTTCTAGTTCTTAGAAATATTTAGAAATTATTTCTAGAAAAGAAAAATTATACTAATATATTTATAAGATTAGAAAACCATTTTTTTGCGGTGAACTAACAACCACTTCATCTGAAGGTCTCAAAAATACAGAAAAAAATGTGAAAAAAATTCGAAAAAATACAAGTGGTGCCACCAGTCTGCAGGAACTGATGAAACTCTCCATGATCAATATGCATGTAAATAATCATGGCATTAGTTATTCAGATACTGGAGCTTTTGTATCAAATTTCTGGGGGGTACTTACAAGCCCTATAGCTCAAAGGATATAGGTCATAGTGACCTTATTTCAGGTTTCCAAGGAGATTTTTCATGGACCTCCCGGGATGTACAGATAGAAAATTCTAGGGACAACGGTTAGGATTTGTGCCCTGTTTACAGACGGCCGGAAGGACGGTGTACAAAGAGTGATTGCTATAGCTCAGATGACTTACAGCCAGCTGAGCTGACAAACCAATGCCACCAAAACATAATTGCACTAATAAGTGCACTTATTTCTCTATAGCTGCAAGGGAAATCTCAAACTCCAGTCATTCATATTATTCTTGCACTCGCATACAAATGCCAAAAATAAAATCGTCTGCAAATCCGTGTGAGCTCAAGAAAAATGCTCAGAAAGACTCCACATGTACATAAAAAAAGTTAGTAAATTTTAGTGTTGTAATTATAGGAACATAATGTTGATATAACGGCTTTGATTCTCACAGAAATAACACTCAGCCTCGCTTACCCTGTCCCAGTTATATTGTTACAGGTGCTCTATTATGTGACACGGGCGGAACTCGTGTTGCTGTTACATTCCGTACTGGTTGAACTCTCGTTGTCATGTGGGCCTTGAGTTTTCACACCTGGTAGTGGGTCACGTGATGAGCCTGGTATGTCTAGAGACACACGGCTATGTCTTTCTAGAGAATTCCTGAAACGCGTGTTTACTGTGGAGTAGGGTCGACTGTTTGAGAAGAAGAAGGTTCTTGGCTTAGGGTGTGAAGGTATATAAAGGGCTAGTGTTTAGGGCCAGGGGGCAGACAGCAGAGCAGATACCAGCGGACGCAGAAGCGTGTCAGATTCTAAGACCTTATCCGACGAATGCGGCAATGATAGATATTTAAAGAACTTTCCTGGATTTTATACATTTGGACTTCAGATTAATTTCTGTGTTGTTGCAAGAACTTTCCACTGGACTGTCATTCTCCAAGAGCTTACATTCAAAGGACTTATTTTAGTGACACTGTTGGTATTCAGCTAATTGTATCATTATCTTTCTGTATTATTGTATTGACTTGTTGCTATACCGCTGTTTCACTGTATAATTGTATTGATTTAGTGTATTGTAAGGGTTGTTTTAGGAATAAATTATAGTTATTTGTTAACAAAAAACCACTGACTTCCTTATTCATACCCCTAGACATTTCCCGCTGCCTAGTGTTACAGAACCTGATTTTTTTTTTATCTTCATTACAAAATTTGTGTTCATCACGCATTCCGATCTGTTTATATTGGGTTCCGTAACAATATGTTCAGCGTGCATAGATCTTGGCGGGTCTGCTTTCCTGTTGACAGAATACCTGACAGCATTCTTCTAATCTGTATCAGATACCTGATTTAACATCCTTTTTTTAATTATCAAACTTTCTGTCAACTGTACACCAATTTATCACCTTTGAATTTATATTACAGATCTGACAATAATCTCAGAACACTTCAGTGGCTTGAGCTGCCATGGGTTCCTTCACCGGAAGTCCAGGTGCGGCTTCAAAGGTGGGTTGTCCATATCTTCCTTTTTCTCGGGGCATCACGGACAGGACACCAGAAAGTCCAGGTGTGGCTTATAATAGATATACAACTTAAAATAGAGAATTTATGGTACTTACCGGTGACCACAAAAACATGGGGTCTCTGGACCAATCAGCTTGCAATCCAGTCCTGTTGATGATGTCCAGCTTACAAACAACCTGTTCTTGATTCTCTGAAAACACAAGCATATGATGATGTTAGTGAAGTTATCAGCATTAGGCATGAGGCAGTCCATTTGAGAAGATCAGAGTACTAGTATTATGATATCAGGTTGTTTGGGGATTGTCCTACTCATATCATAACCAGTAACAGATACACGTGGCTTTCATTTTTCCAGGACAAATGGGATGACATGAAGTCTTTATTCAACAGCATGATGCATGAAGATCTGGGTCAGTGTCTGCTGAGGCCCTGCAGTGCCCAGCAAGAGGTGGTCCTATTATCTCCAAAGAGCACACTACAGAAAGTTTTATTCAACATACAAAATTTTGTTTCATCATTTTAACAGAATCTGATTGGTAACCTGACATTGAAGTGTGTCAATGATGATCTCATAATATGGCATCACATGGCTTTGTGGAACATGATTAAACGGTTTTCTATTCTGAGATCATCAAGTCAGTTGTGTTTTCTCTCATCTCACTAAGCAAAACAGGTTTAACCATTCAGTGACTTTTATCAACATCTGAACTACATTTACCACAAAAATATAGGTAGTCGACAAGCAACTACGTGTATCCGATGAAATCAGAGTGGTATGGGTGAAGTGAGGCATGGGTTGAGTGGTAAAGGGAAATAGAGTGAGATGTGTTGCATATTAGCATGCATGTCTGCCACATAAACATGATTGTAGGTGACGCCACTTGTTATTTGGAGAGAAACAGAGACCTGGACAGGATAGACCTGTGATCCGCTAGCTCCGCCTCATTGGTGCAAAATCAGCAGGAAAATCAATGTCATCTAGTGAAATTCGCTTGAAACAATGGAAAACCAAGAATCGTAACTTCATGAACTGATCTGAAGTTAAACAAGGCATACAGGCCTAATGCAAACCTGTGCATTGGGAAATACACCAGGTATAATGCTTCAATGCTGGACCATTACTTTTCATGTATATGAACAATGCAAGTACTAAACATTTTGAATAAGAAACAATTACACAAACATCACTGCTGAAATTCTTGCATGGGTGCACACAACACTAAAAAGATTGTAGCTGGCACCACCAGTCTTGTATACAACGAAGCTATCAGAGATATATACATATGCCCAATTTCAGACTGATCTATCAAACCCCTCCTGAGAAAAACGCAAGGACACAAACTGTGCAAAAGTCATTGTAGGTGGCGACACCTATCTTGTGAGCGAGAAAGAAATCAAAGACACATAGACAGGTCAAAATATTAGGCCAATACATCAAACTTACCTTGAGTCTGATGCATGGGGCTGAACAGGCTTAGGTGAGAAAGGCTGTTGCCCCGAGTGAACTGTGACAAATTGCTTGCTCAGGCTACTGCACTGAGTGAACTCATGACCTGCACCTGGCTAGACACACTACATCAAGTAGTCGTTAGTCAGCCAGTCATGCTAGCTACAAGATGTGTGCTCTGTACAATCAGCCTGTAATACAGAATAAAACTGTATTATAAACAAGGACTCATTATTACTTCATGGTGGCAGCAGTGTTGAGACACTAGGATGAACCAGGACACTTTTAACAAGGTTTGAACCAAGGGATATACTTGAAAAACTTGTTAAATGGATGTAGGCATACCAGCCCTGCACCAGAGAGAAACAATGGACCCATATCAGTTACACTGACAAGGGGTATGCTTGTTGCTTACATTGTGCTTACGGGTACAGGGATAACAGCAACAAGTGTGTCACCCCACAGGCTGCTGCGTAAGGACATGAGAGCTGTCCACTAGCCAGAGTGCACTACTTTCAGCACTCAACCAGTGAGTTATCAGTTTACCAGTACCAGCACAGCCAGGTGCTACACTTGCCAGTCATAACAAGCCCACTGTGTCTGTCAAAGCACAGTGACCAGCTATACCGAGGCCTGTCTATAATACGTCACAGACTGTCCTCGTGGAGTGTAAACAATATTGTCAAGGAGCTGTGTCCCTGATCAAGGGAAGACTGACTTTAGATAACATAAACACCAGAGCTCTGTTCATTCAAAGGGGATTACCACTACCCAAAACAAAGTCAATGGATGGTTAATAATGGTTACAAAGAACAATGATAAACTTTTCTAACTGCAATGAGTGGATTACCAGAGCCAGACCAGCAAAACAAGACTATTTATCCTTCACTAGTTAATTGACAATTGAAATGAGTATTTACTACCAGAGCTTTATAGAACATTTCTTGAAAATGAACTCATTTTACACAAAACTCTGATACTGCAAGCCAAGAACATTCTATATACAGTGACTTTAATCAAGAGACTTGTGTTCTGTTCCATTCTTTGAATATGCATGTCAAATCATGATTGATATATGCAGTTGCAAAACATCTTATCATATTTCTGTTCATATTGTATACTAGTTTAATCTCAGTGATAGTTGGAATCTGAATATAAAGTAGAATCATGGCTCATAAATACCCTGTGATGAATTGGGATGATGCAGATATTGCGAGTGAGTTTAAGCTGTTCAGATAAAAAATGGAATTGTTCTTTAAAGACCGTGAGGTAACAGATAATGAAAAAAAAGCTACAAAAATGCAGATTGCTTTAGGCAGTGAAGGGCTTAAGAGAATAAATGCATCTAGTTTGACAGAATCTGAGAAAAAAGATCCAGAAAAAAATATGGGAATTATTTGAAACCCAGTTGAAAGTGAAAGTGAATTTCAGAATTCATAGAATGGAGCTAATGAGGTTCAGGCAGAATAGAAATGAAACCATTGATGAGTTTGTAAACAGATGTAACACCAAAGCAAAGGAATGTAATTTTACAGAATCAGAATGCAGGGACAGAATCATAGAATTAGTAATAACATCCACTCCATTTGAGAGTTTCCAGAAAGACCTGTTAGATTAACAACCTGAATACACAACAGAAGAACTAAAGAAAGATGGTCGCCAATATGAGGCAGTAGCTGCAGGTCAGGATAGTCTCCGTAACCTTGAAGGTAATGTCTCTGTTTCAGAGATAAAACGCCACCAAAAACCATGTGGAAATTGTGGTTTAACCCATCCACCAGGAAGATGCCCTGCATACAATGATACATGCAAAGGTTGTGGTGCCAAAGGCCACTGGGTAAAATTGTGCCGCAAAACTAGACGAAATTCACGACTTGTATCTCCACATCCCAACAGTCAGCAAAGAGGTCGTCCTAGGAGTCCTTATCAGGGAAACAGAAGACCATGGAGAAGACAAAGCCCCAGAAGGCAAAGTTCATACAACAACAGCCACAGATCAGTCAATACCATGCAAGAACAAAGTGTAGATGACTCAGAACAACTAGATGAGCAATACCAACAAACGTTTAGCATGATCACAATAGAAGGTGTTAAAAGTGAATCATACAGAGATGAAGCATTTATTACCCTTGACATAGTATGCCCTGAAAAGATGGGATCACATTTCCTGAAGCTAAAAGTCGAAACCGGTGCAAGTGGCAACACTTTGCCTCTCCAGATTGTGCAAAACATGTATCCAAAACAAGAGTGGACAGGTCTAATTCAACCATTAAAATCATCACTCACAGCATACAATGGCACAGAAATCAGCTGTAAAGGGACACTAGATCTGCTGTGTAGATACAAATAATCTGAATGTTCAAAACAGAAATTCTTTGTTGTTGATGTTCCTGGACCAGCAGTCTTAGGATTACCTGCCTGTGAACAGTTTGATGTTGTAACGATCCATGCTATTGAGACCAAACATCTGAGCAGTACCACAATACCAGAAACCATCACTGTACCTAAGATAAGATCAGTTCAAGACCTGAAAGCTTTATACCCAGACCAGTTTGACAACATTGGAAACTTCAAAAAGCCAGCTAAATTACATCTAAAAGAGGATGCCAGACCATCAATCGATCCACCACACAAGTGTAGCATTCACATAAAATCAAAACTGCAAGAAGAACTCCAGCATATGGAAGAACAAGGTGTCATCAGAAAGGTCACTGGACACACAGACTGGTGCAACTCACTTGCTATCAGCATAAAGAAAGATGGCTCCTTAAGGATATGTCTAGACCCTTAAAGGCTGAATCAAAACCTGAAGCGATGCCCGCATAAAATTCCTACACTAGAAGAGCTAAATCCAGCATTCTCAAAAGCACAATTTTTCTCTAAACTTGATGCTAAAACCGGATATTGGTCTGTTCATCTTGCAGAAGAATCGCAAGAACTGACAACTTTCCGTACACCATTTGGGCGAATGTGTTTTACCAGATTACCATTCGGATTATCAGTTAGCCAAGACATTTTCCAACAAAGAATGGACAATATCCTAGAACAGGTACCAGGATGTGTCGGAATAGCAGATGACGTAGCTGTATTTGGCGAAACAGAAGAGGAACATGACCAGAACCTCATCAGACTGTTAGAAACAGCAAGAAATGAAGGATTAGTCTTCAATAGCAGCAAATGCACCATCAAGTCAAACAAGATCAGTTTCTTTGGATCTGTATACTCCAATGAAGGCATAAAACCAGACGAGAAGAAAGTTGAAGACATACAAGCCATGCCAACACCTCAGGACAAAGATGATTTACAGAGGTTTCTTGGGTTAATGTCACCCCGAATTGCCAACTACATTAGAAGTTGATGCCTCTCAGAAAGGATTGGTAGCATGTTTACTCCAAAACAACAAACCTGTAGCATTTGCGTCCAAAAGCCTCTCAGTCACACAAAGCAATTATTCTAACATAGAAAGAGAGACCCTAGCTCTAGTTCTTGGCATCACCAGATTTCACACCTATCTGTATGGTCAGAGCTTCACAGTCCAGACCGACCACAAACCATTACTGATAATATGGGACAAACCCTTGACCAGCGCTCCACCAAGGCTACAAAGGTTACTGATCAAAATCCAAGGATATAACTTCAATCTAGAATATAAGCCTGGGAGCAACATGGTTTTGTCAGATACCCTTAGTCGCTTACCAAATCCAGACAAAAATGACGAAGTTCCACATGACCTTCGAGTGGATGGCATCTACTGTAGCGATATTGACACTCATTTCGACTTGATCAATTTTGGTAGTGCTAAACAAGAGGCACTGAAAGAAGAATCAAAGAATGACCCTGTACTAAGTACCTTGACGCACCTAATAACGCATGGATGGCCAGAAACAATAAAAGAAGTTCCTGAAAAACTCAGACAGTACTGGTCATACCGGGATGAAATAGGATTATCACAAGGTGTGATATTTAAAGGTCGCCAAATCCTTACCCCCAAAACACTCCAGGATGATATCCTGCACCAGCTGCATGCTTCCCATATGGGAGTAGAGAAAACAAGACGCCTTGCGAGAGAGTCCGTGTATTGGCCAAATATAAATGATCACATACAGACACTGATCAGTAAATGTGCCACATGTAGAAGCAAGGACCCAAAACAGGAAAAAGAACCTCTAATACCCCATGAGATACCTACCACCCTATGGACAAAGCTTGGTACTGATATTTTTGAAATAGACAACATATCATACTTGTTGATCACAGACTATCATTCAAAATATCCACTTGTCTACAAGCTTACTAGTACCACTAGTCATGCTATTGCAAAATTAACATCAGAAACATTTGCACTTTTAGAAGCACCCACAGAGATAGTCTCAGATAATGGACCTCAGTTTATAGGCCAACCATTCCAACAGATGTGCCAAAAGTGGAACATTAGTCATGTTACATCATCACCACGATATCCACATGCCAATGGCATGGCCGAAAGGATGGTACAGACTGTTAAAGCGATAATAAAGAAATGCCAAAAAGAGCGAAAAGATATTGATATAGCTCTATTACATCTAAGAGCCACACCTATTGATTCCACTTTGCCATCACAAGCGGAAATCATGTTTGGCAGACAAGTTCACACAACACTGCCAAGTAATATATCCACTTTGCTATCAAAGCAAGGGACACATTTTGAAAGACAACAGGAGAAGAGGCAGATGATGAAGGACCAGTATGATAAACATGTCAGACGTGAGCCAACACCTCTTCACGAAGGGCAGAATGTATGAGTTTTCAACAATAACAGTGAAACATGACACCCTGCCCAGGTGCAGAAAGTTCTAAGTGCACCACGATCGTACATTGTATCTACACCAGATGGAGGATCACTACGACGCAACAGATCGGCATTAAGAACAGTCAGTGAAGATCAACACACAACCGTGTCTCAATCTTCCCATAAAAGAGTAACATTCAAAGACCAACAAAATCAAACAAACAGAGATAATGGGCAGGAACATTCAGTAGTGAGAACAAGATATGGGAGAGTAGTAAAACCACCAAACAGATATAGACCAGATAGTTAAATCTACACAAGAAGAGTTTTATTAGATTTAGAGTAGAATAGATTTCACCATATAACCAATGTAGAAACACTCATTGAATGTGCAGTTGCTACTTATATATAATCCATATCCTATACATGTGTAATCATAGATCAATAGTAAGATATACTCATTACACCAGATACTGAAAGTAAGAGTAAGAAAAATTAAAATACACCTTCAGTTTATATGTTTCATTTAATGTTCTTGGTAGTTCCATTAGTTATCAAAAGGTAAAATATTTTATCCTATTTTATTTAGCTTGAGAAGGGGAGATGTTGTAATATTAGATTATGATTATATTAGGAACTACATTATCTATACTAAGAGTAGGTACACACTACATCAAGTAGTCGTTAGTCAGCCAGTCATGCTAGCTACAAGATGTGTGCTCTGTACAATCAGCCTGTAATACAGAATAAAACTGTATTATAAACAAGGACTCATTATTACTTCACTTTTGACCTGTACCTGGCTGCACTGAGTGAACTCTTGACCTGTTGCATAATCTGACAGTTGGCAGTCTGCCAAAGCTATAAATAGAATGCAGCTACTGCACTGAGTAAACTCCTGACCCATACCTGGCTGCACTGAGTGAACTCTTGACCTGTTGCCTAATCTGATACAATTGGCAGTCTGCCAAAGCTATAAATAGATCCCGACTGACCTCTAGCCTGTTGCCAAATCTGAAATAGTAGCCACACCATTGCATAAGCTCATGCAGGGGCCCTGCCTTGAGGGGCTTGACACCCATGAAGTGATCACATCATGCCCATGAGGTGTTCACATGTCACCTATGAGGTGATCACATGCCTTGTGCTTGGCTGCACTGATTGAACTCTTGACCTATATCTGGCTGCACTGAGTGAACTCTTGATCTGTTGCCAAATCTGAAACAGTTGGCAGTTTCTCAACCTATTTAAAGATACGGATTCAATCTTGGCCAGTTGGTATATCTGTTTACACATACTGAAAGACTTTGGCTAAATTTTTTTTTTTTTCATATTCATAAACTTTTTATCAAAATATCTAGAATAATAAAAGATGACCAATGACCCCCGTACAAAAAAGTCAATGCAGGTGGCGCCACCAATACCTGAATTTCATATATGACTCATGTGACCAACACTGGCAAAAAATTTGGTGATGATAGCTCAAGTGGTTCCTGAGACTGTCATTTTAGTATGCTTTTTTGGAAAGATGACAAAGTTCAACTTCCTGTAACTCAGCCAAAATTCACCAATCTTGAACCATTGGAACAAAATTGAGGGAGATTGTATAAAAGATTATTTCTGTGAAATATTGAACAATTTGGCTTGAGTGTTTCACAGGAGAAGGTTTTAAAGGGTTTTTTTAGCTTTTTTCTCTATAAAATTTAAGAAAATGCAGAGTTTTTGAGATGGCTAATTTTTTGCATTAAATTTCATGATGCTAGATCCAATAATTTTCAAAATAGTATGGGTTATCGTACAGAAGACAAATGCCGCCACACCATCGCATTAGCTCACAGGTTCCCTAAAAATTATTACAGATGCATATTGAATGCAAAATTGTAATACAAATACATCTCACTGATGGCAAAATCTTGAATTAATTTGACTATGGATACCAATTATTTATAATCCATGTACAGCCGTCTTTATATACCCATAGACAGCTGTATACCTGTGATTGTAAACATTGCGTGGCATGAGGAATATCTAAAAATCATAAATCTACATTTTTTAAAAGCTTTTAAAAAACATTCTTGTCAATATTAACACTAGATAACCTGAAATCTAAATGTCTGGAGGCATGATGTAATAAATGCTGATAAACTGGTGCCAGTCTAGATGTATCTGCTTCACACAGCTAACATATATGGTAAAATGACTCAATTCAATCTTTATAATTCTGCCAGAATTAATTCTTTGGAACCATAAAAGACAATTATTATAAGAATTATTCAGGGGATTATTCTTGTAAAATATTAAACAAGTTGGCCTCAGTAGCGTCAGTCAAAAAACGTTTTGCGGGTTTATAAATCATATTGGAAAATACAGCAAAATGGCTAAGTTAAGCTTCCCATAACTCAGCCAAAAATCACTATACCAAAACCATTTGAACAAACTTGAATTATCAACATCTGAGGATAATTAATGTGTGAGATTTAAGAATTTGGCCCAGTGGTTTTTGAGGAGAAGATCTTTGTAGCCACTGAGCTAAAATGGGCTGTTACAGCATATGACTAAATTCAGCTTCCCATAACTCAGCCAAAAGTGACTGAACTTAGACCATTTGTCACCAAACGTCAGAAAGCACTACCCTAGGATCATTTCTGTGCGATATTAAACTATTTGGCCAAATGGTTTCAGAGAAGAAGTTTTTTGTAGACGTCAGTATGATACAGGCACTGATGACCCCCGTACAAAAAAGGCCGATGCAGGTGGCGCCACCAATACCTCAATTTCAGATGTCTTATGTTAACAACATTGCTGCTGGAGTGAACCGTGGAATTCCTCAGCAACACCATGAACCTGAAAATCGACAGGTCAGAAATAAGCCAAGCGTACAGAATAAAACCATAAATTCAGGATGACGAAATGAATCGGAGAAGAACAAACGCAGGGACCACTAGAAAATTGATGATGAAATTCCATAGCACGAAACAAAGGAGATGGTTTAAAACTGAAGAACGTCCGAGTGGACAAAAACATAATCTACATAAATGAAGATCTTACCGAAGAAAAGACCAAATTATTCCATGATACAAGGGAACTAAAGAAACAAAAGCAGATACCTTCGACATGGACCCAAAACAGACAAATTTATGCAAAACAAGAGAAAGAGGATATCCCTACATTAATAAAAAATGCGTCGACACTTCAGAAATTTAAAGAATGGATCGCGCTAACAGAAGAAGGGAACAAGTCTACAAAGAACTAAACCGGAAGCTAGAAAATTCACATAATGCAACAACCATAAAGGTTAGAGGGACCTGTTTCCAGGCCCCATATATTATCATGTAAGATGCACAAGTTGGGGGCTCTGGGAAAGTTTTATCTATCGAGTGTTTGGCATCAAAATCATGCTCACCTCCTGCACTTTTATTTTGTTCCAGGAAAACAGGGGGTTCAGTATCTCATTTTCGCGATATATGACAGAAAGCTACAGCTTCTAAAACTGGCCATTAGATGTCGCCACCTCTCAAGACATTTCCAGGAATCACATATACAACTTTCAATCCCCTCCAGCATAAACAAAAAAAAAGGCCAACCCTGCTATTTTTTCATTTATTTAATTTCTCCTATCACCCACCTGCCATACATATTGTATGCATCCTGAAATATTTTTCCCCTGAAATTTTCTGCTGCCCTGCAATATTTAATGCCCGCTCACTCTTGATGCCACAAATTGGGCCGACCCTGACCAGACCCGGAAATAGGTCTCTCTAACCTACACAAATAGAACTTCCTTTTTCTTAACGCATGAACTACACAATTAAACAAGTGACAAAACTGAAAGGTAACTGAGCCGACTTTACACAAATGAAAGCGACACAAACGTTTGTCGGACTTTATTTTCCCTTTTTATAAATATATATACGTTTCCACTTGCTGTCGACACAATCATGGGTAACAGAGACATGAACAAACCGGAAACCCCCCCCCCCCTCCAGCTCCAATTACAGTCACAGCTGAATCAAAAACCACCTAATCGTCCACTACAGATAATGAGTTTATCATAGGTAAACATCTTAAATATACTAAAAAACAAAACGTCTAGAATAATTACCGGACCTCCGTACTTAAGCTAATTTACTAACGCAAACCAGGCGCAGAAACGGAACTTGCACCAGCAACCCCACAAGAATTTCCAACAACTCATTTAGTACGAAAACAACCGAAAAATCGCCTTAATTCTTAAACAATACCACCACTATCATATTTATCACAATAATTTCCTCATAATACAGCTAATCTTATCAGGTGATATAGAAACAAATCCAGGCCCTCAAAACTCAACACTGGACTTCTACCATATTAACATAAACAGTCTATTCAACAAAATAGATAATATCATAATAGAAATTGAAAAATTTGACGTAATATGTTTCACAGAAGCACATCTCGATCATACCTTACCAAATGATGATTTACTAATACCGGACTTCCAAGAACCGATACGAAGGGACAGAAATAGATATGGAGGTAGCATTGCAGTATATGTAAAAATAATCTGCCATTTAAAAGAAGACATGACCTTGAAAATGATGAAATTGAAAGTGTCAGTATCGAAATCCTAAATCAACCCAAAAAATAATATGTACAACTGTCTACAAACCCCCAATGAAAACATTGAAAGTTGGGAGACGTTAATTAAAGGATTACTTTTTTTATCTTAACTCAATACCGATAATGAACCATATCATACTAGGGGACCTAAACAGTGATTTAAATTGAAATCCTAAGCCAAAACTGAAAATCATATTACAAGAACTTGGCCTAATCCAACATGTCAAAGAACCAACAAGGATAAGTGATAAAAGTTAAACCCTACTAGATGTAATAATAACCAATTTTAATGTTCAAATTTCCCAATGAGGTACATTCCCCAAACACTACAGCGACCATAATGCAGTAAACATAAAACTATATTGGAATAAACCTGTCCAAGTACCTCTTCCCTTTAGAGTTTGGAAATATAAAGAAGGAAACTATATTAAAATGAAAGACATGCTCCAGAAAATTAACTGGAATAATATTGTAGACGAAAATGAAAATATTGACATAGTTTACAAAAAATTTACGTCCCGACAGTCCTCTGTATATCAGAACAATGCATCCCAGTAAAAACAGTTAAAAACATAACTACCAATAAAGAATGATTCACTCATGAACTTAAATTAATAAAGCGCAAGTGCTTAAGAATCAGATCCAAAGCAATGAGAACCAAAAATACAAATGATTGGGAATTATACAAAATACACGTAACAAATTTACTGCCGAGGTCAGAAAAGCCAAAAGTAAATATCCTTTAATAAAAATCGCTGAACTTTCCTTTAACACAGGAAAACTACCTACCCTATGGAAAAAGGCAAATGTAACACCTATCTTCAAAAGTGATGATCCTAAACAACCAGTAAACTACAGATCCATATCACTAACAAGCTGTATGTAAAATAATATTGAAAAATTATATTGGCCAGAATGCTTAACTTCTTTAAAGAAAACAGAATTATATCAGCATACCAATCAGGATTTTTACCTAGAGACTCTGCAGTGAAAAGAATGAACAGAAATCTTTCTAGATATAAGTATAAGGCTTTTGATAAAGTCTGGACAGATGGCCTTCTCAGTAAGCTACTCTCAGCAGGAATAACAGGTAAACTGCACAGATGGTTATACAACTATTTAACAAATAGACAACAACGAGTTATTACAGAAAATGCGCCCTCGGATTGGAAATTCCTACAGGAAGAGGTACTACAAGGATCGATCCTAGGACCCCTACTCTTCTTAGTCTTTATCGACGACACAGGAGAAAAACTCACAAGTAATATTGTCCCTTTGCGGAAGATACAATGTCATACCTAGCCATAGAAGATCCCATCAGAGCAGCCCAGATACTGAATGCTGACCTTGACAAGATTTACCAATGGTCAAGGAAGTGGCTAGTCACTTTCAATGCAGGAAAAACTGAATCGTTACTCTTTTCAAGGAAAACAGCACCTGTAAACCTCCCTGATTTATACCTAAATAAAAAAAATAACTGACTCAAAATGCACAAACATCTAGGAATCATCCTTAGCACATAACCTACATTGCAGCAAAAGCAATGAACAAACTTCTAATCTTAAGCAAGTTAAAATATCTCCTAGATAGAACAACCTTACAAAATATATATTTTTCATATACCAGACCTCTCTTAGAATATGGGAACATCTTATGGAGCAACTGTACCAAGGGACAAGACAAGACACTTGAAAAAATACAACTGATGGCTGCAAGAATTGTAACGGGAGGGGTAAAAGGAACATCACATGAACTCTTATATCTTGAATCAGGATGGGAAACTCTCCAAAAGAGAAGAGAAAACAAAAAAAAATCCTCCTTCTACATAAAATGATTTAAACAACAAAAGTCCGCAGTATCTACGCATTCTTCTTCCTCCTCCACATAGTAACATGTACGAAACCATATTTGTAATACACATCCAAACTCCAATACAAGCAAGAACTGATTTATATTTCAACTCTTTTCTCCCAAAAACAATCAGATTATGGAACCAAATGGATCTTGATAGAAAGCTTGCTTAACAAGTGCTTCATTAAACTACCAATTGAAAAAATCAGCTCTGAGAACTAAAACACCTAGGTACCACAACTCAGGAACCAGAAAATCACAAATAATCATGCACGCATGAGAATGAAATGTAGTGAACTAAATTATCACACGTACACAAGACATATTATAGCGACACCAAACAAGGCCTACAGGTCTAATGCGAACCTATGAATTGGGAAATACACCAAGTATAATGCTTCAATGCTGGACCATTACTTTTCATGTATATGAACAATGCAAGTACTAAACATTTTGAATAAGAAACAATTACACAAACATCACTGCTGAAATTCTGGCATGGGTGCACATAACACAAAATCGATTGTAGCTGGCACCACCAGTCTTGTATACTTCATAGCTATCAGAGATATACACATATGCCAATTTTCAGACTGATCTATCAAACCCCTCCTGAGAAATAAGCAGGGACACACTTTGTGCAAAAATTATTGTAGGTAGCACCACCAGTTTGTATACGACAAAGCTATTAATATGTATAAATATGCCCAATTTCAGGCTGATATATCAAATTCCTCTGTAGAAATAAGCAGGCACATACACTGCATAAGTCAATGTACATGGCACCATCAGTCTTGTAAATGAGAATACCATCAAAGATGCATAGACAGGTCAAAATATTAGTCCAAAACATCAAACTTCCCCAGAGTTTGATGCACTGGGCTGACAAGGCTTAGGTGAGTAAGGCAGTTGCCCCCCAGTGACCTGTGACAAATTGCTGCCTCAAGCTACTGCACTGAGTGAACTCTTGACCTGCATCTGGCTAGACAGTGAACTTTTGCTTGTACCTGGCTGCACTGAGTGAACTCTTGACCTGTTGCATAATCTGACACAGTTGGCAGTCTGCCAAAGCTATAAATAGATTCAGGCTGAACTTTGGTGCCAAATATGATGCAGTGAGCAGTCTGCCAAAGCTATAAATAGAATGAAGCTACTGCACTGAGTAAACTCTTGACCTATACCTGGCTGCACTTCTTCCAATCCGGGCACTGTGCCAAAACTATTTATATGGCCAACATCAAGGCACTGGCAATCTGCCAATGGTAAACCAAGTGCTGCAATCTGAACACAAAAGTGGTCCCTACTTGAAATAACTTTGAAATTTATTTTCCAAATACAAAATGCTATTCAGCTGACTTTTTATAAACAAGGCCTACAGGCCTAATGCGAACCTGTGCATATGGATATACACCAGGTATAACGCTTCAGTGCTGAACCACTACTTTTCATATATATGAACAATGCAAGTACTAAACATTTTGAACAAGAAACAATACACAAACATCACTGCTGAAATTCTTGCATGGGTCACACAACACAAAAATTATTGTAGGTGGCACCACCAGTCTTGTATACAACAAAGCTATTTGACATGTACACATATGCCCAATTTCAGGCTGATATAACAAGTTCTTCTGTAGAGTTAAGCAGGCAAATACACTTTGCAAAAGTCATTGTAGATGGCGACACCTGTCTTGTGAACTAGAAAGCCATAAAAACAAATAGACAGGTCAGAATATCAGGCCAATACATCAAACTTACCTTGAGTCTGATGCACGGGGCTGACCAGGCTTAGGTGAGAAAGGCTGTTGCCCCGAGTGTACTGTGACAAATTACTGGCTCAGGCTACTGCACTGAGTGAACTCTTGACCTGCACCTGGCTAGACTGAGTGAATTTTTGACTTGTACCTGGCTGCACTGAGTGAACTCTTGACCCGTTGCATAATCTGAAACAGTTGGCAGTCTGCCAAAGCTATAAATAAATCCAGGCTGATCTTTTGCCTATTGCCAAATCTGAAATAGTAGCCACACAATTGCATAAGCTCACAGATTGGCTCCATATGCAGCCCTGAGGGGCATGACACCCATGAGGTGATCACATGATGCTCATGAGGTGATCACATGCTACCCATGAGATGATCACATGCTGCCCATGAGGTGATAAGATGCCTTGTGCTTGGCTGCACTGACTGAACTGTTGACCTATATTTGGCTGCACTGAATGAACTCTTGATCTGTTGCCAAATCTGAAACAGTTGGCAGTTTCTCAACCTATTCAAGAAACGTACACAATCTTGGCCTGTTATGTAACTCTGCTAAAATTTATCCAGCACAAACCATTTGAACAAACTTGAGAGGGCTCACCTCTGGGATCATTTCTGTAAAATTTGGACAATTTGGCTGGATGGTTTACAAGAAAAAGACTTTTAAAAGTTTTTTCAGCTTTTTCCTTGTAAAATCTAAGTAAATGCAGATAGCAAAAATAAGATGAATCCATCAACATTTGATATGTGACAAATAATTGCATAACATTTGGGGATGGTAGCTCCTGCTATTCCTAAGAAATTATGAGTTAGTGTACAGATGATATGTAATATCATAAATCTACATTTTTTAAAAGCTTTTAAAAACATTCTCGTCAATATTTTCCATAGATAACTTGAAATCTAAATGTCAGATAGAGGCATGATGTAATGGATACTGATAAACTGGTGCTAGGCTAGATGTATCTGCTTCACACAGCTAACATATTTGGTAAAATGACTCAATTCAATCTTTATAATTCAGCCAAATTCATTTTTTGGAACCATAAAAGACAATTATTATAAGAATGATTCAGGGAATTATTTTTGCAAAATATTAAACAAACTGGCCTCAGTATCATCATCAGTCGAAAAAACGTTTTGTAGGTTTATAACTCATATGGGAAAATACAACAAAATGGCAAAGTTCAGCTTCCCATAACTCAGCCAAAAATCATTGAATCAAAACCATTTGAACAAACTTGAATTATCAACATCTAAGGATAATTAATGTGTGAGATTTAAGAATTTGGCCCAGTGGTTTTTGAGAAGAAGATTTTTGTAGCCACTTAGCTAACATGGGCTGTTATGGCATATGACTTAATTCAGCTTTCCATAACTCAGCCAAAAGTCACTGAACTAAGACCATTTGAACAAATTTGAATTATCAACATCTCAGGATATTTAATGTGTGAAATTTAAGAATTTGGCCCAGTGGTTGTTGAGAAGAAGATTTTTGTAGCCACTTAGCTCAAATTGGCTGTTATGGCATATGACTAAATTTAGCTCCCCATAACTCAGCCAAAAGTCACTGAACTGAGACCATTTGAACAAACTTGAATTATCAACATCTAAGGATAATTAATGTGTGAGATTTAAGAATTTGGCCCAGTGGTTTTTGAGAAGAAGATTTTTGTAGCCACTTAGCTTAAATGGGCTGTTATGGCATATGACTAAATTCAGCTTCCCATAACTTAGCTAAAAGTCACTGAACTGAGACCATTTGAACAAATGTCAGAAAGCACTACCCTAGGATCATTTCTGTGCGATATTAAACAATTTGGCCATTTTGTTTCAGAGAAGAAGTTATTTGTAGCTGTCAGTGTGATACGGGCACTGATGACCCCGTACGAAAAAGGCCGATGCAGGTGGTGCCACCAATACCTCAATTTCAGATATGACTCATGTGACCAACATTGGCATAAAATTTGGTGATGATAGCTCCAGCCGTTTCTGAGATTTAAATTTTAATATGCTTTTCTGCACAGTTAACAAAGTTCAACGTCCTGTAACTCAGCCAAAAATCTCCGAACTGGAACCAATCGAACAAACTTGAGAAAGATTGTTCCAGGGATCATTTCTGTGAAATATTGGACAATTTGGCTGGACAGTTTCAGAGAAGAAGATTTTAAAAGTTTTTTTAGCTTTTTACCTATAAAATCTAAGAAAATGCAGTTAGAAAAAAAAATAAACAAAATCCGATATAGTTTTTTGGATGACTGAATATTTGAAAAAAATTTGGTGATGCTAGCTCCCTCCATTTTTGAGATAGCTATGGTTAACGTACAGATGACGCACGACACACGACGCACGACGGACGACAAGGCACCATCACATAAGCTCACAGG
Source organism: Sipunculus nudus (assembly GCA_026874595.1). Lineage (NCBI taxonomy): Eukaryota > Metazoa > Annelida > Sipuncula > Golfingiida > Sipunculidae > Sipunculus > Sipunculus nudus. The sequence goes on along the minus strand of CM049317.1, from coordinate 40,364,658 downwards.
TTCGCTAAAAAAGAAATCAGGAATATATGTAAAATTATTACGGATGCATATTGAATGCAAAATTAAAATACAGATATATATCATTGATGGCAAATTCTTGAATTAAGTTGAGTAGGAATACCAATAAATTATAATCCACGTTCAGTTGTCTTTATATAGCCACAGAGAGCTGAATGTTCATGATTGTAACATTGCCTGGTATGATGAATAACTTAAATCATAAATCTAAATTTTTTAAAAGCTTTTAAAAAAACTTTCTTGTCAATATTAACCAAAGATAACCTGAAATCTAAATGTCTTGTGGCATGATGTAATAGATGGTGATAAACTGGTGCCGGGCTAGATGTTACAGCATCACACAGCTAACATATCTGGTAAAATGACTCAATTCAATCTCCATAATTCAGCCAAAAATCTTTCATGTGGAACCATCAATGACAATTATTATAAGAATTATTGTAGGAATTATTCTTGTAAAATATTTAACAAACTGGCTTCAGTGGCAGGAGTCGAAAAACGTTTCGCAGATTTATAACTCATATGGGACAATACAGCAAACTGGCTAAGTTCAGCTTCCCATAACTCAGCCAAAAAGCACTGAATCAAAACCATTTGAACAAACTTGAATTATCAACATCTGAGGATAATTAATGTGTGAGATTTAAGAATTTGGCCCAGTGGTTTTTGAGAAGATCTTTGTAGCCACTGAGCTAAAATGGGCTGTTATGGCATATGACTAAAATTCAGCTTCCCATAACTTAGCCAAAAGTCAATGAAAAGAGACCATTTGAACAAACTTCAGAAAGCACTACCCTAGGATCATTTCTGTGCGATATTAAACATTTTGGCCATATGGTTTCAGAGAAGAAGTTTTTTGTAGCCCTCAGTGTGATACAGGCACTGATGACCCTGTACAAAAAAGGCCGATGCAGGTGGCGCCATCAATACCTCAATTTCAGATATGACCTATGTGACCAACATTGGCATAAAATTTGGTGATGATAGCTCCAGCCGTTTCTGAGATTTAAATTTTAATATGCTTTTTTGCACAGTTAACAAAGTTCAACCTCCTGTAACTCGCCCAAAAATCTCCGAACTGGAACCATTCGAACAAACTTGAGAAAGATTGTTCCAGGGATCATTTCTGTGAAATATTGGACAATTTGGCTGGACATTTTCGGAGAAGATTTTTTAAGCTTTTTCAGCTTTTTCCCTATAAAATCTAAGAAAATGCAGTTAGAAAAAAAATAAACAAAATCCAATATAGTTTTTTTGGATGACTGATTATTTGCAAAAAATTTGGTGATGCTAGCTCCTGCCGTTTTTGAGATAGCTATGGTTAACATACAGACGACGCACGACGTACGACGCACGACGCCGCACCATCGCATAAGCTCACAGGTTCGCTAAAAATGTCAATGTGGCCACCCATCAGAAGATCCCAACCATTACCTACTGCAATGCCACCTCTATAACTCCACTAGGAAAACATACTTACCTAGTCATACCCCATTAAAAGTTCTACTTTTTGGCGACCCAAAAATAGATGACAAATCAAACAAGGAAATATATGAATCAGTGGGAAACTTTATTGAAAACTCAAACAGATTCTAACATAAAATAATTTAACGTTCTTGACAAACTCATCCCACACCCACCAAAACTCTCTCTCTCCTCTCAACTGGCACCTTACACTTTCCAAATAACAACACATAGTCATTATGCTATCCACATCTTCCATGATACTTCAGTCATCAATATATTAACATCACACCCCTCCTGCCATGCATCAGAAAATTATCCCTTTAGAATTCAGGAGCAAGCTTTATAAGCTTTAAGTAGCTTGCGCTCAATCTATTGATAAATGTTAATATTTATATATGTGCTTAGGCAGAATACCACATGAATGTACTTACTATGTATTGTGTCAATAAATCATTCAAACATTAACTGTTATTTGAACGAGAAAGCTATCCAAAATGTATACACATGCAAGTTTCAGGTTAATAAGTCAAACCACTGCTGAGATATGAGTGATTTTTACCCTAGGCAGATGAAAAGATGGACACCACACAAAAATGCCGTCAAATTTGTATAAGCTGTAGAGCTATATAAGATCTATATGTCACACAACTGGGGATGTGAACTTCCTTGAGGTTCTTTTCAGTCAGTCAAAATAACAGGCAGACCAGACATTGACACACTCAGAAAAGACTCTAACATTGTTGTAAGGTAACAAAAAATATAATAACAAATAAATAGGATACTCAGAGATGTCAGGGGGGGGGGGGGGTGGGTGCTGTCAACATAAATAACGAAGTACCGGTAATCATAATCTTTCACCGAGTTCATGGAATAATACACATATCACAGTCACTGTTTGAAATGTTCCAGGTCACATGACTTCTTGCTCGCACATGACGTTCAGACGTTCCACTAGTCCCTGGCCCAGTACACGTGAACACAAGGTAGAGTCTAATCCCAGCGTAATACAGATGGGCACAGAACACAACTGGTTCTCACTTCTGTATCATTGGCGGCAAAACCAAATTCTCATTTGGGGGCCCAATAGTAGACGAGTATATATAAATATACTCTGGAAAAAAAACAACAAAGTAAATTCACAACAGTCTGTTTCAAGGGATGCGACCCAATCATCAGGTGAATGTGGTTCTAACTCTTCGTCGGGGGAAATTTTGAAAAACTGTATGGGTACTACTGCATTCTAACACATTTTATTGGTCAATACTTATTTAGTAAAACAGCTAGCACCTCCATGTAGGGAGACTGATTAAATATTTGTTATTTGTCGGGCAATGGATGCATTTTCACACAGAATTTCAGGTAGCGGCCCTGTATATTTGGTACTCTAAGAACTGAGGGCGCAAGGCAAATGAACACAATAAAAATAGATGCATAATTTTGTAAATACGTAATACTGATAAGAAAGGTGTCTTTTATTCATATTTAAACACAAAATAGGCGGAGGTTTTATATGGGAGATAATTTGCCTCAAATTAATGCTTTAATTGAAAGGTGGCTGATCAGCGCGGGTTTTATACTGCAGACCGCTGATCAGCCCGCTGATCAGCGAATTATACCCTCCCATTAGGTAACACTCTGATCTGGGAAACCTGGTACTCTAATACGCATGGAAACACATAGTCTGCAACGTAAGGACCTCACTTAATAAGCATTTTCATTTGGAGCAAGTAGTTTGATTGTATCTGCCGTAAAACCAGTCCATAAAGACATGAATATAGTTAGGAGAGGGAAGATATCCAATATGGTACCATTGTTTATAAGAGGGCGGAAGTTCGAGGTCTCTAGAGTTGGAAAAATTATAAGAGGACCTTACATTGACAAGAAGGGTGACATTTAGTAAATATGTTCCATACATCCCCATCCAATATTCTAACTTGACTTACTAGGGACCCAGGGGTCTCGACGCTCAGCTGTATTTGTCTATAAGGATTTTTTAAAGAAATTTTCCAGAATGACAGTCCTGTTACCTTAACCAATGACCTTGTGACAAAAAAAATCTGGGAACTTATTATCCTTGAACTTGCAGCATTTAGATTTTTGTAACAATCTTTTGAAAAAAGTGAGTCCAGTGGCCTTGACCTCTGACAAGGTAATCTCTAAATCTAAAGATTTTTTTCCACTTTGGGCAAGTAAACCATGTGTGAGAGATGGAAAGTTTGGGATGAAAAACTTGGCCTAAAATGCAGCCATAATCTTTTCAAATATATGAGTGTTGTGTCTTGACCTTTGACCTCATGACCCAAAAATCATACAGGTTCTTTCTTTAGTGGTGGGCCATGTGTAAGTCATGTTTGAAATCCATATGTCAATCCAACCTGGAGTTATCATCTGGAAACAAATTTGTTTGGATGGACAAATAGACAGCTAGACGAACAGACAGACAGGGTGATTTCTATAGGGCATCCACTTCTGATCAATATACAAACCAGATTATGGGACACTAGATGGAATCACAGCTGAGAAACTGACATGATTGTTGTCATTTTATAGTTATAAAACAGAAAAATATCCGTAAAAAAAAGGTCTAGTGCTACAGTGCTACTAGCCTACAGGCCTAGTGCTAACCTGTGCATTGGGAAATACACCAGTTATAATGCTTCAATGCTGGACCATTACTTCTCATGTATATGAACAATGCAAGTACTAAACATTTTGAATAAGAAACAATTACACAAACATCACTGCTGAAATTCTGGCATGGGTGCACACAACACAAAAATGATTGTAGCTGGCACCATCAGTCTTATGTATACAACGAAGCTATCAGAAATATATACATATGCCCAATTTCAGGCTGATATATCAAATTCCTCTGTAGAAATAAGCAGGCACATACACTGCGCAAAAGTCATTGTAGGTGGCGACACCTGTCTTATGAACGAGAAAGCCATCAAAGACACATAGGTCAAAATATCAGGCCAATACATCAAACTTACCTTGAGTCTGATGCATGGGGCTGACCAGGCTTAGGTGAAATAGGCAGTTGCCCTGAGTGAACTGTGACAAATTTGCGAGCTGGCTCAGGCTACTGCACTAAGTGAACTCATGACCTGCACTTGGCTAGACTGAGTGAACTTTCGACCTGTACCTGGCTGCACTGAGTCAACTCTTGACCTGTTGCATAATCTGACACAGTTGGCAGTCCACATGCAGCCCTGAGGGGCATGACACCCATGAGGTGATCACATGGTGGTCATGAGGTGTTCACATGTCACCCATGAGGTGATCACATGCCTTGTGCCTGGCTGCACTGACTGAACTCTTGACCTATATCTGGCTGCACTGAATGAACTCTTGATCTGTTGCCAAATCTGAAACAGTTGGCAGTTTCTCAACCTATTTAAGGATACAATCTTGGTCTGTTGGTAAATCATACTAAAAGACTTTGGCTAAAATGCTTTTTTTTTCAAGCTGACATATTCATAAACTTTTTATCAAAATATCTAAAAAAACAAAAGATGCAGTTCTTTTATTGTTAAAGGTCCAATAATTCTGCCAAAAATCATTCAAGTAAACTTGAATAATTTTTGTGCAATATTACAGAAGTTATAATTGAAACAATAATTTTGCAGAAGAACAGTTTTGCAGTCCTCAGTTTGAAATAGACATAATAATGGCAATAAGACCAACTTAAGCTTTTCTGATATGATTGAAAGAACCATGTCCTAGGATAATTCTTTTGAAAAATTGAACGATTCAACTTGACAGTTTCATCAAACATTTTAAGATGAAAGAGGCTAAAATTATGAGTTTTTTTGCCCATAAAAAACAGGTCAATGTAGGTGGCACCACAACATCTGCAACTTCAAATATGAGTCATGTGACCAACATTTGCACAATACTTGGTAATGCTAGCTTCTGTCATTTCTGAGATTACTATGTCAGTATGCTTAATTGGCAAAATGACTGTTCAAATTTGTGTAACACCACTAAAATTCATCAAATGCAAACCATTTGAACAAACTTGAGAGGGCTTGCCTCTGGAATAATTTTTGTACAATAAGAAGACTTTTAAAGGTTTTTCAGCTTTTTCCCTTTAAAATCTTGAAGTAAATGCAGATAGCAAATAAATAGTCTGAATCCCATAACATTTGATATGTGACAGATTATTGCATTAGATCTAGGGATTGTAGCTCCTGCTATTCCTGAGAAATTATGGGTTAATGTACAGATGACAAATGACCCCGTACAAAAAAAAGTCAATGCAGGTGGTGCCACCAATACCTAAATTTCATATGTGACTCGTGACCAACACTGGCATAAAAATTGGTGATGATAGCTCCCGCCTTTTCTGAGATTGTCATTTTAGTATGCTTTTATGGACAGTTAGCTAAGTTTAACTTCCTGTAACTCAGCCAAAATTCACCGAACTTGAACCATTTGAACTAACTTCAGAGAGATGGTATAAAAGATTATTTCTGTGAAATATTGAATAATTAGGCTTGACTGTTTCTGAGGAGAAGATTTTTAAAGACTTTTAGCTTTTTCTCCATAAAATCTAAGAAAATGCAGAGATTTTCAGATGGCTAATTTTTTGCATTAAATTTCATGATACTAGGTCCAGTTGTTTTTGAAATAGTATGGGTTAACGACGACAACAGACGAAGCTAAACCATCGCATTAGCTCACAGGTTCGCAAAAAATTACTACAGATGCATATTGAATGCAAAATTATAATACAGATACATCTCACTGATGGCAAAATCTTGAATAAAGCTGAGTATGGATACCAATTATCCATGTACAGCCATCTTTATACACCTACAGAGAGCTGTATACCTGTAATTGTAAACATTGCCTGGCATGAGGAATATCTAAAATCATAAATCTACATTTTTTAAAAGCTTTTAAAAAACATTCTTGTCAATATTAACACTAGATAACCTGAAATCTAAATGTCTAGAGGCATGATGTAACAGATGCTAATAAACTGGTGCCAGTCTAGATGTATCTGCTTCACACAGCTAACATATTTGGTAAAATGACTCAATTCAATCTTTATAATTCAGCCAAAATTCATTCTTTGGAACCATAAAAGACAATTATCATAAGAATTATTCAAGGAATTATTCCTGTAAAATATTAAACAAGACCTACAGGCCTAATGCGAACCTGTGCATATGGATATACACCAGGTATAATGCTTCAATGCTGAACCACTACTTTTCATTTATATGAACAATACAAGTACTAAACATTTTGAACAAGAAACAATACACAAACATCACTGCTGAAATTCTGGCATGGGTGCACACAACACAAAAATTATTGTAGGTGGCACCACCAGTCTTGTATATGACTAAGCTATTTGACATGTACAAATATGCCCAATTTCAGGCTGATATATCAAATTCTTCTGTAGAATTAAGCAGGCAAATACACTTTGCAAAAGTCATTGTAGATGGCGACACCTGTCTTGTGAACGAGAAAGCCATTAAAGACACATAGACAGCTCAGAATATCAGGCCAATACATCAAACTTACCTTGAGTCTGATGCATGGGGATGACCAGGCTTAGGTGAGAAAGGCTGTTGCCCCCGAGTGTACTGTGACAAATTACTGGCTCAGGCTACTGCACTGAGTGAACTCTTGACCTGCACCTGGCTAGACTGAGTGAACTTTTGACCTGTACCTGGCTGCACCGAAGGAACTCTTGACCTGTTGCATAATCTGACACAGTTGGCAGTCCGCCAAAGCTATAAATAAATCTAGGCTGACCTTTTGCCTATTGCCAAATCTGAAATAGTAGCCACACAATTGCATAAGCTCACAGATTGGCTCCATATGCAGCCCTGAGGGGCATGACACCCATGAGGTGATCACATGATACTCATGAGGTGACCATGCTACCCCTGAGATGATCACATGCTGCCCATGAGGTGATCACATGCCTTGTGCTTGGTTGCACTGATTGAACTGTTGACCTATATTTGGCTGCACTGAATGAACTCTTGATCTGTTGCCAAATCTGAAGCAGTTGGCAGTTTCTCAACCTATTCAAGAAACATACACAATCTTGGCCTGTTATGTAACTCTGCTAAAATTTATCCAACACAAACCATTTGAACAAACTTGAGAGGGCTCGCCTCTGGGATCATTTCTGTAAAATATTGAACAATTTGGCTGGACTGTTTACAAGAAAAAGACTTTTAAAAGTTTTTTTCAGCTTTTTCCTTGTAAAATCTAAGTAAATGCAGATAGCAAAAATAAGCTGAATCCATCAACATTTGATATGTGACAGATAACTGCATAACATTTGGCGATGGTAGCTCCTGCTATTCCTGAGAAATTATGAGTTAGTGTACAGATGATATGTAATATCATAAATCTATATTTTTTAAAAGCTTTTAAAAACATTCTTGTCAATATTTTCCATTGATAACTTGAAATCTAAATGTCTAGAGTCATTATGTAATGGATGCTGATAAACTGGTGCTAGGCTAGATGTATCTGCTTCACACAGCTAACATATTTGGTAAAATGACTCAATTCAATCTTTATAATTCAGCCAAAATTCACTTTTTGGAACCATAAAAGACAATTATTTTAACAATGATTCAGGGAATCATTCTTGCAAAATATTAAACAAACTGGCCTCAGAATCATCATCAGTGGAAAAACGTTTTGTAGGTTTATAACTAATATGGGAAAATACAGCAAAATGGCAAAGTTCAGTTTCCCATAACTCAGCCAAAAATCACTGACTCAAAACCATTTGAACAAACTTGAATTATCAACATCTAAGGATAATTAATGTGTGAGATTTAAGAATTTGGCCCAGTGGTTTTTGAGAAGAAGATTTTTGTAGCCACTTAGCTAACATGGGCTGTTATGGCATATGACTAAATTCAGCTTCCCATAACTCAGCCAAAAGTCACTGAACTGAGACCATTTGAACAAACTTGAATTATCAACATCTAAGGATAATTAATGTGTGAGATTTAAGAATTTGGCCCAGTGGTTTTTGAGAAGAAGATTTTTGTAGCCACTTAGCTAACTTGGGCTGTTATGGCATATGACTAAATTCAGCTTCCCATAACTCAGCCAAAAGTCACTGAACTGAGACCATTTGAACAAACTTGAATTATCAACATGTAAGGATAATTAATGTGTGAGATTTAAGAATTTGGCCCAGTGGTTTTTGAGAAAAAGATTTTTGTAGCCACTTAGCTAAAATTGGCTGTTATGGCATATGACTAAATTCAGCTTCCCATAACTTAGCCAAAAGTCACTGAACTGAGACCATTAGAACAAACTTCAGAAAGCACAACCCTAGGATCATTTCTGTGCGATATTAAACAATTTGGCCATTTCGTTTCAGAGAAGAAGTTATTTGTAGCTGTCAGTATGATACGGGCACTGATGACCCCCGTACAAAAAAGGCCAACACAGGTGGCGCCACCAATACCTCAATTTCAGATATGACTCCTGTGACCAACATTGGCATAAAATTTGGTGATGATAGCTCCAGCCGTTTCTGAGACTGTAATTTTACTATGCTTTTTTGGACAGATGACTAAGTTCAACTTCCTGTAACTTGGCCAAAAATCACTGAACTTAAACCATTCGAACAAACTTGAGAGAGATTGTTCCAGGAATCATTTCTTTAAAATATTGGACAATTTGGCAGCATGGTTTTGGAGAAGAACATTTTTCAATGTTCTTTAGCTTCTTCCTCATAAAATCTAAGAAAATGCAGTTAGCCAAGAAATAAGCAAAATCCGATAAAATTTTTTTGATGACAAATTTTTTGCAAAAAATTTGGTGATGCTAGCTCCTGCCTTTTTTTGAGATAGCTACTACACACGACGGATGAGAGAAGACGGACAACGCCACACCATTGCATAAGCTCACAGATTCGCTAAAAATACAGGTGGCACCACCACTTATTGGGAATTGGCAAAACTAGTCTTGGTCAATATTCAAGGCAAGTTTCATGACAATCCATGCATTAATTATCAAGATATTGGAGGTTTTGTATCATTGTCTGTCCGTTAAAATTAACAAGGCACAAATCGTAACCACTAGACCTGGAATCTTCTTACTTTACATCCAGGGAGGTCCGTGGAAAATCTCCTTGGGAACCTGGAATTAGGTCTGTGTTACCCATATTCTCCAAGCTATGGGGCTCCGATGTACATCCAGAATAATGAAAATTTGAGACAAAAGCTCAAATATCTGAACAACTAATGCATTGATCACCTTAAATCTTTGCATGGATATTGATCATGAAATGTTTCATCAGTTCTGCAGACTGGTGGCGCCACCTGTATTTTTTTGATTTTTTACAATTTTTTTTCTCTATTTTTTAGACCTTAAAAGATGCCGTCGTCTGTTAACAGGGAACATATCGTAACCAATGGACCTGGAATCTTCTCACTTTACATCCAGAGAGGTCCATGAAGTCTTCCTGGAAACCTGGTCATCTGTTAACAGGGCACAAATCATAAACGCTGGACCTGGAATCTTCTGTCTACACATGCAGGGAGGCCCATGAAAAATCTCGTTACCCAAAACCTGTGAGCTATGGGGCTTCGAAGTACCCCCACCCCCCCCAAAAAAAATAATAGAAAATTTGATACAAAAGCTCAAGTATCTGTAAAACTTATGCATCTATCGCCATGATTCTTTGAATGGATATTGATCATGGAGTGTTTCATCAGTTTCTGCAGACTGGTGGCACCACCTGTATTTTTTCGATATTTTACCATTTTATTTATCTTTTTTGAAACCTTAAAAGATGCGGTCATCTGTTAACAGGGCACAAATTGTAATGACTAGACCTAGAATCTTCTTTCTTGACATGCTGGGATGAAAAGTCTCGATGGAAATCTGAAATTAGGTCTCTGTCACCCATATTGTCCGAGCTATGGGGCTCAGAAGAACCCCCCAGAATAACTAAAAATTTTATCCAAAAGCTCTGGTATCTGAACAACTAGTGCATTGTTCGGCATTATTCTTTGCATGCATATGCATCATGGAGTGTTCCATCAGTTTCTGGTGACCAGTGGCGTCACTTGTATTTTTTTTTATTTTTTACAATTTTTTCTCTATTTTGAGACCTTTAAAGATGCAGTCGTCCCTTAACAGGGCCTGGATTGTAACCACTGGTCCTAGAATCTTCAAACTTGACATCCAGGGAGATCTGTAAAAGTCTCCTTGGAAACATGAATTAAGGTCTCTGTTACCCATATTTTCTGAGCTATGGGGCTTATAAGCAATCCTCAGAATAATTAAAATAGATACCAAAGTAGGACACAAATCATAACCATGGGGCCCAGAATCTTCTAACTTGACATCCTGAGAGTTCCTAAAAAGTTCTCCCATGAAACCTGAAATTGGGTCAAAGTTAACCTATATTCTCACAGTTTTGGGGTATGTTTGAGCACCCCAGAAATAATGCAAAATACACACAAATTGCAAGTTTCCTAATTAAAAAGGCTGGTTGGAATGTCATCAAATTTGTTGTGCTTATGGGTCTTGATGAACTTAAGCTAAAATGCATCCACAATGATGACACCTATCTTAATTAGTTGTCTGTGCAAGGACATACTATCAACATGTCAGTCGGCTGAGCGTCATGACCCACAGGTCACTATTATTCTAGGGGTTACTAACAAGCCCCATAGCTCGGAGGATATACGTCGCAGTGACCTAATTTCAGGTTTCCAAGGAGAATTTTAATTGACCTCCTTGGACATTGACAAAGAGGTTTCTAGGACCAGGAGTTACAATTTGTGCCTGCTAACGGACGACTGGACGGGCAACGGACAAAGCCCCATTACTATGCCTCAGTTGACTTACAGTCAGCTGAGATAAAAATTCCATTAAATATTGTATTAAGAAAAGAATTGACCATGATGCACTGTAAGCCTGAAGTAAGTACCGGCCAATAACAGTCCAGGACGTTGCTTGAGAAGTCATGCCTGCACCGGGACAACATCACTCGTCAACCACAGGCACTCGTTTCCAGCACTAAAATGGCCTAGAAACCGTAGACACAATGAGTATGGGCGATATACCCATTACATATCTCCCATACTCAATGTGTCTACGGTCTCTAGGCCATTTTAGTGCTGGGAACAAATGCCTGTGCTTGACAACCAGCACTTGCCAACCATCTACCACTAGTACTAAGGAGAAATTACTACCAGTGAATTCATCTGTCAGGAAAAGCAACAACCAGCAATGTACTGTCAGGATAAGATAGTACATAGTATATTGGATAGAAAGTAACTGCTTAGTGGTGAAATTATCCAAAGCCAATAGTGCGTATGCACTTAATCCGCGGGCAATCTAATGTAGGGGCAAACAAGCTAGGGGCACAGCATCTGGACATCGATCAGATTCAGTCTGTATCACAAGCTGACCACTCAGGGTTACAGTCTTATCATTGCTCAATCTTTAAATATGAATACAAATTTCAGCAAAAAAATCAGTTAAAAAGTTAGTCGTATCTGAAAGAAAGAAGGGGTGTAGCAGCACAAGCAAAGACAGCTAATTGACCTGTGTAATGCTAGCCATGAAATGGGATTAGAGATGGACCAAGATGGCTTGATTGAGGACAGGGAGTAAGTACAGGATGATAAGTTTACTTCATCTGACAAAATCAAGCTTGAAAATCAAGGAATATTCAAAGAAGGAGGCACACAAAACCTGGGTGTCTTACCAGTCCTGACAGTGTTAGACATTTACAATTATTTAATATCGTTTGATGAGTAAAATATGAGAAACCTCAGGGAATGCTTTAACATGATAGGGTACACCATGGCGAAGGATGGGTTTGTCATCGAGGTACATCAGTATCACAGGGATACTTACTTTGCAGTATAGAGTGAAGTGAAGCCAAGAACATGGGAGAAGGACCCTGTCACTAATTAAACAACTACAATGTATGGGTGATCCTAAGCAATGTCTCTGATGTCACTCGCATTCATGCAGGGTACTGTTCCTGTAAGGGGGCCTAGATGGGGGTTGCTGACCGGTTGTAGCTACATTGTTTGACATTGTTAGATATATGGATGATAATTCTACCACAAGTGTCACCTCGGGCACATGTATGTGGACTAGAAAAGGTAGTAAAAGGGAAGAGTCTGTGCCTGTGACCCTGCTGGAGACATCTATTCAGGGAAAATCTAAGAATGCCAGCTCAGCCACAGAAGACAGGTACAACCCTGTACCTGAGGGAGTGAAATAACCTTCTGCTGATGAAATTTTTAAGCACATACAGATTTGTTGCCCAGAAGCCTGCATCTTGAACACAATGTTTACAAACAAAAGACAGAAGCAAACGAATGATACAGTAACACCCCTTACAGTTTTGTCACCTATAGAAATATAGGTATTTACCTTTCAACGCACAGCAGATGTGGCTCATCATGTTTTGAGGACTGTTTTTTACCTTTTATGAAATACACAGATGCTGAAATAAAGAAAATAGAGTCTGTAACTAGAGGACAGAAGGAAAACAAGAACTGTTTTATTATGAGAAGGGGTTTACTGACAGTATAAAGATTGTATCAGGTGACGCATTCAACGGATGGTGATAAAACAGCCAGGGCCCTCCTGATAGTGGTCTGAATCAGGCTGCATTACCTCATGCTGTCAGATACAGGTGCAAGTTTAGTCAAAGGCTATAAACACTTTTATCAAGTCCAACAGGTATCAACACAGAAAGTGTTATCTGACAATCAGGCCTGTACATAAGCCCTGATACCCCCAGCATAGGGGCAAGTCCAGATGGTATATTAACATACAAGACGTGGTGATAGTTTGTTAGAGGTTAAGTACTTTTACAGTAAGCGTAATTTCCATGCAAAGGTTGCCATGACTCTTTCAGACATTTTTCAAATGGTTGATGGATTTTTAATCATGAATAAGATGCATCCTTACTATTGCCAAATCCAGGGACAAATGTCCTGCACTGGAATTCACACGTTTACAGATTTGTTAAACAAAGGAATACATAGTATCAAGGTTAACTTTGATTTTGACCTTTTGCATGGGTCACTGCACAAACTAATAATCTTTTATGAAAGACATTTCTTGCCAGCTGTTACAGAAAACATTGACAAACTGACAGAGTGAATGGTATGTACTTAAAGTGTTCTCCCACAAGTTTTATTAAGCTCACCTGTTGTAGGTTACAAGTAACTGCTAATACATTCGCTATTTGGTTAATCAAATACCTCATTTTGACTGGAATTGCATTTAAAAGCAGTTTAAAGGTCTTCATTCTACATATTGCATGTTCCACATGAATTCTGACACTGGCAATATTTATGGATCTTTTTATTGCCCTTGACCCCAAAGCTTTACCATGACTGAAAGCTTGCATGTCGAGGGTAGCTTTTCTGGACAATAACAAATGCTGTATATTGAAACCACGATCAGCCATTATGTCATCCCCCTCTGCTGCAGGATCTAGCCATTCAAACATTGATTTTAATATGGCAACATTGGGATAACCAGTGTACCTAAAACAAGGAGTGTCACCCCGGCAAATTTAAGCAATAAATGCTCCTTTGATTAAAGAGTTTATCTTAGGCTTTGACATCACATTAGATGATCCACATTGCTGGCACTTGAAGGTGGACCCCTGCTGCTCTTCTGCCTGGCCTCTGTGAACACCTAGTTCTTGATTGTTTCTTTGATCACGCAGGGAGAAAAAAATGATTCTGCTGCCTCTAACTTTGAGAATTTCACTTTGAGTGGCAATGGGCTTCTCTCCACTGGTCTTTTCCTTGCTTTAGGGGTTCTCTATTTTTGATCATAAGGGTCAGCAGGTAATGGATCGGGATTTTCTGCCATTGGCCATCTGTCCACAAAATGCTGTAAAATAAGTTCATTGATAGTTATTTGTTGCACACATAATAAATGTTTATCAACAAATATGTTGTTTTCATCATTTCATTCGATTTCATAGTTTTAATGTGCTGGGAATGATTATTTGAAAAATAAAACTTTTTTTTAAGTATGCACTAAAACTATGAAGGTATGTGTATAGATGAGATTCCCAGTATAAAAAAAAATTATATATACACATATATATATATATGGTAGATTTTCTATTATTGTTATACAAGCAACAAAGTTTATACTCGATTATAGTTATATAATACTAGCTGATAGACCCGGTATACCGGGCTTATTGCCGGGGTTGGGGAGATTTATTAACTGAGATGTGAAATGTTGGCTCATTTTTTTTTAATCCGAAAGTTAACAGAAAATATTGGTTTTCAGTGGGAAACTGTCTCCATAAGATATGTATAAACATTTTGGCACGACTGCAGAATAACTCACGCACCTCTCTGAGGCACAACACTTCTGTGAACAGAAAACGTTTCTATGTACAGCTGCTTGTATCTTAATTTTGCCACTTACTTTTAAATTACATGAATCCTTAACATCATACCGTCCGTCCGTATAAACTCATAATCTGGTGGAGACAGTGCGTGAGTGATCCTGCAGTCGCTCCAATATTTTTAACATTCATTTTGTGGTTTTGTCCTCGTGGCAAGAAATTTATACCCCGGTATGTTTACCTTGATGACCTGGCCAGTGATGGTGTTGACATTGCGAACCGGAATGAGACGCGGGGGCATTCAGGTTTTCGATGATATTTGACTGGATTCTATCGGTGGACGTATAAAGATAAGGTTGATGTGAGGAACACATGAAAGATTTATTAAATGTACGTTGCAAGGAAACTGTTCCTGAAGAAAGAAACAGAAATATGCATACCTCGTAAGTAACAGAAGCGGACCGAACGGAATTCCATGCAGAGGGTCCGTATTCATTTTCAACCGCCGCAATGTTTTTTTTTTTTTTTCACCGTATCAGACAAATTTTGAGGCCTGAAACCCCAGACACCACTCCACCCCACCCACGCATGTTCCTGAAATTGGGACCTTGAATTAGGTTTTGTCATTAATCCTCCTGGGTTGAACTCTCCATTTCATAAAGCGAGAAACATGTGGATTTCTCTTTTACTGACCACGCACGTGGGTCAAATCCCTCATTGAAAGCAAGCGTTATTCATATGAACAATAGTCCTTATAGTGTTAGGGGTTAAGTGACCAAGATGCACGCATTCCGGTAAGTGCCGAAGACAGTTCGGCTGTGCTCGGTAAAAAAATGGAAAAATCACTCAAAATTATATTTATATTAACAATTATTTATTTTCATATCGCCTATGTCACTGCGGGGATAATAACCTTTAAAATGATGTGTGGCACAATATTGTACACAGCGCGGTTTTAGAGAACATTGCGCACAAACGTGAACTGAATTCCTTTTATAAGTATTAGATTACATACCTTTGTACAGATGTACTTGTCAATTTTGTCTACATTCAGTTGATGATGTGGTCGTCCACAGAGCTTTATCCAGCGTTTACACTTCTCCAGGTTGGTCTTTGGCTTGGGGAATGGTACAAAATCAATTCCCTTCATGTGTTTCTCTGTGCTTGTATCTGGTTCACTGTTGCGTGTGACCCAAAAACACCTTTTTTGTCTATCTAAAGCTTTATGACAAACTTGCAATTACACGAGGAGAATAAATACAGGTTCCGCGATGTGCACACTGAGCCATATGCTAAAACACTGTCCAGTGCCCAGCCTAGCCCCACTGTTTACCCCCACATCAGCCTGCCAGCTGCATAAGGAGATTGACCCCTATTAAAGGTTTCTTCGTCAAACGAAAATATTTAATGACCTTTCAGGGTCGAAGGACCATTAAAGTATTTATTAAGCACCACACATGTATTCGAGGTTTCTCATGTATACCTAATATATTTACTGATCTGTCATATACAGAATGTGGAGAGATATCAGAATCTGGTTGGTTATCAATTTATCACACTTCGTTAGTTCTTCATTGCGCATGCGCAGAATTCGTAGTCGGGGTTCCACATGTGATAGCCAGTCTTTTTCTCTTGCGCCATGCTACTGTACAATACGTCGCAAGAATTTAACTATTTTTCATGAGGGTCTTCATGCACCGGTGCACGTTTTGTCCTCCTCGGCAGTCATGGACCAAAGACCAGAATGTGTTGGAGGTAAGATTCATCCTCAACTGTCAAATGATAAAAGTACTAACATAATAATTAGTTAAATTTGTCTTGCCCGGGAGCTGGGCTCTGTTGCTCCCTCAGTAGGCCTACCGGCGGGTAAATAAACCTGAATTCGGAAAGAACAGATAATTAATGTATTTCGCTTTTACCGGCGATATGGATGAGCGGTGTAATTAATTAATCAACACGCGCCCTACCTTACCCCCAAATTAATACAATGAACTGTTCTGTTTGACCGATCGGCGGAATGTTTTGTCGAGACCCCATTGCGGTCATATTCATTAGGCTATAGTCACACATTCCCGGTTTTGGCGTCCCGGTGGCACTATGGTTGGACTCCGTAGTTAATCGAAGCCAATCCTAGTTAGACCGTACTCGAACCTAGTGACCCGTAGTCAATCCTGATCAACCGTCTTCAATCGGCAACGTGTCCCGATGGAGTTTTGCGTGCAATACTTTGCCGGGGTCAATCGGGGTGAAAATGGAATCGTAGTAGAACCCTACCAGAGCCGTGGTAGAACCCTAGTGCCACCGCCGTAGCCGTAGTGGCCCGTGGGGACCCCTAGTTCCACCTTGCGCTTCCAAAATAGCCTTCCGGGTACGGTTCACGTACGGTTCACCAGGGCAGCAATCTATGGTGGTCCATGCATAAGTCTCATTCTCGTGTCGCGCTTCGCCTGTCGCGCCTCGCGTCTCCCGCCTCGTGCATTAGCGTTATCTTTACTAGACTCTGAATATCAATTGCAAATATTACTTTATTAATTGTAAAGTATTCTAAATGTAGAATCAAATTATCTCATCTGTGAAGTTGTCACTTGCATAAAGTATTAGATAATTTCCACATTTAAAAATAAATAAAATATTTAGTCTCTGCAAAGGCCTGTTTTAGCTTTGAAACCTTATGCATAAATTAGAGGTTTTTTATCCGGCAGGCTAAAATTGTTATCAAAAATAAAAATATAAATATGATTACAATTATATATATTATCATCATATCCGCCGGAGATGATATGTGCATTTGTTAAAGTTCTGTGATGTTGATGAAGATTGTAACTGAGGATTTAATACGATTTCGTATTAAATCCCTATGCTCGTTGTCAAAGGTTTTTCAGGGTTTTTTTCGTGTTTGTGAGTTTGTTGATGTGTTGCTGAATGAAAACACATTCGCTGATTCAAGTTAACAATAAATAACAGCTTTATTCGGCGCTTCTTACACACATTGGTCTCGCCCTCTACTCGCCTTGCTTTCCGGGCTTTTTCGGGCTTTTCGTGCTACTTGGTTTCCTGTACTACCCATGTACACCACTACCGCCACTTGTAAACTCTAGCTCCCCTCTGGACTTTAAGCTTAAGTGCAGCTAGATTTACTATGGGGAATCGCCCTTGCATATTCCAATCTTGATTTTGAATTAACTCAGTCTTTTTCATCTGCTCACCTCGCCAGCCCGTCAGAAACTACCACGTGTATTTTGTCTCTCCCCGCTGACTCTCTAGCTTCCCTACTAACATCATCTATCATTGGCTGACCGGCCAATGGTCACTCATTTAAACTAATTTCGATTGGCTAAATCAAACCAACTGGATTTTACCTGAGGCTGTAACTAAATCTAAGCTGAAGTGGTGGGCTGATCATCGAGTTTTATCGAAAGTCAGTCAAATTTAACGATTTGCAACGTCGGGTAATATCTTTCATTATGGGAATTAAGAGCATCTAAGAATGTTAGGCCTATAGAGGGGTTGTTTTTCTAGCACATGAAGGCAGATTTTACGGGCCCAGGTGCGCTAGGGGCAGATCATACCCAAATAAAATTTCAGACTAGTCCAAAAAAAGTCCGAAATCCAAATACTCGACTCGACAAAGAATATTTTAAGAACGGCCTAAACAGCAGCACCTTGTATCGGTTGAATAGATTATTTCTAAGAGAATCTCGCAAAATTGGCATATACCTGGAGAATTTATGGAGTATTTTAACGCCATCCCGCCCATATTTTGAAATGTACATCTCGTTAGAAAACTCTCCGCTAATTCTGCAGCTCCCTCTGAGTTAACAGATAATAAGTTTAATAAGTCCTCCGTTCTCGCATCTAGCTTGTAATACTCAGTTACATACTGAAGTTATTTGGGAACACAGACTCATTATATGAAGCAAAAGGAAGAATAATTTTTGCCTATAACATAAAGGCATTCTGGAAAGAAAACAATCATTATTATGATGTAATCGATAGTTGCCTTTGGTAATCGAGCGCTTGAAAGTGGCAGCAAACCAACTGACTTTCGATAAAACTCGATGATCGGCCCACCACTAGGTCAAGGGGATTTTAGTAGGATGTCAGGAGAGTCTGCTACTGACCAATTCTGGTGATGGAAAATACTGACAAAAAATCGAAATTATATAAATACCAGCCTCAGCATCCTTCTCTGCAATTCTTGATTAACCAGTTTTATGGATTTACCTTGCTGATGAGGTCATGAGGCCCCTTTTCACTTTGTCTCTTTTATCCAAAGTATATTTCAACGCGCAGTTCTGTTTGTGGAGTTCTAAACGGAAAATATACAGTTGTAATTCTGGATATGTGCCAGTCTAAAATTAAAAAAATTTTCTTCCTGTCACAGAATGGAAACCCACTCCATGTTCATGAGTGATAATTGAACTTCGGCACTCATTCACATCAAAGCTCTGGTCCAAGTTTGATTATATTCTGTTATATTTCTGTAATCATGATATATATTATATATTTTCTGTATTTACTTTCATAATCCATTTATTATATTCATATATTATATAAATAAGCAATATATTCAACCTCTATATCAGCTGGTAATGGTTCAAACATAAAATATTAAAAGGCGGTTTCTGAATATCCTGGTCCCTTGGCCTCCAATTGCTTTACACGTGGCCCCTGTTGGCCTAATTTTGTGCTGATGAGGATCTTTTGATTAAAAGTTTGTTCATTTCTAACATTACCTTAATATATATGCTGTTTTGTCTTTGAGGCACTGAGAGTATTCCTCCTCTTTGTTCTTATGGGTAGAGATTGGACACCTCATTAGACTGATTCCCTGCCTGGGACTGATCCTTGGTAGCTACATTCCTGTTTTTCCTTTTCAGTTTTGTTAATATCTAATTAAGTATTTTAAACCGCTCAAACGTCGAAGTGCATAGAAATGACAAATGAAGGGTTCTCATAGGCGCCGTGCGGGCGCCGGTAAGCACCGTAGTGGACCCTAGTTAACCGCAGTTGAACCAACTCATGCCGCACTGTCACCCTACCAGAGCCGGGATGACCGTACTTGTTATAAAGTGACGAACTCCGGCTCAACTACACAGAACTTATTATATCCATAACGAGGCTGACTCGCAGGTCATGGGTCAAATGACGTTTCGCTTAGACTGGTACCTTCCACAACATCCTTTTCTCAACCAAAAATTAAGAAAATTGTCATATCAGAGATCGTTAAACTTGCATTAAGAGTACGTAAAATTACTGTTGAACAATTACTGGCGCGCTCTCTTTTTTTTAATGTATTACTTTGCTAATGCCCTCATGGCATTCATGGATTGTAATGGATCCTTATTAAAGACATTATAAGCAATAACAATGAGTCCTTATTTCTGTGTTACACATGATGTCATGTGGTTTAAACTACTTAGGACTAAATTTATACTGATTCTACTGAACATTTATACATAGTCTTTGAATCTCTCAGGCGGTTTGGATACTCTTCCACACCTTGTTATAACACTCGTGGGTATCTCTGATGAGGGGTTCACTTCCTCATTACGCGTAGGGGCGGACATGTCAGAGGTATCAGGGTCGACAGGCTGGTCAGCTGGTGTGTTTGACTCAGTGTTTGTATTGTTTGTACCGGTAAGCTGAGTCTCCGCGTAATTAGACGGGTCTTCTGCATCAACAGATTCTCTTATATGAACTCGATTGCGTCTGTAGCTGCGACCATCAACTTCTTCTTCGTAACCTCTTGGGGCAAGTTTTGCAGTTACAACTCCCGCTTTCCAATTCGCGTTTTTAGCGTGTGGCTGTACTTTAGTTCTCACTGGTTGACCTATTACAAGTTCTGGTAACGGGCGAGCATTTCTATCATAGTAGGTCTTGGCTTTCTTTCTCCTCTGTATAACTTGCTGTGGTACTTGTTGTTCCACTTTGGGGGCATAAAGCGTGTCTTTGCATGGTAAGAACGATCTGGTGCGGCGTGACATTAATCTTTGAACTGGAGAACTGTCCATTCCTGGTGTTGGCGTATTTCTCCATTCCAATATGGCCTTCCACATATCTCCATTAGTGCGTTTGGACTTTTTGATTAGTCCTTTAGATATTTTGACCGCTGACTCGGCCTTTCCGTTGGACTTGCTGTGATGTGGACTAGACGTTAGGTGGGCAAAATCCCAATTTTGTGCAAACAGGCTGAACTCTTGTGACGCACAATTAGGTCCATTATCTGAGATCAGCACATTCGGTATTCCATGATTTGCAAATATTGGTTTGGTTTTGCTTATAAGGTACTCACTGGACATTTTATCCAACTCACAAACTTCAATGTAGTCAGAGTACAAGTCTACAAATACACAGTAGTTCTGACCATCCAGTTCAAAACAATCACTGGCTACTACTTGCCAAGGCGTTTTTGGTATGGGGTACGTCATCAATGGTTCTTTGGCTAAGGCAGGTTGGAATTCTTGGCATGTAGGACATCTCTGCACTGCTTGCGTTAGATCTGCATGCATTCTCGGCCAATACATGATATTTCTTGCAGTATTTGTGGTACTTTGGATACCTAAATGTGAAGCATGTGCTCTTGCTATCATATCACGTCTCATTACTGTAGGTATGACAATTCTAGTTCCTCGAAATACTAGTCCATTCTGAGTGGCTAACTCATCTCTATACGGCCAGTATTCACGTATGCACAAAGGTACCTCAAATTTGTCATCAGGCCAACCGCTGCTGATCGTATTCATCAGTGTTTGTAAAGTAATGTCTCTGTTAGTTTCTAATTTGATCTTGTTCAAACGGTTATCAGTAACAAACACGTCATCATCCATGTTGGTTTGTGCCAGTTCGTCTTAAAGTTGGAATATCATATATTCTGGAGTGTCTGGTTCAACTTTGTGCAATGGCAGAGCCGCTCTTGATAATGTGTCACTTATGTACATTTTTGGTCCTGGCTTATACTCAATTTTCAGAGAGTATTTCTGTAGTCTGAGTCTCATTCTCTGCAGACGTTTCGGGCTTGTGAGTATTGGCTTCTTGAATATGGCCATCAAGGGTTTATGGTCTGATTGTATCAATACGTCTTTCTTTCCCAGTATATACTGATCGAATCTCTCTGTTGCATACACAATTGCTAGGCACTCTTTCTCAATTTGTGCGTAGTTGCGTTCTGTTTTGGTTAGTGCACGTGATGCATACGCGATTGGATGTCCCTCTAGCCTTAAAACTGCTCCTAGGCCAACATCTGAGCTGTCACATTCTATAGTCACGTCTTCATTCACATCAAAGTAACGTAGCACTGGAGCCTGTGTGATCAGTGTTTTGATTTTGTCCATTGCTTCAGTGTGGAGTGGTAACCACTTGAACTCAGTGTCTTTATCAGCGAGACGACGTAGTGGTTCACAAACTGAACTCAGTTGTGGCATGAACTTTGCCAGGTATGTGACAACTCCTAATAGTCGCTGAACTCCTTGTGCGTCTGTTGGGGGAGGCATATCAAGAACAGCTTGTACCTTGTTTGGATCTGGGGACAATCCCTTGTCACTCAGTATATGTCCCATGTAGGAAACATTATTCAGTTTGAACTTGAGTTTGTGTTTGTTCAACTTAAGTCCTCGGTCTCTACATCGCTCCAATAAAGCTAGAAATGCTTTGTCATGAGAGACGAGTGCTTCTGCTTCTGTATTCCCTAATCCATATATGATGATATCGTCAGCGATGACTTCAACATTGTCAAGACCTTCAAGACATTCGTCAAGGCGTCTTTGGAATTCCTCCGGTGATGAGCTCAGTCCGAAGGGCAAACGCAACCATCGGTATCGGCCGAATGGTGTCCAGAATGTGTTGAGCAAACTTGATGGTTCATCAAGACACACTTGCAAGTAGCCATCTTTGGCATCGGCTACTGAGAAGATTCTGGCTTTTGCAAGACGTGGTGCGACATCATCAAATGTGGGTAATGGATAATGGTTTCTCTGGATCGCCTTATTAAGATTCTGAGGACCCAAGCAGAGTCTGAGCTTATTTGGCTTTCTAACTGCAACCATGCCGTTGATCCATGGTGTTGGCTCCGTAACTTTTTTGAGCACTCCCATTTTTTCTAGGTCAGCTATTTGCCAAGTCCTGAGAAGACATCTTTGTAGTCTTGTAACACTTTATCTTTGGTGAGGTTGAGCGCATTTGTGAGAGAGTTCACCAAACAATCTTGATTGAAGCTAATTAACTGCAGTGCTTCACATGCCTTGCCAGACAATAAAGACGTGTGACCTTCCTCTACAATTTCAAAATGTATCTTTCTTGTAATGTCATTGGCTGTGCATCGTAGACTGGCTGAACCTATTGGCTGGATGTATGAATTGTTATATGCTTTCAGCTTAGTATTTGATTAACGTGGCGGGTCACTGGAAATTCTACAGTAGTCTTTGTAGTTCAAAGTGCTACACGTGCTCCAGAATCCAATTGAAATTTCACTGGTATAGTTGTATCACTGTTAGGTGTTTTCACTTTGACCTCAACATAATATTGTGTTTTAGCCGTTTCAGTTTCTATACTATATATGCTTTCACTACTGCTTTCATCACTGTTTTCATCACTTTTCTCTTCCAATACATGATGGACTTGTTGTGTGCTTCTGCGTGTCCTATAACTTCTCTTTTGCCTAGAACTGCTTGTTGCATTATTTCCTTTAGATCTGTACATTTTAGCAAAATGGTTTTGACGATTGCAGTGTGTGCATGTTTTTTCCGTATGCTGGACAACTGCCTTTTTGGTGTCTGTTGCCACAATACTTGCAATTGTTTATCATATAACTTGTTTTAGATTTGTTCACATGTCGTTGTTATCTTGACTTTGCAAAATGTACAGTGTCTGTGTTTGTATGTTCCATATTCTGTAATTGTGCTGCTGCTGTTTCACTTGTTCGGCATATGTCCAGTGTTTTCTGTAGTGTTAAATTTGGTTCACGAAGCAGACGTGCTCTAGTCTGATGACACTTGATTCCAATAACGATTCTGTCGCGCAGCATTTCATCCAATAATGAGCCATAATCACATGTAGCAGCTGTTTTTCTCAGTCTGTTTACAAACTGACCGACCGTCTCTCCGGTTTTGCTGTGTACATGAATTAAACAGATATCTTTCATAGATAGTGTTCTTAGACTTCTGAAAATGTTCTGCCAGTTTCATTAAGATTGTATCACTGTCAGAGCGGTCTGTTTCTGATAGCGGCAAGTTTTTATACACGGTGACATTCTTTTCCGGTCACAGCTAACAAGGTGGCTACGCGTACTGCATTACTCTTTTTGTCAATTTCTGTAGCCACTTCATAGTTTTTCCAGCTATCACTGAAAAACTACCAGTTGGAGGCTAAATCTCCTTTCATATCCATTTTCTCTGGAGGAGGTATGACATGCATTGGGGCCGACATTGCCATCATGAAACTTTTCGTGTGTTCGGTTCATAAGCGTTAAAATCTTGTCACTCACCCATCTGCAGCCGTGAAAATCCAGTGCACGTGTCTTGATGCAAAACGGTAATCCGTACATGTGAATGCCCAGCGCCGTGTACAAACTGAGTTCAAACAGGTTCGTCTGACCGCATATTGTAATGTCCGTAAGTCCGAGGGTGAGGAACGCATGCATCTAAGTACTGACAGCATTTACATACATCACTGGCCCGTGGATCCAATTATTTGGTGCTTCTGACACCATGTTATAAAGTGACGAACTCCGGCTCAACCACACAGAACTTTATTATATCCATAACGCAGCTGACTCGCAGGTCATAGGTCAAATGACGTTGCGCTTAGACTGGTACCTTCCACAACAGTACTGGCGACCTTTAGGCACCCTATTAGGGCCGTAGTTAAATGATGTTAATCGGCATGAAACGTACTATAACTCTAGTGGAACCGTAAATAGCCCGTAGGAGAACCTTACTGAAACCTTAGAAGGACCGTGAGTACATAATTTATCCCAGTTTTAGACTGCGGTCAACCGTAGCAGAGGGGCACCAGGATGCGCCGGGGTAAACAGGGACCCACAACCGGGAATGTGTGACAGGGGCCTTAGCGCGTCATACATACGTGAAATTATTTGATCCGCGTAGTGTATTTTGATTGAGGTTTCTACATGCTTTGATTGCTCGATCCGGCCATGACATATCGCTTGGTGTATTTTTGCCACCGCTTTGTCGGCACTATTTTCATGCGCAGGGATTCGGACTTCCGGTGCTTTCAATGCCAGCGCTAAGTCGGACCATGGTATTTTCAGTATGTATTCACAGCAGTAGTTTTTTTCCACTCTTAGAATTAGACGATGAACTATTTATCCATTGCACAAGAACCTGCCTTCTCCCTGATTTCCATTGCACGTTTGCGCCGCATAGTCCAGTTGCCAAGCCGTATAACCTTGTACTACTGTGGAAAGATTTTTTATTGCGGATTTTTGTTCTCCAAAGGCTCCCGAATCGGAACCCATCGGGTGCCAGGCTAGCACCCTTGGGCAATTTTTTTTTTTTGCTCAATTCAAAATGGCCTCCGGTGCCTATTTTTAAATAATACTATATTTAAGTTAATTACAATATACTTTTAACAAACAGTCTGCGTGACATAAAATTTCACAAAATGTCACAGAAATGAGTACATACTATAAAAAAATGATAATTATGATTTAAAATGGCCATCAAAATGGCTGTCATTTCCCGAAATACAGTATTTTTTTAAAATTCCGGAGGTTAAACCATGGAGTGAAAGTTGGTGATTAGTTGGTGGGCTCTTGTGGGTCGCTCTTTAATATATGTATCAAAGCATTATATATCCATTAACATTTAAAATTACATC
Source organism: Sipunculus nudus (assembly GCA_026874595.1). Classification (NCBI taxonomy): domain Eukaryota; kingdom Metazoa; phylum Annelida; class Sipuncula; order Golfingiida; family Sipunculidae; genus Sipunculus; species Sipunculus nudus. The sequence goes on along the minus strand of CM049317.1, from coordinate 40,338,974 downwards.
CGTGGATTGAAATAATAAAATAATAATAATAATAATAATAATAATAAATAATAATAAAAATGATAATAATAATACTAATTAGTTCATTCAGAGTGCCAAGATTCCTGTCTTTTGTAGCAGCATGTAACATTAAAACTAGCCCCTTGATTAGAAAAGTTCATCGTACAAGCACCGGAGCCACGTCAAGGCCAGCTAGTTTGTCCAGAGTTAATTTTATTTTTTCCCCTTTTTTCTTTTTTTTTTTTTTTTTTGGTTTTAAACTTACCCATAAATACGTTTAAACGTTTAAGAAACAACAAAATCTTGTAATGTTTACCATAAGAAAGCTAAAACACTATTTATGAGTTTTCCATTCTCATTACATCACTTATCGTTTTCTTTTGAATCTTACTTTGTATTTCCAAGAAATTATTTTATTCGTCAGTGCAGAAGTTTACTTAATAAAATAGTGAATCTATGAGTCTTACAAGGGATGCATTTCTATTGAATGCTTCGTCTGGTCCTGTATGCGTTTCATATACATCTGACTTTAGGTTGAATAATCTGTTACCCATGGAAAATATGCATAGATGCTTGAATTAACATCTCTTCATCAGATTCTGTTCCATCTTCATTCCCATCTGACTTGGTATGTTCATTTTGGCATTTCTCACCAGATTCACACTTGCAAAATGTTGTACATGAAATTCTGGTTCATTTGCAACTGCAACTGCTTCTTGAGCACAGAGTCTCTGTTTACAGCCACAAGCCGCGACTTTAAGAAGCTGTGGTAAGGGCATATTGCTGGCTGATTGTTTTTGGTGAGGGAACAGTGTCATGGAATTCCCAGCCAAATTTTGTGATGTCAACCTGGGGGGGGGGGGGGGGTTGTTCCTTGTTTGCAGGAAGCAAAATCATTGTCTGCAAGTGTGCCCGTTTAATGTGATTTGCCAAATCTGTCGGTGGTAGGGTCTTGATTGGAGGGATTCTGTTTTTCTTTGAAGAGATAGGTTTATACCAAAGATTTTTCATATTTGTGCATTCTTGAGACTTTCCGCCGTAAAGGGTAACAAAAAAGACAGTTCCTGCTGCTATGATATTGCATCAGGGGATTTTAGATCTCCAATTGTGTCCAGATGAAGGTGGCATGTTTTCATCAGAACATTCACAGCTGAAAGTTTGCCCTTTCCAAAGGGGTATGATACTGTATCACAACCTGAAAGAGCGTGCATTTGTGGAAGTTCATTTTCCCCGAGACTTTCAGCTGTAGCCTTCACTGATATGTATTTGTCATTCATCTTTCGAATCACAACTTCACAGTTTAGCTTATATCTCCAGTAGTAGTAAATCAGTGAAAAAAAATATATCAGTGTCATCACTTATGACAGTGATCCTTTCCGTTCCCTTAGAAGCCACATCAAAAAAATAACTTAACAGAATTACGTCAGCCTCTTCATGACCAAATTTGCTCTGTTTCTGTCTAATCAAGTGTAATGTGTTTAATCCAGCTTGCATCACACAAATGACATTGATGAGTTCACATTGATGATCAAATACAACAAACACCTCACGGGGCTTTGTCACTGTTTTGACAAAGTTACTGACAAGGTCCTTAATCATACCTCTCATAGGCCACATTGTATGAAATAACATTTCATTCCCGTCTACAAGCTCAACATCAGTGTCAGTCATATGTTTCACACCAGCTAGCTAATTTTGTCACTAAAGTTGAATTCTGCCCTTGACGCATGTCTCCGTACTCGTCAAACAAAGCAAGCTGGAGTGGAGCTAGCTCAAAAGAAAATACTTCTTTCAAACCTAACTCCCTTTTCTGAGACAAAACCAAACTACGTGCATACAGATCCTCCATCTCATAAACTGTTTGGTCACCTATCTTTGTTCCTTATTTTAAGGTTTCCATTGTGATAACTTTCTTCTGAATTGGTTCATAGAAACCATAATGTAATCTGCAGAGAAACTGGGCTGCCATCCGATCTGTCATGTTAACATTACCTTTCTCGGAAGCTATCCTGCCATTTATGATACTGATCAACTGGTTTGTTGGAACCTTCAAAGGGTGTGTATGTTTCTTCACCTCTTTTTGTATCTTTTTCCTGTCTTCAAAGTCAAGCTTCCTCTGATACTTTCCTTCTTCTTTGTGTTTGCTTTTTACGATTACCGTTTCATCAGACGGTGATAATCATATTGTCCACGGAGAGTGAACCTATTTGGCACAGATGATATGACAGAGCCATCCCGCCACGTGGTCAGAAGAGAGAGTTAAGCCTACCGAATTTCCTTTGGCTTTCCCATATCTAATGAAGGTCTGTTCCCTAAACTGGTCACTAAACACAGAGTTCCAATTTCCATCGCGACGGCGACCGATATGACCTCCTTTCAAAAGCATAGCCTCCGCATCCTTTTGTAGCCCTGCTGACTTTCAATGGTATGCCACTGTAGTAGGGAAGTAGTAGGGAAGCCTTCTCTTCAAACAGTACTGGTGCAGCTTCCAGTTTGCTTCCCTCTCAGCTCTAAGAAACAGATGGATAATCACGACTGGTATTATCAAACAATCCTTCCATAAATGGCCGGTCACGGTGTATCTTGCTTTGTCCAAACACTCCATAAGGCTGTCTGTTGAAGTATGGCCATTTCTAACAGCATCCTCCAACAGGGCTTTAACACCCATTCGTAAACCCCGAAAGGCTTTTGGCCATGCCTTACCATTTAGCATGTTAGGCACCCCTTTGAATGAGGTACGAAGGATTTCCTCTAGCCCAGTTACTTTCATCAGTGTTCCGATACAACCTAAAAAAAAAATTAGGGTTTGCATACCTCCACTAAATTCTTCCAGCGTTCTGGATCAAACCATTTGATTTGTGTTGCTACTTTATGCATTTGCATGTCAGCAATAAGATGAGTGAATGACGTTCCATGATGCTGAATTAACTGGTCAGCATATAATATTGTAGATAGCACTGTGTCTGGATGTGACGGAGGTGAATCGGGCAGTGGCCCAAAAACATAACAGTGGCTTTCTCTGTTCTACCTGTTTGCTTTGCCAAATTAGCCATATGACCTGGTGGTAAATTCTTCTCAGTTACAACTGATCTCAACCACGTGACATTAAGATCGAATGCCAAAGACAAACTTTGCGTTAGATGTTCCAGTTGAAGGGAACCCCTTGATTATTTGAATATGTGGAGGTTTGGGTCTATTTTGACCGGTAAAGAGGTGAATAGGGATAAGGCAAGTCTCTGTGTTTTGAAATTCTTTGCTTCCTCTTTTGTTAATCTTGGGACTAAAAGGGCTTCAGGCTCTGCATATTGCTTCTCAGTTGAATGGCGTTGTTGCTGAGTGAACTCAATAGCCATGGCACGAGTCTCGCGTGTCCCATCTGGCGTAAAATATGTTGAGGTCGAAGTTATCACTATATGAACTCACATATTCTTTTTATTTGATAGGTCCTGACATGAACAACTGTTCACTAGTATATTTTCCCACTGACTGTCTGAAACGCAAAACCTCATCATATGACACTGAAACCCCACAATCCAACAGAAATGATACAAGTTCTTCTGAGCAATAACGGTAGTGAACTTTGACACCTAGACCCAAAGTCATTTGGTTTGGGATTTTAGTGATCAGATATTGTATTGACTGTGCAATACTCAATGCTTTCTTTGTGCGATTGCCCTTGGAAACAAGTGATGAGACAATATTAAACAAGGTAGGACTTGTTTTAGCCACAGCCTTTGAATCAACAAACTGGTTCAAGTCATAGCAATCGAGTTTTTCTGAAATTGACTTGGATTCAGATTTAATTGTTTACATATCTCATTTAAATACATTTCGCGATCATTATCATTCGCTTCTTCTAAACGAATCTTAGCTGGCAGATAGTTTCTTAACCCTACGAGACTTGCACAGCCATCTATTCTCATCACCAAAATGTCTTACTGGAAAAACTCTGCTACTTTACTCACCAGAATTCGACGTGATCAAGCTTGATTCAGAGTGCTCTAAGTAAAATGACCCGGAGAATTTGTGCAATTCAACAGAAGTCCAAATATGGGTGAAGTCACTTTTCATCTTTCATCTATAACAAATGCAATGTCTGCTGGAGATTCTGAACTTTTTTGAGACACGGATTGCTACCACAATATTTTTTGCACTCATGAAATGTGAATAACAGTCCTGGTGATATTGAGCATCAGCCGCATGCAAATCGGATGGTGCTCCGGAAAAAGGGATTCGGACCTCATCTGCTAGCTGATCGCTGCGTTCATCACATATTCGTAACAGTTTGGATTTTAAATCTGCTCCAATCTTTTGGTCCACAGTCCGACACTGATAAAACGGACGCAATCTGTTTGGATGGTTGGGATCTCGTCGTAAGTAAGGGTCACCTCAGATTAAACAGTGTTCCTTAAATTTGAAATTTACCTACGTTTCGGAGGTGGTTCACTCTGTATACGTGTATGGGTCAAACGTTTCATAAGGACATGTGATATTTGTTGCTTTGATGTGTATGATGATACACATCATTTATGACACTCCAATGTTAAGGCGCGGTTTTCACTTAATTTTGGTTCCAGGCTCTCAACGAATCCCCTCGTTGTTTACTGGAAATAATTATTGTGCTTATTCTCTCTCAGGACCCACTTTTATTAGTGGTTGTTTTCCTCCAATACACAATGGAAACAAACACGGATTCTCTGCCATACTAACTTATTACAACTGGGAGTGTTTAAAGATGATATTACTTATACGCATTAGGATTTTTGCGAGGTTTCCCAGGAGCTTTTTTCCGGATATATTGGTTTGTGAGAAGACATCAGTAAAACCTCTGATTACATCGATCGTCCAGGGTGAAAAATATTTATCTTTTTATTTACGAATCGTAATTTGAATATATTGTATATTTGTATATTGTAAATATAATTTGTATATCTCACTTTGGGCTTTTTTTATACAAGTTGTTTCCATATTGACTTATTGTAACTTGAAGTATTTAAAAATCATTACAAAAACAGTTGGTGAGAATGTGTAGCCTTGTGGAAAATTTTGTTAATGCAACTCTATTAACTGGTTTTCAAAATGATGTTATGATTTACTTATTACAATTGGGAGTGGTATTAATTATGCATTAGGAGTTTTGCGAGGCTTCCTAGTGGATATATTGGTTTGTTAATGAACATCGGTAAAGCCTCTGATTACATCAATCGTCCAGGGTGAAGAATATTTATCTTTGGGTTTACGAATCGTAATTTGAATATGTCTCACTTTGGGCTTATTTTATACAACAGGTTGTGTCCATATTGACTTATTGTAACTTGAATCATTTAAAAATCATTACAAAAACAGTTGATGAGAATGTCTAGCATTGTAGTGAATTTTGTTAACAGAACTTTATTTACTGGTTTTCAAACATTAACTAACCAAAAGATTTCATGAAAGCCGGAACAACCAAGGACAGAAATAAAAACAGTAACTCTTGTGTAGGATTGCTTAAAATATTCCGTTGATGTTTTGGTATGATATACTTGCCTTAAACATATTGTGAGTACTACAATCTGATGTAGTTTTTTTCACTTCATTGCTTTTATAGATGGAACACTAACAAGCCTTTGATATCAGTTACGTGTCAAGGTAAAGGATATTCACAAACAGTATTTTATCAATACTGTAACAACATATTGTTTATTATGGTTATATTTGTCTCGCTGAACTTTTCAATTTTCTACTGCAAAGCACATATAATATTTAGAATCCGTAAATATGCTGTTGAATTCAAGCGTGCATGTAACCTTGCAATGGTTAATGTACCTTCATTCTTCATTTACTGCTTTCAGACATAAAGTAATCAGAGTTTTCACAGCATTTGTTAAATACAGGGACAAATTACATCAGGTATTGCTATTCAGATACGACAGAAATTACACAGAATTGACTGTGATTACACTTTTTTTCAACGTTTATAAAAATGCCCCAAGGGTGCCATGCTGTCATCCGGTAGATATAGGATCCGAACAGTCTGGAGAACAAAATGCAATCATAAAAAAATTGTTCTGCCAAAGTGCAAGGTTAGGGTTGATTTTCAGGTCTGGCAACCGAACTAACCTGTCGGCGGATAAATGACGCCCAGCTTCTGCATAAAATTTTCACGCTTATCCATGCTACAGATTCTTCCAATCGGACATTCGTTCGTGATAAGACCGGAAAATTCCCTGCCGTCCGTCGATATTTTAACTGGACAGGGATTATATCCCCCATGGGATCGCTGCGGACCCGCGACTCGTGTGAAGCAAAGATCGTACGTAGATCGTTCGTACGATGATATGCCGCTCGAGTTTGAAAACAGTATACATTCTCCCTTTCCCGTGATTCTAATTTGCAAACTTGATTCTAACTCAAACTCTGTGTCCGAGCCGGCTTTCTCACTATATTTTTGCTTTTGTGAAGATGATCGTCGCCTCATATTACTGGGTTATCATCGGAACTATTCTCCTGCGCAAGCTATACACGGCTTATACATGCCTCCTGCGTCAAAAGGCCGCTTTGTGGTCTACGCGTAGCAGTTCGACAAGACCTGAATATTAGTACTTCCGTCTATGCCATATATTTTTATTCCTTGTCGCTATATCACGTGGTAATAGGCTTTGCTTTACCACTTTCCCTTGTCGGCGAACCCGGCGGTTAGTTTAAATGTACCTTACAACAAAACTTGTCTCACCTAATAAATGCTAATTCAACATATGCCGTAGGCCTATATCGGTGACCTGCAAAGAGTATCCACCTTTACTCATACTTAATTTCATATTCTGTTCCTTCTCTTCCGAAGATTTCGTGCTTTTTGTTTGGACCAACTTTAATGTTGAATTCCATGCTTGTTAGTGTATTTGTTGTTGTCCTTGTTCTTGCTATTTTCATCCAGGTCTCTTTTTCTTGACAAGGCCTGCTTCCCATCTGTCTGTCAGTTTGTTTATAGTTATCCTGTGCTTTATCGTTAGGGACTTTGGGTTTCTGTTGGCGAGGACTGTGCCTAGTGTGTGCCTTGTTCAGTCACCCTTACATTTATTTATTTTTAACTCTCTCTTTTATTTTTACTAAGTCATATTATTTACCTATCTAACATGACTTGTTGCTATTATTGTTTATGTTCATCTGCAATAATTTTCACTATGTTGCTCTATACTTAATTGCATGCTACCTATAGTATAGTTTGTTATCTTCACATGCAGTTTTGCAGAGATCTACATGCTTTATTGCGATTTGTATGTGCAGAAGTTATTCTGCTTGTGTTTCGGGACAGCTGTTTTCCCCGCAAGTTAACCCAGGGCTGAGGTTGCTGTTGTTCCTCTGTTTCCCCTGCAAGTTAACCCCGGGAGTTCTATAGAGTGCAAGTACGGGTTATCTTTTATTATTGCTGAACATTTTTAATTTGCAACTGTGTCACAGAATCTTCTGAAGTGTTTGTCCTGCATTTTTCTCCCCTTGTGCTCTAATTTCGTTTATGTTACACTTTGACACTTGCAGTTTATGATGTAATTTCTCAACTTTTATAATGTTCTGTTTACTTCTTCTTGCCTATAAGATTTTTTTTCAAAGTGTATCAATGTTGCCATTGTTCTGCATCATATTGCTTGTATTGTTAATAATGTTGTGGCTGTTTTTGTTGTTTTCATGTAACTGAATTACATGACTTGTTTTTTGTTTGCCGGAAATCTTCCATTTTGGCATGTTGGTCAGTTGCGTATGTCTGTTTGTTGCTTGCCGGAATCAAAGATTTCGGCAAGCATATTGGTCAGTTGCGTATGTCTGTTTGTCTGTCTGTCTGTTTGTTACTTGCCGGAAATCTTCGATTTTCGCAAGTATGTTGGTCAGTTCCGTATGTTTGTTTGTCTGTCTGTGGGTTTGTCCGAGTGCTACAGGCCACAATTTTGAAGTAATCGCTCTGAAACTTAATCATCAAGTGTTAAATCGGTTATCCACTGAGCCTATTGTTTTTGGCCTTGATCGGTCAAAGGTCAAGGTCAAGGTCACCAAAAAGCCCTAAAACGGCTTTTTCTTCATATCTTTGGTAATAATAATCGCAGCCACTCAAGCAGTAGCTCAAAATACTCACCACTAGATGGCAACTAGCCTCAGTGCAAAATCGCTCCATTCTGCTGTTACCTTGAATACTAAATTTTTGGGGGAAATTCATGAAATTTGAATTTTTTTTCTAACTTTGTCATTATTAAAGCTAGCGAGGTCTAGTTTTCTGCATTAGGTAGTGTTTAGCCAGTTATATATGATACAATTGCAAGTCTCGCAGAATCTCGTGCCATTTCTCATCAAACAAGATTTTTCAAGATTTCATTAAATATGACCTGGAGGTCGCCACATTTTTAACTATGACTTTGAAAGTGGTATATTTTGTGTTATTTATAAATATTTCGAAATCGATTTTTCATTTTTTGGAAATAGCCACCAGGGGGCGTGGTACAGGAAACACTGTAACATATCATTTTTCTGCAATATCTCAAAAAATATTAAACGTGACACCATTTTTTTTGTCGTATCTGAAACTAGGAACATTGGCTTATCCCTGGGTACATACATCCTTGTGCTGCCGTTACCATGGTTACCAAATTTTGGGGTAAAACGTGACAACTTGAAAATACGAAGTTTACCTGCTACTTTAATCTCTGTTGATATTTGCCGTAGAAAGGTCTGGTTTTTGGCGTTAGACAGCATCTGTCTAGTTCTAAGTCATTCAATCGCAAGTCTCGTCATATCTCGCACCGTTTCTCGTGAAACGAGAACACGTGACCATTCAAAGAAATGCCTATAATTTTCTGCCATTTTTTGCGCTACAGACACATGGTTTGCAGCGCTGGATAGCGTCTGACACTCGCAGTCACATTCAGGGGTCACATTGTAAGTCTCGTCAAATCTCGCGCCGTGTTTCACCAAACCACGAAGTCACGTGCCGTCGCCGCAAGTGGCAGCAGGGTCCTTACGGTGGGCGGCCGGCGTGTGCAGTGGTGCGTGACGGCCTTTCCGGGCCCTGTCTATTATCATACATGTTGGAGGCACAGTCCAGACTTTATTACTTGCCGGAAATCTTCGATTTTCGCAAGTATGTTGGTCAGTTCTGAATGTTTGTTGCTTGCCGGAAATCTTCGATTTTCACAAGCATGTTGATCACCCGCGTATGTTTGTTGCTTGCCGAAAATCTTCGATTTTCGCAAGCATGTTGATCAGTCCCGTATGTCTGTTGCTTGCCGGAAATCTTCGATTTTCGCAAGCATGTTGGTCAGTTCCGTATGTTTGTTGCTTGCCGGAATCAAAGATTTTCGGCAAGCATATTGGTCAGTTGCGTATGTCTGTTTGTCTGTTTGTCTGTCTGTATGTCTGTCTGTTTGTTTGTCATCTCTCGCCTGGCCACAATTTTGCCACAATCACCTTGAAACTTACAGGGATAATGAAAAACAAAATTTCTAGGTGCCCTATTGTTTTTGGTAAATATAGGTCAAGGGTTAAGATCAAGGTCATCGAAAAACCTCAAAATTTCATTTTCCTCATAACTTAGTCAAAAATGGTCGTATCAACCTCATTCGAAGATCATTTTGTTCGTCTTTCCTTTTCCCATATCATGGTATGATCAACTTTTGTTGACTTTGTGTTACCTTGTCAGTTTGTCTGTCTGTTCCTCTGTTGTTTTCAATTTTGACAACGGCCTTGATGTTCTGTCTGACATTTAGTACAGTACAGGCCACAATTTTACAGCAATCACCTTGAAACTTACAAGAACGATGAAAAACCGAAGTTCGAGGTAGCCCATTGTTTTTGGTTAATTTGGGTCAAAGGTCAAGGTCAAGATCATTGAAAAACCTTAGTGTGCTCCATTTATCACCACATTTACATATACAATGCTTGAGTTCTATGCCTTTGTGTTTTATGCTGGGGTGGCTTCCCCCCCCCCCCCCCAGCACTATGTTTTGTGTTTATAATCATAACTGTATCACTTAGGGTTTGATTTTACCTGGCAGTGCCCCTTGAGAAGCATTAATGCATTATAATAACTAACTAGTACATATTAATATTCTCACCCAGGCAATCTTGGACTCCACTTACATTTAGGCCTGGAATAATTGAGCACTGCTAGCTGGATTATTGAGTCATTTTAATAAATGACAATAATGGCAGACCTTGTTTTCTATCTTTGTTTGATCAAATACATGGGTGTGTGGCTGGATAAAAAAATATTTCTAGAAAGCCTACTAGTGGACAAGTATGTTTAAAAGGGGCCCTGGCCTTTTGTGCCACTCCACCATTAGATTAAATCAAGCCAACAAAAACTTTCCCTGTTCCTCAAGAATCTGGACTGTCTTGTATATGGACTTATACTTGATACCGAGTAACTGCTCTGGTGGGATGGTGTTTTTCATAACTACCACCTACAATTGAGTGCCCTAATCAAATTGCATTACTTATCTCTGTTAATTAATCCCTTCATCCCTACATATATGCTTGAAATTGGATGATCTTTTATACAATCTTTTTGTATTTTTTTCATTGTTTGGATTTCGGATAAACGACCAACATTTTGGTTCTCAGTTTTCAATTTCAATTATCAATTAAAGAATTTTGTGGATATACAGTGTATGGATAAACTATGCTTTACTGTACATCACTGGTCAGCTGACCCATGTTTTGTCAGACATGTGATGCATGTGCTGTAGAACCTACCTTTGGTACCACATTCTTGAGGTAATCGTCATACTCATCAGGAGTCATAAGCTTCCCTCCATCATCATCCCCAACAATTCTATACAAAACATTAACAAAGAAATTATTAATATCTGATAATCCAGCCATTAAAGTATGGGCCAGTTAGCCTGTATCAATCAGTGCAAATGTGGAAGGTGCACAGTTATTAAAATAACCGTCTTTAGTTTAACAAAGCTAGGTCCAGTGGTTACGATTTGTGCCCTGCTTTGGTATCAAATTTTCAATTATTCTTAGGGCCTCTATCAAGCCCCATAACTCCCTGGATGTCAAGTAAGAAGGTTCTAGGACCAATGGTTACAATTTGTTGCCTGTTAACAGAAGACCACATCTTTAAAGGTCTAAAAATAAAGAAAAGTGTTAAAAATTTTTAAAATCCAGATGGCGCCATCAGTCTGCAGGAACTGAAGACACTCCCCTTGATCAATATGCATGCAAAAAATCACGGTGATCAATTCATTAGTTGTTCAGATACTGGAGCTTTTGTATCAAACTTTTAATTATTCTGGGGTTACTCCTGAGCCCCTTAGTTGGATGATATGGGTAACAGAGACCTTATTTTAGGTTTCCAAGGAGATTTTTCATGGACCTTCCTGGATTCCTAGTAAGAAGGTTCTAGGACCAATGGTTACAACTTGTGTCTTGTTAACAGGCGGCCACATCTTTAATTTAGGGTTTCAAAAACAGAGAAAAAATGAGTAAAAATTCGAAAAAAAAATAGGTGTTGCCACCATTCTGTAGGAAATGATGAAACACTCCATGATCAATTTGCATGCAAAGAATCATGGTGATCAATGCTTTAGTTGATCAAATACTGAAGCTTTTGTATCAAATTTTTAATTATTCTGGGTGGGAGGGGGGTTACTTCTGAGCCCCATAGCTTGGAGGATATGGGTAACAGAGACCTAATTTCAGGTTTCCAAGGAGTTTTTCATGGACATTAGACAAAATAATTTGAATTTTTTCATGGGACTGGCAAACAGTTCAACTTGAACATTGGATATGAATATTATTAAACCATTGTTGATCAGGGGCCTGTTGCATAAAGGCATCACAAGGCTGCAAGGCGTCGCAACAGGGTCACAAGTAGAAAAATTGGTTGAATAAAACTGTTGCAGAGTTGCTATGTGTCACAAAACACCCAAAATTTGCAATGACAAAATCGGGGTCACAAGCCCATCGCAGCACCTTTTAATCCAAAAACAAATGTATAACATATTTGTTCACTGGTTGTTTTAATCATCATCTTGGAATATTGTTGTTATATTATTATGGCAGCCGTTGACTAAAATTTATTCATAGCTCTAATATTGCAAGAAGCAATACAATATTTGTTTTATAAATTATTATCTAAGCGTTACAGTGAGTGATATACATATTCTGTCATAATATCATGTTAACTGGTTTTCTTTAGAAATGCATTATATTCAAACAACATAATATACAAATTATGTGTGCCATTTTCTTTTTCTGACAATATCTCATTTACAGAATTGGGAAATTTGTAATAGATGAAAATATGTATACCAAGCCTTAGGTTTCAAATAGTTATAGACTCTCACATGGTCCCAAGAACATCTGTTCACTGTTAGATTTAAATTGTCAAAATCTACATAATTTTAGGCCAAATAATGATAATAATAATAATATCAATATTAATTTATTTTATAAAGCGTAGAATCCAGAATTGGTCCCTTAATGCTGCATACATGCTAAAAAGGTGACAAGTAGAATGATATTGGTTAAATTTACAATGAAAAAAAAATCAAAAGTTACAAAATTAAGTTTAAAACAATAAAAAATGTTTCAAGAGAATTTGGATCACTGAAGTTCATTGACTACACAAATGCGTTTTCAGATGACTGGATTGTGATCACAAGTACTGTGGTAGTTCATTCCTAAGTTAAGGACCATGCAGCTACACCAAAAGCTCTCATGCATATAGTTAATGACCTTGAGATACTGAGCGGAAGAGTGGAAAATTAATGATTCTGGTGTAACAGCTGAATAAGCTTCTTCAGAAAGCAAGACCAAAATGGATAAGTTGGTTATAGGCAGTCATGAAGTGTTAAAATATGCTTTCTCTGAAAAAAAAAGAGATTTTCCTAATTTCGCAGAGGAACAAAGACGCATGCATTGAGACAGTTTCAGGTTTAACAGGCAAACTTGGGGACATCTTACTGTATTTTTATGCCCCCGCCACAAAGTGGCCGGGGCATATAGTTTTACCCATGTCCGTCATTCCGTCATTCCGTCATTCCGAAATCAAACAGTTGTACGGACTTTTTTTCGCAATGCCTGCAGATATTGGCCTGATTTTTGGTGTGTGGGCAGATAATGACCAATTACAGATCGAGTTCGCGTTTCGTCCCGGTTGACCTACTTTTGACCGTTTTACGGCTCCTAAACTTAGAAAATTTCATGAAAATAGAAATTTTCATGACAAACACACATGTACGGACTTTTTTTCGCAATGCCTGCAGATATATGCCTGATTTTTGGTGTGTGGGCAGATAATGACCAGTTACAGATCGAGTTCGTGTTTCATTCTGCTTGACCTACTTTTGACTGTTTTAAAGCTCCTAAACTTAGAAAATTTCATGAAAAATATAAATGTTCATGACAAATACACATGTACTGATTTTTTTCACTATGCCTGCAGATATTGGCCTGATTTTTGGTGTGTGGGCAGATAATGACCAGTTACAGATGGAGTTCGCGTTTTGTCCCGGTTGACCGTCTTTTGACCATTTACGGCTCCTAAACTTGGAAAATTCCATGAAAAATAGAAAATTTTCATGACAAATACACATGTACAGACTTTTTTTTCACAATGCCTGCAGATATTGGCCTGATATTTGGTGTGTGGGCAGATAATGACTAGTTACAGATCGAGTTCGCGTTTCATCCCAGTTGACCTATTTTTGACCATATGACAGACATCCTGAACATAGAAAATTTCATGAAAGACAGAAATTTTTATGAAAAATGCACGTGTATGGACTTTTTTTCACAATGCCTGCAGATACTGGCCTGATTTTTGGTGTGTCGCTTGATAATGACCCGTTACAGATCAAGTTTGCATTTTGCCCTTGTTGACCTACTTTTGACCATACGACACCTCCCGAACTTAAAAAAAATTTACAAAATTTAACAAATGTTTCTAATTTGCCCCAGGCGGGGGCATTCGTGTCGTTCCATAACATCTAGTCGAATTTTGGATTCATATAGGTACAATTCAAAACATGCTTTGTTTGGGAAGTCCACCTAGACAGAAGGACAATAGACTAAGGACCATCCTATAGCTCAGGTAACTTATAATCAGCTGAGCTTTAATTGCAGTGGTACACGGCATAATTTCAAACTGCGGTCTGACAAATCTGGGTTTTAAAGTTTGGCATAATGCCAACCATCATGAGTGACATCATTAAACTCTGATGAATATACCTGTCAGTGTTCATTTAGGGCGCTCAGATGCAACACAACACTACTCCGGGAACCTTCTCCAATAAAGTTTCCTAGAGAGTTTGATGACAACGATCAAAGCATGAATCGACAAAGTTAAAAGCAGAATAATGCTATTTTTGACCACGCCCAAATCCTTAATTACAGTCAAATGTAAAATTTTCTGGAGATATTCAAAGTGGAAAGTTAAAATTGGTGCCAAACTAGCACATAACTATATGGGGATGAAAATTTTAATGTTTTTTTTATTATTTTCAGGCCCATTGATTCGAAATGAGAGGTATTATTTGAAAATGACAAAGCTTAGTTGAAACGGTAAAACTGCCAATAAGTTACATTTTCCATAACCTCCTAACTTCTCATACATTATGGTATATACATATATGTTAAACTGAAATATAATTATGAATTTGAAATGTTAGTTGTGTGAATATAACATACTCTGTTTATAAAATATCCACTTTCTTGCTAGCAAAGAGACTTCAAAATATTATAAATAAAATAGTTTAAAAAAAAACAAACAGCCTACATAAAAGGACACTCCATTGAAACAAATATTTAGATATGTATTAGACTATATTGATTTTGGTGAGAAATACAATAAAAAAGGACTGAACTGTTTACTCAATTTTTCAAAAGCTTTTGATAATTTAAATATGGACTTCCTACTTAATTGCCTTACGTAAGTTTAATTTTGGTAACACTTTCTTTAAATGGGTGGAAGTACTTAATTTTTACAGTTAAGAATAATGGATGGCTTACAAAAACACTAGCTATTGGAAAAAGGAATCTGGTAAGGATGTCCGATTTCTACATTTCTTTTTATCATAGCCACAAAAATCTTAGCTAATGTAATATTAAACTAGATCTTAACAATTCAAGTTTATCTCTAACAAAGAGAAACACTCTCCCATACTTCAGTATGCGGATGACACAGTGTTGTTATTGAATGACTATAATCCCTTGAAACATAAGTTAAAGCAAGTAAATAAATTTGGTAAAGTAGCCGCACCTCAGTTAAATCTGAAGAAAATAGAAGGTATTTTACTGGGACAGCTAAAAAAATGTGATGAAATCACAGAGAAATATGAAATTAATTTTTCTGACAAACCTATTAATTATATTGGAATTCCTTATTCTCATGAAATAAACATTGTACAAACCATCACTGGGATAAAACAAGGAACCCATGGGTCACGGCGCTCAGCTGAAGTTTGAAATTTTAGCTAATGCAAAATATGCAAAATATTCTTTTGTAATGTTTTTCATATAAGCATATGAGAAGGTAAGAGGAACTGTCCTTCCTACTTGGTTGTATTAAAGTTCTAAATATATCATTGCAAAACTAATACTCTGACAAGACAGTCATGAAGAAAAACAGTAAAAGTTTTGAGATACATTTAGAGATTGAAAAGCCAAGTGGACAGAATGGACTGATACTTTTAATTTACTTTCAAGGGAATAATGCATTTAAGTTTATATAAAAGCCTATTTTTTAGCATATCAACTTTTTCCATTAATAGTTTTTATCAGATTCATTTTTTTATTTACAAGTTTTATAGACATGTAATAAAAAAATTTGAAAATATAAGTTAAAATATCAGAATTCTGAGTTGCAATCATAATTGATCCAGAGTTCAGCTCACATCAGTTCATATTATGCATACATATATATTTTATTATATTTAAATCACAAATGTTTAAACTGAATTTAAAAGAAAATAATGCCACAACATGGCATCTTCAAGATTATTTCTTGAATTACTATTAAAAAGTTTTGTACATTGGAGTTTTCAGTATAAATTAAATTTATTCACCAAAATATAAGATTTCATTAAAGATGGATTCAGTAAATTTGATAAAATAAAAACATCTTTTCAAATAAGGTATACATGCACACTGTTGGTTGAATGAGGAACTAACAATATTGTGCTAATTACCATCTCAGCTATAATTTATTACTGGAATTAATATTCAATTTCACACCTGGTGAAGTTTTTACTCTTTTGAAGTAAGGAATTCCTTATCTGATGAACATCCACACTTTCATAGCAATACACCACTTTCTTGACACAATTAAATGTGCACTTTAATCATTGTAACCTGAAGGTACAATATAAAATCTAAAATGTAGCAAAAGCCTAGAATAAGAATGAATCAAATACAGAAAATTATAACATTCATCTTGTTAATGCACCATTCGGGGGGGGGGGGGGGGGATCCCAGGTGTGCAGGGCAGAGGGGAAGCCTGCCAGTTAAGTGGCCAAGCTGAGCCAAGGGTTATTTAACACAGGTGAAGGCTGTACTATGTGGGCTTGATGTAAACAACTCTTGACATACTGTGTATTAAAACTTGAATTAAAGATACTATTTTCAATCAATTCCTTTGAAATTAAAGATTTTAAAAGATTTAATCCTTATGTATATATATGCTGTGAAAATTAAATCAACACTGCTTACGGCTAGGGAAAAATCATGCCGTGGCCAAAGTTGGACAAAATTTAAGGTATTGAATTTTTACTTATACTAATAACTTTAAAAAATGCAAAACTGAGATCTAATTTTGGGTAAACAATTGCATCTTGATTAAATAAAGTTACATAATAATGCTATTATTGCAACTTAAAGTGAATATGCGTAACCTGTGAGGCTGTGGTTGTATACGGTGTGAATATATTTATGTAACGATTGAACACTTTTTTTCAGAATTTATGTATATAAAGTTGAAACATATATATATATATGCACATCAGTCGCTAAAAAAAGCAATTGAGGAGTCCAATAAATTCTTATGGGCTCCTAAACCAGAACCAGAACTACCAGACATAAACAGATCAAGACCATAGCCTCACCTTCTATATTCCAAATAAGCGTCCACGGCGGCCGCTTTATCGCCGCTAATTTTTAAGTGATACTGGTCTCCCATTATCGTTAGTTTTTATCGGAAAAAAATAATCTTGCAGGGCCAGCTGTCCGGTTGCCATGTGAGATCCAACATCAGCTGACATGTGACAGTTTCTATGTTTACATTGGATATTAGTAAGACTGTGTATAAAACTTGGAAGTAGGCAATAGGAATCCGGAACCCAACGGCTGGATTTACTGAGCGCGCCTCGGTTTGACAGCTGTCAGCATCAAAGTGTTTGATCACTGCAAGAAGTTCATTAATTATTCGATTAATAGAGAAATGCAAAA
The DNA here is from genome assembly GCA_026874595.1 of Sipunculus nudus. Taxonomy (NCBI): domain Eukaryota; kingdom Metazoa; phylum Annelida; class Sipuncula; order Golfingiida; family Sipunculidae; genus Sipunculus; species Sipunculus nudus. Next base: position 40,321,556 of record CM049317.1, on the reverse strand, counting down.
GTTTATTATACAGAACACCAGTACATACACTAACCGGTGTATTATGAATTTACTTGTTTATATTTATTTACATGTTTTATATATTATCTAATATATATGTTTTATATAATATTAAATTGTATTCTAGGATTAAACATTTCCTCCTAATTCTATTATAAATTTATTCATTGATAATTTTTATTATATTGGAAAAATGGAACATAAAATGGCAGGGATATTTTGCACATTTTTAAAGGCTATAGAAAATATAATTTTATTTAGAACTTCTTACCCAAAAAGTGATAGGTTTCTCAATTTCGACCCTCTCCTTCGCATGAAAATATTTTATTTACATTATTTTTATTTTCAGTAGATTAATACCGATTATGTTAGAGCTCCAGCCATTAGGTCATTTCTATGAAAAAAAAATAATAACATTTCAATAAAATTTGTTTTGTTGTGATGTGCTTTTACCTGTTTAGCAAAACAATTATGTAATTCTGTTTTACTGGAAAAATTTGATAATGTGTCTTTGCATATTTGTGCTTGTATAAATAAAGTTGCTTCACACACGTTATAGCGTAAGTGAATATAGCGTATCCTGTGGTTTTCATACGGAGTGTATATATTTATGTAATTATTGATTTTTTTTCAGATTTTATGTATATAAATTTAATTGCATGAAACATATGTATTCTCCGAGAAACCTTAAATCAACGTCGTTAATTGCAATAGTAATTAAATTAGTAAAGTTATATATTTTTATATAATGCAATATATATAAATGTATATTGATAAGGGGTGACATAAAAGCGGACCGAACTGTCCAAAAGGGGATAAGCTCACCAAGTGTGACTCCCTGGAAAATTAGTCTTATTCTGATAGCAGAACGCTATGTTACGGGTATGTTACGGGGAGGGTATAATTCGCTGATCAGCGCGCTGATCAGCGGTCTGCAGTATAAAACGCTGATCAGCGCGCTGATCAGCCACCTTTCAATTAAAGCATTTATTTGAGGCAAATTATCTCCAATATAGCAACCTCCGCCTATTTTGTGTTTAAATATGATTAAAAGACATCTTTCCTTTCAGTATTACGTATTTACAAATTTATGCATTTTTTGTGTGTTCATAATTATACATGAAACGCAAGTTACCTGCCAGTAACTATTTCGCTGATCAGCGGCGCTGATTAGGAACCTTTCAATCCAGGCATTTATTTTAGACAAATATAGGTGACTGAAGTGAGATAAATAGGTGAGATATACACTTAGTATGAATGTATATAAAATTGAATTTATCAAAAATTTAAAAAAATGTTAAATGTATATAGCCATAATAAAAGACTGATAATCCTCTTATTTTTATTAAGAACTCTACGTATAGCCTAAGGATTCTTTCACTCTTCATGTACAATATAATCGTTCATTAAAAACTTTCACAAGTTTCTTTACATCCCTCTTATATTTCCCTTTTTTGCATTTAACAAGTTGGTCGCCAGAATCTTTTTCAAAACCGTTATATAGATGATCTGATCGATTTTAACTCGATGTTGATAGATTGCTCCTGTTTTAATCCCATATATATATATATATATATATATATATATATATATATTACATTATATATATATATATATATATATATATATATATATATATATATATATATATATATATATATGTTGAAGGAAGTAACGTCAAAGAATAACTCCACAAAAAATATTATCGGTATTTATTTATTTTTTTTCATTTTATAACAGGACATTTCCATTATTTTGTAAAAATGTCCGCATATCTATTGCTTTAACATCGTTACTTATATATTTCTAAAAAATGATTGGAATAGGAATGCTTTTCATAGTTTTGGAAAACAGCATACACTATCAACAAAAATATACTGAGTACTAGAAAGGTTGAAGGAGTAATTACTTTTAATTACAACACTATAATAAATCATCACCGTTTCTTTTTTAACTTTTAAGAGTAGTGAATGTCGATAAACGGTGTTAAAACAATAAGGTAACATGTATGTAACATCTAAATTTTACAATGGCAATGTTTTTCAAAACTTCATCATTTTTATAGGGTGTTAGCCTGTTAGGTATTATAAAATATTAAACTTTTAAAATATTTATTATAAAAGAAGTCTGCATGCTTTAAGTAATAAATTTGCCAATGATTTCATTTATTTTAATTCAACACAGTTCTTCTTCTCTAACACCGTTACATGTTTAAAAAGGCATAATTTCAAGAAATAAATAAAATGACTTAGAAACATATTAAAAAATGATTTTATCGCCAACATTTTTATTGACCGAGGAAGATTGCTATAAATATCCCTTTTATTTATTGCATTATACCTTCTGTGGGTTGCAGTTTTATTTTGTTTCAGGATATAATCGGAACACATTAAAATTAAAAATACGCAGTTTACAAGGTTATAATATATTTTTATTATACAATACATCGTACAAGTGAACCTTCCATATATTTTTTCTAAATAAATAATGCGGGACCGCGCAAGTTACAGTGTTGAAATTGATGATACACTTATAGGGCATTAAATTAGCCGAAACTATAATTCAACATGAAAGTACCTGCTCTGCTGAAAGAAATTTTATATACTAGTAGTTATTGCCACAATAGACTCCATAAAATAAATATTTAGATGTTATTTTTCAGATGCTGTATACCTGCTGAAATGGGAAGTTTTTCGTAGAAAGACCCTTCCATTAAATGGTATATCCTTTGACGGTTACTTTAGGAAAACGACTCAATATGTCTTCTTCTAAATAATTAATGATTGCCCTCTCACTTTTGTCTGATCAAAAAGTTCCTATAAAGGCCTCCTTTTAAATCATTTTTTTTAATCAACAATATTACCGATTGCAAAAAAGTCCACAGTCCACAATATTTTGCTGTTGGTTCATTAGTGGCATTTTCACTTAAATATATGTGCAAGATATTGTTAATAAATTAAAATTTTTAAATTCATTCAAACTTAATTTTAATCTCAGCTTTTTTTATCACCTGGCCGGTGAAAATCTACCAGCAAATTACCACTATATCAGCATCAAGCGATTGCGCAGTTTGCTGATCAGCGAAATAGGTGGTAGAAAGGTTTCATGCATAATAAGTAACACATTAAAAGTGTTTTCGTTGTTTGTGAATATGAAACACTTATAGAATATGTATCTTTAAATCATATTTAATCACACAATAGTCGGAGGTTGTTATATGGGGTTTATTTGTCTAAAATAAATGCCTGGATTGAAAGGTTCATGATCAGCGCCGCTGATCAGCGAAATAGTCACAGGCAGGTAACTTGCGTTTCATGTATAATTACGAACACAATAAAATATATGCATATGTTTGTAAATATGTAATACCGATAGGAAGGGTGTCTTTTAATCATATTTTATCACAAAATAGGCGGAGGTTGTTATATGGGAGATACTTTGCCTCAAATTAATGCTTTAATTGAAAGGTGGCTGATCAGCGCGCTGATCATCGTTTTATACTGCAGACCGCTGATCAGCGCGCTGATCAGCGAATTATACCCTCCCTATGTTACGGGCTTACCAGTTGTGGCTCTGTTAAATGAACAGATTAACAGAGCCACGTACAACTGGGTCTAATATATATGTGACAAGGTCGCCCTATTTCCCATGTCCGTGTGTAAACAAACCTAGACGACATCTGGTAATATGTTGCACATGACCTTACCAAGTCAGCTTGTCGCATCTAGCGTGTTGACCACGTCTGATAAATGAGAGTTTTATTGCTGGAACATGTGGTCGAGTTGCCCAGTGTCCTCTTGCACTATACTGTTAAACGCTTCAGACGAAACAATTACACTTCCAGACCGAGATGCTAAATATTAATTTATATTCATATATAGTCAGGGATACTTTTGGGTTACGTGGCTTCCTCCCACAAAAATTCGGTTTTCTATTGGTTGTTCCGTCAATTGGTTCCTTTTACCCCGTTTTTAAGGAGAATGCAACGGATTCCATTGCGCGAGTCTTCAGGCTGTAGTGATGCTAAATTCATAAATGTGTCGCCGTTTCCGCCGTTTCAGTAGTTACAAATAGTTAGTCAATTATAAATGAATGCACTTGAAGTTTCACACTTCGGCATTCAAGCCGCTTCACTTATAGTATACTTAATATTCATGTCAACGGAAGGAAGGAAGAGTGACAAACAAGCAAGCAAACTAATACTAAAACTTTCGATTGAGAGCACCGGCACAGACTTGTGAGCTGCAAACTATGTAAGTGGTTGTTACAAATGTCTATATGATTAGAGTGAGTACAGTAGAGCTAGGTTTTTCCTTATTATGTATAGTTCCATGTATCTGATATATTACGCTCATAGAAATGTAAGCTAATACTATGGGTATGAAGCAGATTTATTGGAATGTACTGTTAAGATATTGAGATATGTTGTATGAGTAATATTACGTATAAAGGGCCCATAAAGGACACGTCGGGTTATATATTCAATGCATTGATGCGTGGTGATGCTTGTATTTACCATACAGGTAATATAAGGATTGTGAATAATGTTGTTAGTCTTGTGATAACTTTTCTGTTCGTAACCATTAGAGTTTATCTATCTCTAACGTGCAGAGGGTGTATTAATTAATATCACTATAATATGACTGCATGGATTCACGTGGTAGGCCTATAGGCCTATATAGGTCAGGAAGGGTTAATGTTTTTGTTTGTTCATGTACTATATGTATGTCCTTGTGACTTGTGTGTAAGGCGTAACGTTCTGGTGAAGTAGGTGTCCTGTAAGGGATGTAACTTAGGGAAAGTGCTGGCCAGTTAAGGGTAACACCCGGCCCTATGTTATTGTCCAGCTTCATGGCATTGCAGGTACCACCGAAACAGTAAAGCCAGGTTCATATAGGAACAAGCGGCGATCCTCTGTGATTATTATCGCAGGGAAGAACCCTACGCTCTTTACACAGCGCTTTACCTATGGGGCTACTTCCTATATCGTAATAAGGCGCTGTTTGTTATGACCTCGTATCCTGAATTGCAACACCAGAGGGGAGCACTGTATTTTTGTCCAATCAGATGAGACCATGTGCTGGAAGACAAAGCCAAGCGAGGAATACACGGAGCCAATCATATTAATTTCTTTTTGAGTGACAGCTCATCCCCCAGCGTAACCGTCTGAACAGGCCACAGGCTCAGAGAGAATTGCCCCTGACGTGGTTTGCTTAGGGCCTTGGGCACATAGGATGCTCGGCCGGTGAGCTGTAATTCAAACGAAACGTAACAACAAAGGCTGCGTGCACACCTCGCTGGCTGGTTTCAGTTCTGCAGACAACAGGTACATGGCTACGCTAACACAGTCATAATGTCATAATCGAATCGGTCGATGATGCGAGAATGCAGAGGGAGCAATTTAAATTCGACCGGAAACTGATCAAGAGGCGCTTGAAGCGCGGCAATGGGCGAAGCCAGGATGCCTGTCGAGTGTTTGTTTATTGGCATCTGATTGGCTGCTTGTCACATCGTACGCACGTTTATTTCAGTGGACAACAAACCGCGATCTGGTGTCTAAATATATCATAAACGGTCAAAGCTGGCAGCGTGAAAATCATGCAGTTGCTTCTTTAGAAGCGCAAGATTTCCGCTGCCTCGGGAGCGTAGGAAGAACCCATGAAAGTGATCCTCTGTGATTATTATCGCAGGGAAGAACCCATGAAAGTGGTTAGTATAGTATTTAGAGTTGTTTTGTGTTAGATGAATATGTTGTGTTTAATGATACCATTATTCTTGTAATCTTTATTTGTGTTCATTTGTCACGACAACATTTATTGTAAAGATTGGTTGTAACTAATGTAATCTTACCAAACTTTAATATGTAACAGTTCAGCACGGACATTAATGTTCAAAGGGTCCAAACAGATCACTTACACGCTACATGTACTTGTACGGAAGTCGAGGTGATTGTCATTCAATTTATTATGCTGTTTTCTGAATACAGAGAATATTTTATGTTTTGTCAAAATGAAATCACAAATATTTCAATTAATAAGGTTTAACAAAGCTGATTATATGTTCAGTGTGTCTAATAATACATTGTATTTGATTTGATTTGTCATAATGATTTGACAGGAACGTTGAATTAAGTTTCTGTACTTTTTGTTACAGGGTTTTTTTTTGTTCATACTCAAGTTGTCGTAATAAAATGAATCAAACCAATGAAGGTGTTGTCATCGAACCCCATCACATATATATATATATTTATATATATATATATATATATATATATATATATATATATACATATACATATAGAAGGTAGTGTTACCCTCCGATGTAAAGTGCTCTATGGCCTACAAGCTAGGCCAGAGCGGTATAACTCTGAAGAAAAACTTGTGAATTAACAGTGTTGTTTTTCTTCAGAGTTACATATACATATATATATATATATATATATATATATATATATATATATATATATATATATATATCACGATGAAGAAAAACAACACTGTAACTACAGACTGTTTCACGGGAAGAGACCCGATCCTCAGGTGAATGTTGTTAGAATTATATAATGTATATAATAATTATAGCATATATATAATGACATTGTTACAAAATCACATTTTGTTAGGGTCTTCATATGGAAACTGTCATGCAGCGGGCATCATTATTTCTGATATATATACAAGATCTACATGCCTAATGCGAACCTGTGCAATGGGATATACATTTGGTATAATCCTTCCCTGATAACAATTGACCATTATTTGAAAACTACTTGATAACTTTTTTTAAGTACATGTGTGACATAAATGTACAAAGAAAGTAAAAAGCAAGGGACCCATGGGTCACGGCGCTCACCTGAAGATTGGAAAAATTATAGCAAATGCAAAATATGTTTATCTCTATTGTAATGTTTTTCATATTTATAAGCATATGAGAAGCTAAGAGGAAATGGCCCTCCTACTTTGTTATAGTAAAGTTCTAAATATATCATTGCATAACTAATACTCTGACAAGACTGTCATGAAGAAAAACAGTAAAAGTTTTGAGATACTGTGGTGCATATGAAAAATTTACAGATGGACAGGCAAGTGGACAGAATGGACTGATAACTTTATTTCACTTTCAGGGAATAATCCATTTAACTTTATATTAAACCTTTTTTTAGCATATTCACTTTTTTCATTAATATTCTTTATCAGATTCCTTTTTTATTTACATGTTATATAAATTTGTAATAAAAAAAATCTGAAAAAATATAATTTACAATATCAGAATTGTAAGTTGCATCATTATTTATCCAAAGTTTAGCTCACATCAGGTCATATTATGCATACACATATATTTAATTATTTTTAAATCATCTCAGCTATATTTTTATTACTGGAATAAATATTCAGTGTTACGGAACCTAATATAAACAGATCACGTATGCGTGATGAATACAAATTTTGTAATGGAGATAAAAAAAATCAGACTCTGTAACACTAGGCAGCGGGAAATGTCTAGGGGAATGAATAAAGAAGTCAGTGGATTTTTGTTAACAAATAAGTATAATTTATTCCTAAAACAACCCTAACAATACAATACACTAAATCAATACAATTATACAGTAACACAGCGTTATAGCAACAAGTCAGTACAATCACACAGAAAGATAATGGTACAATACCTGGATACCAACAGTGTCACCAAGATAAGTCCTTTGAATGTTAACTCTCGGAGAATGACAGTCCAGTGGAAAGTTCTTGCAACAACACAGAAAGTAAACTGAAGTCCAAATGTATAAAATTCAGGAGAAAGTTCTTGAAATGTATAATTGCCGCATTCGTCGGATAAGGTCTTAGAATCTGACACACGCTTCTGCGTCCGCTGGTATCTGCTCTGCTGTCTGCCCCCTGGTTCTAAAAAACAGCCCTTTATATACCTTCACACCTCGAGCCGGGAATTTTCTACTTCTCGAACAGTCTATAAGTTCTTGCCCATCACACGTTTCAGCAATTCTCTAGAAAGACATAGCCGTGTGTCTCTACACATACCAGGCTGATCACGTGACCCACGACCAAGCGTTAAAGCTCAAGGCCCACATGACAACGAGAGTTCAACTAGTACGGATCAAACATAAAATGCAACAACAACACGAGTTACGCCCGTCTAATAATAGAGCAACTTTTTCATGAACGTGAGGGGATTGTGATCACTGAAGACAATGATAGGCCTGACTGATGAAGTAACATAAACTTCAACATGTTGCAACGCCAAAATCAAAGCCAAACATTCTTTTTCAATAGTGGATTAGTTTTTCTGGTTTGCATAAAACTTGCTTGAGAAATAACAAATTGGATGATCTATGCCATCATTGCATTCTTGTAACAACACAGCACCAGCAGCAGCATCACTAGCATCCACTGCTAACTTAAAAGGTACAGAAAAGTCTGGAGCTGCTAAAACTGGTGAACTTTGCAGAATGGCTTTCAAATTCTGAAATGCATTTTCACACTGAACATTCCATACAAACTTTTGTTTCTTCTTTAACAAATTAGTCAAAGGTTCAGCTACAGCAGCAAAATTTGGACAAAACTTCCTGTAGTACCCAACCATAGCAAGAAAACACATTATTTGCTTTTTGTTTTCTGGTCTAGGAAATGCAGAAATAGCACTTATCTTAGCATCAACAGGTTTTACCTGACCCTGCCCTACAATATGACCCAAAAATGTTACTTGTGCATGACAAAACTCAGATTTCACTAAGTTGACGGTCAGACGTGCTTCACTGAGTCTTTCGAAGAGGTCGCGAAGAATTTGCAGATGTTTCTCCCAGGTGTCGCTGTACACGATAAGGTCATCAATATATGCGTCACAACCCTGAATGTCCTTGACAACCATACGGATGAGGCGCTGGAACGTGGCTGGCGAGTTCTTCATGCAAAACGGCACAACTTTATACTGGTACAGTCCTTGCGGCGTCACAAATGCGGACACTTCCTTCGCTCGTTCTGTCAGCGGAACTTGCCAGAATCCTTCTAGCAAGTCAAACTTGGAGACATATCTGTAGCTACCGACTCTATCAACACAATCATCGATCCTCGGAACCGGGAACGTGTCAGTCTTGGTGACAGAGTTCAGTTTTCGATAATCTGTGCACATACGGTAATTTCCATCAGGTTTTGGCACAAGAGTAAATGGTGAACTCCAGTTACTGTTACTAGGTTCAATAAAATCATTATCCAGCAAATATTGAATCTCATACTGTGAATACTTTTGCTTTTCTGGATTCAGTCTATATGGATGTTGCTTGATTGCGCTTGCCTCGCAAACATCGACGTCATGGCACAACATGTCAGTTCGCGTTGGAATGTCACTAAACAAATGTTCATAATTCCGCAGCAGCTTCTTGTTGTTCATGTGTGGTTAGGTGTGACAGTTTGGCATCCAGGTTTTTAAGCACGTCTAAGTTTTTTAATGGTACTGTACACCACACTGAATGTCTACATCACACTTACAATCAGTATCTACTTTAACTGGGTCAGGGTCAGTTGTACACAATTTACAGCAGTAACATTATGTACAACATCTGATGTGCTATTTCTGTCATAATATGATTTCAACATGTTAATATGGCACAGTTGTTTCTTCTAACGTCTATCTGGTGTCAACAGTATGTAATTTAAATCACTGACTTTCTTGTCAACAATGTAAGGACCAAAATATCAAGCTTGCAGAGGTCTGCCAGGGATGGGAAGTAAGGCAAGGACCTTTTCACCAGGCACAAACGTCCTACTTACAGTGTGTTTGTCATAATTTGTTTTCATTCCACTTTGTGCAGATCTTAGATTTGACTTTGCAATCTCACAAGCATTGTGTAGTTTAGTGCGAAAGTCTGTGACATACTGCAGTAAACTAAGAGAATCAGGATTTTCACACAAGAGTTTTTCTTAAAGCAGTTTCAATGGTCCGCGAAAGGAGTGTCCAAAAACTATTTCAAAGGGACTAAAACCCAAGGACTCTTGAAAGTTTTCTCTTACAGCAAACAACTATAGGTGGATTCCATCATCCCAGTCTTTCTGTGTGTCATAGCAATAAGTTCTGATCATGTTTTTTTAATGTCTGGTGAAAACGCTCGAGGGCGCCCTGACTTTCAGGATGGTATGGCGAAGAGCTGTACTGTTTTATACCTAGCTCAAGCATAACTTGTTGGAATAAGCCAGACATAAAATTAGACCCTTGGTCAGACTGGACGGAGTTTGGTAATCCAGAAGTTGTATAAAAACTTGGTCAGAGCTTTGACAACACTTTTGGCATTAATTTTGCGCAATGGTATTGCCTCAGGGAACCAGGCAGATGTGCACATGATTGTCAGCAAGTATTCATGTCCAGTTTTTGTTTTGGGCAGTGGTCCAACACAATCAACAATAATCCTACTGAATGGTTCCTCGAAAGCAGGAATAGGTCTAAGTGGGGCCTTAGGAGGATTCTGATTGGGCTTGCCTACCATCTGACATGATTGGCATGATTTATAATATTGTACAACATCTTTCCTGAGGTTAGGCCAATAGTGTGTACTAACTTTCTGACAAGTTTTATTTATACCTAAATGGCCAGACAAAGGAGCCTCATGTGCCATGCTTAGAACTTCACTGTGAAAGCTTTTGGGCATCACTATTTGATGTTTGATGGCCCACTCATCATCAGCGCATACATCAGGTGGTCGCCATTTACGCATAAGCACTCCATTTTTGACATAGAAACAAACTTGGTTCTGTGACAGCTCATCTTTAGAAAAATGCCCTGGGAAACAAACATGAAATATCAGGGTCCTTATGCTGTTCTACGATAATTTCTGACTTTGAGAATGCTGCATCCTGTACGGGCGAGTCATTAGACATGTCACTAGTGACTCCCAGAGTGTTATTATCTGGACCATTATCCTCATGTGTTTTTAGCTCAGCTGACTATAAGTCATCTGAGCTATAGTCGTGGTCCTTTGTCCGTCGTCCGTCCGTCCGGCCGTCCGTCCGTTAACAGGGCACGTTTTAAAACCGTTGGACCTACGAATCCAAAATTCTGCATACCATGAGATGTTTCCAAAATCTCCTTCCATACCGAAAATTGGGTCATTAGGACTTTGTTCCTTCGAGATATTAAGGAAAAACCTCCGTTTTCCATAAAAAAGCCATTGTTACACTTCAAGGCTGCCTAATATCAAAACCACTGATCTGTTTTTGATCATATTTATTTCTCTTCATATTCTTCCATACATTTTCTGTGCACATACCAAAAATTAGGTCAGTATTGGGTATTATTCTGAAGTTATGGGCCCAAATATAATGCAATTTTTTAAAAATCAGGAAATATATTTGCTCACTTAACATGAGAATTGCTGAAGCTGGAGACTTTTTTTTCAGGAACATAACTTTATTTAATCAAGATTCATTTGTTTACCCAAAATTAGATCCGAATTTTTGCAAATTTTTCAAGTTATTAGCATAAATAAAAAATCAATACCTTAAAATTTTGTCCAACCTGAGCAATGGCACGTTTTTTCCCTGTGAGCACTGTTGATTTAATTTTCACAGCATATATACAAAAGGATGTAATCTTTTAAAATCTGAAATTTCAAAGGAATTGATTGAAAAGAGTAGCTTTTATTCAGGTTTTCATACACCATGTCAAGTGTTGTTTACATCTAGCCCACCTAGTAGTACAGCCTTCACTGGCATTATGTAACCCACCCCAGGCAGCTTGCCTTTGCTCAGCTTGGCCACTACTAGCAGGCTTCCCCTCTGCCCTGCACTGCCCCCCCCTCCCAGCTGGTGCATAAACTAGATGAATGTTATAATTTTCTGTATTTTTTTTTTATTCTTGGCTATGCTGCATTTTAAATTTTGTATTGTACCACCAGGGTTACAATGATTAAAGTGCACATTTAATTGTGTCCACAAAGTGATGTATTGCTATGAAAGTGTGGATGTTCATCAGATAATTAATGCTTTACTTCAGAAGAGTAAAACTTCACCAGGTGTGAAATTGGCTATTAATTCCAGTAATAAATTATAGCTGAGATTGTAATTAGCATAATGATATTGTTTTAACCCTCATTCAACCAACTGTGTGTATACTTTATTTGAAAAGATGTTTTTATTTTGTCAAATTTACTGAATCTTTTATTTTATTTCGGTGAATAAAATTAAGCATGTACTGAAAACTCCAATGGCAAAACTTTTTCATAGGGATTCAAGGAATAATCTTGTAGATGCCATGTTGTGGCATTATTTTCTTTTAAATTCAGTTTAAACATTTGATTTAAAATAATAAAATATATATGTATGCATAATATGACCCAATATGAGCTACACTCTGGATATATAATGATTGCAACTTAGAATTCTAATATTTTAACTTATATTTTCAGTTTTTTTATTACAAATTTATAAAACTTGTAAATAAAAAAAATGAATCAGAAATAAACTTTTAATGGAAAAAGTGGATATGACAAAAAATAGGCTTATATATAAACTTAAATGCATTATTCCCTTGAAAGTGAAATAAAGGTATTAGTCCATTCTGCCCACTTGCCTGTCCATCTGTAAATTTTTCATATGTATCATAGTATCTCAAAACTTTTACTGTTTTTCTTCATGACAGTCTTGTCAGAGTTTTAGTTTGCAATCATATATTTAGAACTTTACTATAACCAAGTAGGAGGGCCCCTTTCCTCTTATAGCTTCTCATATGCTTATATAAATGAAAAACATTACAATAGAATATTTTTAATATTTTGCAATTGCAAAAATTTGAAACTTAAGCTGGGCGCCGTGACCCATGGGTCCTTTGTTTATATTTTGGATTCTCAACATCATTGTTTGGCTAAAACTGAATAAATACCAGACATGGTACTAATACTTTGCAAATGTATTTGAATATGAATATGAATATGTACTCCATTATAAAATTTCTTGCATAAGAATGGGAATTCAGGTAAAAATGAAAGTATTTGAATACCAGTGCAAATACTTTCAAAATGTATTCATGAATGCATTCATGAATATATTCTGTAATATTATTTTAACAATCATTTCAGTTATATTTACCTTTAAAAAAATCATAAAATTCTCTTATTATTTTTAATAAAAATTATATTTGGCACAATATTTGTTTTTAAATTTTAATAAATAGTTAAACTCTTATCTTATATGTGCTGCTTATCAGTAATATGGCCAAGTCAAAATCTATATGACAATAGCACTCCATTTGTTAATAAAATAAATGAAATCAATCTCTTCCCTGTCTCCAAAGAAACTATCAAAATCATACATAAGCTAAACACCAACAACTCATAATGCAACTTTTATTTATTACCACACAAAACCAGCATGTGCCTCATTTCAAAATCATATTTTTTATCATATATAACAGCTGAGCGCCGTGACCCATGGGTCCCTTGTTTTTTCTTGGCTATAGATCTAGTTACAGCACATGAAGGATACAAACCAGGAATTTACTGACTTTCGGGATCAGTGTCCTGATCAAGTGACGGCTTTTCTGTCACTATTGGTACAGGCTGTACTTTATCACCTGCAAAATCATTGCCTAGTAGCAACTGGATTCCCTTAAAGGGTAAAGTAGTTCTTATTCCCACAGTAATATTCCCAGAAATCAAATCTGACTTTAAATTGATACTGTGAAGCGGAACTGAAGTGTGCCTGTCTGAAAACACACCATTAACAAGTGCATGTGCACCAGTAAAAGACCTATTAGAAAATGGCAAAGTGTTTGCTAACATGAGAGTCTGGCCTGAACCAGTGTCCCTCAAAATTCTAATAGGGGTAGAATCTGAAAAATCACTCGAAAGTGATACAAAACCATCATATATGAATGGCTCAAATAACTCAATTTCAGAGTCAAGAGAGGAATCTACTGCCTTAACCTCATCAAACAAAGAAATGACATGGAAGGTGTCAGTCATAAATTCTGTTTTAGAGTCATCTAAGGAAACTACATCCTTACCGAACTCCTCATGGGAGTCAACAGAGGAATTTTCCTCAGCAGAAACAAACTTTTGTTTGTCATAAGAGGACCTGGCCTCGTTTGAAATACTCTCGCAAGAGTCATAAAAGGACTTCGCCTCATTTAGAGAACACTCCTCGCAGGAGTCTTGAAAGGATCTAGCCTTATTTAATTCCTCGCAGGAATCAACTGAGGTTTTTACCCCAAAATCTACGGATACTTCTTTCGATTTAGACGGCACTTGGGCCTCCATAGCATCAAACTCTTTATTTGAGTCAACAAAAGCGTTGTAACCCTTATTTACATGAAAAGAGCCTGGCTCTTGTACTATGCTATGCATAGATTTTGAAACAAAACCAGAAGGTTTGCTATTTGGTCTATTCCCAAGTTTCCAGCAGTCAGATATTAGATGACCTTCCTTCTTGCAGTAATTACAGATTTTCTTTGAAAATGACTGGTCTTTGTTGGACTGAGACACAGTTGACGTGGACTGAGGTGTAGCTATGGGCTTTGCTGAACTATCAGGATTACTAGTACTGGGAGATTGCGCTGTAAACTTCTTTTGACCATACTGTTTTACATTCTTATTTGTGAATGACTGGTTTGATTTGCTAGTAAAGGACATTTTGTGTGTTTATGAATAATCATCAGCTAATCGAGCAGCAATGTCAAGTGTTTCAGGACCATTTTTAACATCTGCGTTAATGCAGCGCTTAAATTCTTCAAGCTAAATCAACTGGCGCAAATTGTCATAATCTTTCATTACATATTAAGAACTACACCAGCGATCAAACAACTGCTCTTTTGTTTTAGAAAATTCTACGTAGGTCTGTTCTTTGCGCTTTTCCCAATTTCTGAATTTCTGGCGGTAAGCCTCTGGAACTAACTCATAACCTTTTAGGATTAACCGTTTTACCAGGTCATAGTCAGCAGCACCTTCTACTGAAAGCTCTGTATAAATGTCTCTGGCCTTGCCAGTCAATACACTTTGTAACAGCATAGTCCAATTTTCCTTAAGCCATTTTAAATTTTCAGCTACCTTCTTAAAGTGTAAGAAATATTTATCAACTTCTTTTTCTTGAAATGGTGGGACAAGTCTAATGTGTTTAGTAACATCAAAACTGTGAGTTGGGGCAGCACGTAGACTATGTTCTAGTTTAAGTCTTTCTAACTCCAGTCGTTGTAACTCAATTTCTTTTTTCTTTTTCTAGTCTTTCTCTTTCTAACCTTTCATGTTGTTCCCTCTCTTTTAAGGTGGCAGGACTGGTCCCCCCGCCTGACCTGACTTTGTTTCAGTTTTTCCTATGCATTGAACAATCTAATGCTTTAATACCCCCTAAAGTATACATTTTCTGAAAGCTAAGAAAATTCTCTATAATTTGGTGATAATAAACTTTGTTTCTGAGGGACAGGTTTGAATTTGTAAGAATTTAATTTGATTTTAATATTTAACAAAAAAACTGTTTATTCCAGCACAACTAAAGCAGATACAGAAAATCTTCTTAAATAAATCGAGAATTTAGATAATAATCCCCAGACTTTTTTTGTTTAGTGAGATTAGTTTAAAATTACGATTTTACAGAGTATATAATTTTGAATTCTTCACAAATCATTTAATTTTTTACTTTTACCTTAATAAAATCCTTCAAATTTAGTATTGGCGTAAAATAAAAAACGCTTTTTAGAAGACATATTAACAATTACATATATCAAAGATGGTATGTTTCGGACACGTACTTACTGAGAAATAACGCTCTAAAGATAAGGTGTTCAGGTGAAATGATGTTTCGAGAAAATGGCCAAACACTATATTCGTAGAGGTCATTCGTCCTACACACGTAACTAACCACAACTACATGTTGACAGTCAAATGAATTCGGTCAAGACGGTGGTTCTTATCAAGCCATGCTATAATAACATGGATTTATTGACTATTTTGCTTTAAAACGTATTAAAACGATAAAAGTTTGTCATGTCACACCAGCGACCTGTCAAACGCCACGTGCATGGACTTCAGTAGCTTCAATAGCGCGTTTAGTTGAGAACACTGCCAAAGTCGATAGGTGTCGGCCTCCGGTTTTCCTTCATGCGTAAACGTAGAGATGCCGTCATCTGACGATTCATCGTCGCTGGCCATCAGTTTGATCACGGAAGTAGGTTCGGCCCGCTGAGACTTCTTGATAATATTCAACTGCTGCAGTTTATCAATTGACATTCGGGACTTGCGTCGTCGGCCCATCGTATAGTTTCGTCTGGTATTGGCGTAATATTTATTTGTTGCGGTGTTGACAGTATGTATATCATAGACGTTACAGTTGGGATATGAAGCAGCTTATTATAAAGTAATTTTACGTATCTGTCGATAGGCTCAGGATATAGCAGAAATAACATGATGTCAAGTGAAAATTTGTGTTTCGGCGTGACATACCCGAAAAATAGATAGAAAGGCCAATGACGCTATCAGATCATTCACAAGACGGATTTGTTTGCACACTAATTAGTTGTATGCTCAGCTAATTAGATTGGGCTATCAAACGTCGACCGTCAGTTCTTGCCACCTCGTGTACGGAGGTACTTGGCCCATGCATTAATTAAACACTTGCACCTCGCGATTGGCTGAATGACCCAGGTGAGGGCTGGGGGCAGAGTGATTGACAGGCCTGTGGAAAGGCTGGAGTTCGTTTACAAACACTCTGTCAACATATCTTGGTGTTTACTGAATAGAAATAACCCTTTTCCACAAAATTTAACCGGCGACCGAAAATGGGCTCAGCTGCATTAGATCCGCCCAGTATTCAATATTACGTATACCTTTTATTGAAAAAACACCAATTTTTAGGATTTTGACCAGTCCTGCTACCTTAATGCTAGCTCATGTTGCATTTCCAACTTTTTAAATTCTAATTGCATAGCAAGGCTATCATTTTTTTATGTTTCAACTTCAGTCTCTTCTATTAAACCTTTGTTAATAAGATCTTGCATGATTTTAGCAATGATATCAGGCTTTCTCAAAGCTTTTTTCATACTTAGCCCCAAGTGTTGTCCCAAACGCAAAAACTGGTCTTTTGACAACTGTTCAAGTTGATCAGTGTCCGGATCGTCAACAATTGTCTCAGGTTTGAAATCTGCCATATTAAGATGTTAAAACAATAACAAAAAAACACTGTGATAAATCCTGTAAACAATGTACTGTAAACAATATGTAATCTTGTAAACAATGTATGATAAAACAATGTGTCCAGGTCAAGGCCTAATAAATTTGAAAACTATAAAGCATCCCGACGAGAGCCCCCAATTTTTTGTTACGGAACCTAATATAAACAGATCACGTATGTGTGATGAACACAAATTTTGTAATGGAGATAAAATAAATCAGATTCTGTAACACTAGGCAGCGGGAAATTAGTACATCAGCCAGAGGGTTCACCGGTACCAAACAGGTGACAATTGCTATCAATTTTTTTTGAAAGGTGTATGTGTGTAGATAATAAAAATGCCTGATAGCAGTATTGAAGTGGTAGCTTTCTGTATAATATCAGCCTGTTTTGAAATGAACTTGCACCGAAATTGCAATTTTTCGAGACACACTGTTATTTAGTTATAACAACTTACATAATGCCTGTTTTAAAACAAGTTTGATGTAAGTTGATATTAGACATTTGTAGCTTTCATCTGTTGTGTCATTCATGTATATAGCTTTCCAAATTGTTAAGGTATGATTACTTTTCCTCACCCTGAATCATAGTTATTTGTATAATTTTAGCTAATTTATTAAAAAAACACAAGGTGTATTTCTTATAAGACCAACCGTGACCAGTTTGGATTTATGAAGTTATGAAAAAAAAAACATGTCTAGCACCAAATTACAATTTGTAGATTTGGGCGTGGTCACAGAAACGTGTTATTCCGTTCTCCAGTTAGCCGATACATGTCCCATTGCCACCAACTGTCCGCAGAAACAGTGCCTGGTCGATGTTTTTGAGTTTTTCTGTGTCGCATACCCACGCACTTTTCGAATCATGATTGGTAAACCCTCCTAATTATTCCACGTGGTTGCTATCAGGGGCCGATTAATAGAATATATGCAGGCATGGGTACTCGGCTAGTTGTTTAAATATGTTTTTTGCATGTCTCCGGTTGAAAAAAAGAAAAGGGCGACAAGTCATTTAAAGCAGTATATTTTTATTTGTATGTTTCTGTTATATTGGTTCTTAAGTCACTTATGATATCGTACAACCTAGGCCGCCGTATTTGCAATTCTGGGCTCCAGGAGGTAACCCCCCTTTCCAGTCGCAACAACTTTTTTTAAGGGTATTAGACTAAGTTCTGTGTCCTAGCCCCCCCCCCCCCCCCCCCCATGCATCCCTTTTCCGGATATGGGGACCTGTTTTACAGGTTTGCCATCAGTCCTGGCGTGGACCCCTCCATTTTAAATCCTGGATCTGCCCCTGTGAGGGCATAAGAAAGTATATAACTGTAGGTAAACACCTATTGATCATAAATGATACATCATTGAAAAGATTATTTTGCTGGATATAAGTTTGGCATATAAAGTTGTATGAAGTAAATTTATATAACCACTCCTTTGTCGTTTTTCTTAGGGGTGAGTGTAACTATAAAAATGTATTACTTAAGCAGTATACACCCAGTGGTCATAAATAGCATGTCACACTGAAACGTAAAGTGTAAGCTTTCATTTGAGACCAATTTGACTGGATACTGTTTGCATATTTAGTAGTATGGGGCTTATAAACACTCTGAAGTCGGTGTACTTAAAATGAAAAAAAAAATATACGTCATCCGACATAAAACATCCATTTTTTCACTGAAAGCTACCACTTTCATACTGCTATCAGGCATTTTTATTACCTACACATGTATACCTATCAAGCACACATGGTGAAAATTTGTCACCAAAATGGTACCGATGATCAAAATTTTGGGGTCTGGCTGAAGTACTAAATGTCTAGGGGAATAAATAAAGAAGTCAGTGGATTTTTGTTAACAAATAACTATAATTTATTCCTAAAACAACCCTAACAATACAATACACTAAATCAATACAATTATACAGTAACATAGCGTTATAGCATCAAGTCAATACAATCACACAGAAAGATAATGGTACAATACCTGGATACCAACAGTGTCACCAAGACTAGTCCTTTGAATGTAAGCTCTCGGAGAATGACAGTCTAGTGGAAAGTTCTTGCAACAACACAAAGTAAACTGAAGTCCAAATGTATAAAATCCAGGAGAAAGTTCTTGAAATGTATAATTGCCGCATTCGTCCGATAAGGTCTTATAATCTGACACACGCTTCTGCGTCCGCTGGTATCTGCTCTGCTGTCTGCCCATTGGTTCTAAAAAACAGCCCTTTATATACCTTCACACTTCGAGCCGGGAATTTTCTACTTCTCGAACAGTCTATAAGTTCTTGCCCATCACACGTTTCAGCAATTCTCTAGAAAGACATAGCCGTGTGTCTCTACACATACCAGGCTGATCACGTGACCCACGACCAAGCGTTAAAGCTCAAGGCCCACATGACAACGAGAGTTCAACTAGTACGGATCAAACATAAAATGCAACAACAACACGAGTTACGCCCGTCTAATAATAGAGCAACTTTTTCATGAACGTGAGGGGATTGTGATCACTGAAGACAATGATAGGCCTGACTGATGAAGTAACATAAACTTCAACATGTTGCAACGCCAAAATCAAAGCCAAACATTCTTTTTCAATAGTGGATTAGTTTTTCTGGTTTGCATAAAACTTGCTTGAGAAATAACAAATTGGATGATCTATGCCATCATTGCATTCTTGTAACAACACAGCACCAGCAGCAGCATCACTAGCATCCACTGCTAACTTAAAAGGTACAGAAAAGTCTGGAGCTGCTAAAACTGGTGAACTTTGCAGAATGGCTTTCAAATTCTGAAATGCATTTTCACACTGAACATTCCATACAAACTTTTGTTTCTTCTTTAACAAATTAGTCAAAGGTTCAGCTACAGCAGCAAAATTTGGACAAAACTTCCTGTAGTACCCAACCATAGCAAGAAAACACATTATTTGCTTTTTGTTTTCTGGTCTAGGAAATGCAGAAATAGCACTTATCTTAGCATCAACAGGTTTTACCTGACCCTGCCCTACAATATGACCCAAAAATGTTACTTGTGCATGACAAAACTCAGATTTCACTAAGTTGACGGTCAGACGTGCTTCACTGAGTCTTTCGAAGAGGTCGCGAAGAATTTGCAGATGTTTCTCCCAGGTGTCGCTGTACACGATAAGGTCATCAATATATGCGTCACAACCCTGAATGTCCTTGACAACCATACGGATGAGGCGCTGGAACGTGGCTGGCGAGTTCTTCATGCAAAACGGCACAACTTTATACTGGTACAGTCCTTGCGGCGTCACAAATGCGGACACTTCCTTCGCTCGTTCTGTCAGCGGAACTTGCCAGAATCCTTCTAGCAAGTCAAACTTGGAGACATATCTGTAGCTACCGACTCTATCAACACAATCATCGATCCTCGGAACCGGGAACGTGTCAGTCTTGGTGACAGAGTTCAGTTTTCGATAATCTGTGCACATACGGTAATTTCCATCAGGTTTTGGCACAAGAGTAAATGGTGAACTCCAGTTACTGTTACTAGGTTCAATAAAATCATTATCCAGCAAATATTGAATCTCATACTGTGAATACTTTTGCTTTTCTGGATTCAGTCTATATGGATGTTGCTTGATTGCGCTTGCCTCGCAAACATCGACGTCATGGCACAACATGTCAGTTCGCGTTGGAATGTCACTAAACAAATGTTCATAATTCCGCAGCAGCTTCTTGTTGTTCATGTGTGGTTAGGTGTGACAGTTTGGCATCCAGGTTTTTAAGCACGTCTAAGTTTTTTAATGGTACTGTACACCACACTGAATGTCTACATCACACTTACAATCAGTATCTACTTTAACTGGGTCAGGGTCAGTTGTACACAATTTACAGCAGTAACATTATGTACAACATCTGATGTGCTATTTCTGTCATAATATGATTTCAACATGTTAATATGGCACAGTTGTTTCTTCTAACGTCTATCTGGTGTCAACAGTATGTAATTTAAATCACTGACTTTCTTGTCAACAATGTAAGGACCAAAATATCAAGCTTGCAGAGGTCTGCCAGGGATGGGAAGTAAGGCAAGGACCTTTTCACCAGGCACAAACGTCCTACTTACAGTGTGTTTGTCATAATTTGTTTTCATTCCACTTTGTGCAGATCTTAGATTTGACTTTGCAATCTCACAAGCATTGTGTAGTTTAGTGCGAAAGTCTGTGACATACTGCAGTAAACTAAGAGAATCAGGATTTTCACACAAGAGTTTTTCTTAAAGCAGTTTCAATGGTCCGCGAAAGGAGTGTCCAAAAACTATTTCAAAGGGACTAAAACCCAAGGACTCTTGAAAGTTTTCTCTTACAGCAAACAACTATAGGTGGATTCCATCATCCCAGTCTTTCTGTGTGTCATAGCAATAAGTTCTGATCATGTTTTTTTAATGTCTGGTGAAAACGCTCGAGGGCGCCCTGACTTTCAGGATGGTATGGCGAAGAGCTGTACTGTTTTATACCTAGCTCAAGCATAACTTGTTGGAATAAGCCAGACATAAAATTAGACCCTTGGTCAGACTGGACGGAGTTTGGTAATCCAGAAGTTGTATAAAAACTTGGTCAGAGCTTTGACAACACTTTTGGCATTAATTTTGCGCAATGGTATTGCCTCAGGGAACCAGGCAGATGTGCACATGATTGTCAGCAAGTATTCATGTCCAGTTTTTGTTTTGGGCAGTGGTCCAACACAATCAACAATAATCCTACTGAATGGTTCCTCGAAAGCAGGAATAGGTCTAAGTGGGGCCTTAGGAGGATTCTGATTGGGCTTGCCTACCATCTGACATGATTGGCATGATTTATAATATTGTACAACATCTTTCCTGAGGTTAGGCCAATAGTGTGTACTAACTTTCTGACAAGTTTTATTTATACCTAAATGGCCAGACAAAGGAGCCTCATGTGCCATGCTTAGAACTTCACTGTGAAAGCTTTTGGGCATCACTATTTGATGTTTGATGGCCCACTCATCATCAGCGCATACATCAGGTGGTCGCCATTTACGCATAAGCACTCCATTTTTGACATAGAAACAAACTTGGTTCTGTGACAGCTCATCTTTAGAAAAATGCCCTGGGAAACAAACATGAAATATCAGGGTCCTTATGCTGTTCTACGATAATTTCTGACTTTGAGAATGCTGCATCCTGTACGGGCGAGTCATTAGACATGTCACTAGTGACTCCCAGAGTGTTATTATCTGGACCATTATCCTCATGTGTTTTTAGCTCAGCTGACTATAAGTCATCTGAGCTATAGTCGTGGTCCTTTGTCCGTCGTCCGTCCGTCCGGCCGTCCGTCCGTTAACAGGGCACGTTTTAAAACCGTTGGACCTACGAATCCAAAATTCTGCATACCATGAGATGTTTCCAAAATCTCCTTCCATACCGAAAATTGGGTCATTAGGACTTTGTTCCTTCGAGATATTAAGGAAAAACCTCCGTTTTCCATAAAAAAGCCATTGTTACACTTCAAGGCTGCCTAATATCAAAACCACTGATCTGTTTTTGATCATATTTATTTCTCTTCATATTCTTCCATACATTTTCTGTGCACATACCAAAAATTAGGTCAGTATTGGGTATTATTCTGAAGTTATGGGCCCAAATATAATGCAATTTTTTAAAAATCAGGAAATATATTTGCTCACTTAACATGAGAATTGCTGAAGCTGGAGACTTTTTTTTCAGGAACATAACTTTATTTAATCAAGATTCATTTGTTTACCCAAAATTAGATCCGAATTTTTGCAAATTTTTCAAGTTATTAGCATAAATAAAAAATCAATACCTTAAAATTTTGTCCAACCTGAGCAATGGCACGTTTTTTCCCTGTGAGCACTGTTGATTTAATTTTCACAGCATATATACAAAAGGATGTAATCTTTTAAAATCTGAAATTTCAAAGGAATTGATTGAAAAGAGTAGCTTTTATTCAGGTTTTCATACACCATGTCAAGTGTTGTTTACATCTAGCCCACCTAGTAGTACAGCCTTCACTGGCATTATGTAACCCACCCCAGGCAGCTTGCCTTTGCTCAGCTTGGCCACTACTAGCAGGCTTCCCCTCTGCCCTGCACTGCCCCCCCCCTCCCAGCTGGTGCATAAACTAGATGAATGTTATAATTTTCTGTATTTTTTTTTTATTCTTGGCTATGCTGCATTTTAAATTTTGTATTGTACCACCAGGGTTACAATGATTAAAGTGCACATTTAATTGTGTCCACAAAGTGATGTATTGCTATGAAAGTGTGGATGTTCATCAGATAATTAATGCTTTACTTCAGAAGAGTAAAACTTCACCAGGTGTGAAATTGGCTATTAATTCCAGTAATAAATTATAGCTGAGATTGTAATTAGCATAATGATATTGTTTTAACCCTCATTCAACCAACTGTGTGTATACTTTATTTGAAAAGATGTTTTTATTTTGTCAAATTTACTGAATCTTTTATTTTATTTCGGTGAATAAAATTAAGCATGTACTGAAAACTCCAATGGCAAAACTTTTTCATAGGGATTCAAGGAATAATCTTGTAGATGCCATGTTGTGGCATTATTTTCTTTTAAATTCAGTTTAAACATTTGATTTAAAATAATAAAATATATATGTATGCATAATATGACCCAATATGAGCTACACTCTGGATATATAATGATTGCAACTTAGAATTCTAATATTTTAACTTATATTTTCAGTTTTTTTATTACAAATTTATAAAACTTGTAAATAAAAAAAATGAATCAGAAATAAACTTTTAATGGAAAAAGTGGATATGACAAAAAATAGGCTTATATATAAACTTAAATGCATTATTCCCTTGAAAGTGAAATAAAGGTATTAGTCCATTCTGCCCACTTGCCTGTCCATCTGTAAATTTTTCATATGTATCATAGTATCTCAAAACTTTTACTGTTTTTCTTCATGACAGTCTTGTCAGAGTTTTAGTTTGCAATCATATATTTAGAACTTTACTATAACCAAGTAGGAGGGCCCCTTTCCTCTTATAGCTTCTCATATGCTTATATAAATGAAAAACATTACAATAGAATATTTTTAATATTTTGCAATTGCAAAAATTTGAAACTTAAGCTGGGCGCCGTGACCCATGGGTCCTTTGTTTATATTTTGGATTCTCAACATCATTGTTTGGCTAAAACTGAATAAATACCAGACATGGTACTAATACTTTGCAAATGTATTTGAATATGAATATGAATATGTACTCCATTATAAAATTTCTTGCATAAGAATGGGAATTCAGGTAAAAATGAAAGTATTTGAATACCAGTGCAAATACTTTCAAAATGTATTCATGAATGCATTCATGAATATATTCTGTAATATTATTTTAACAATCATTTCAGTTATATTTACCTTTAAAAAAATCATAAAATTCTCTTATTATTTTTAATAAAAATTATATTTGGCACAATATTTGTTTTTAAATTTTAATAAATAGTTAAACTCTTATCTTATATGTGCTGCTTATCAGTAATATGGCCAAGTCAAAATCTATATGACAATAGCACTCCATTTGTTAATAAAATAAATGAAATCAATCTCTTCCCTGTCTCCAAAGAAACTATCAAAATCATACATAAGCTAAACACCAACAACTCATAATGCAACTTTTATTTATTACCACACAAAACCAGCATGTGCCTCATTTCAAAATCATATTTTTTATCATATATAACAGCTGAGCGCCGTGACCCATGGGTCCCTTGTTTTTTCTTGGCTATAGATCTAGTTACAGCACATGAAGGATACAAACCAGGAATTTACTGACTTTCGGGATCAGTGTCCTGATCAAGTGACGGCTTTTCTGTCACTATTGGTACAGGCTGTACTTTATCACCTGCAAAATCATTGCCTAGTAGCAACTGGATTCCCTTAAAGGGTAAAGTAGTTCTTATTCCCACAGTAATATTCCCAGAAATCAAATCTGACTTTAAATTGATACTGTGAAGCGGAACTGAAGTGTGCCTGTCTGAAAACACACCATTAACAAGTGCATGTGCACCAGTAAAAGACCTATTAGAAAATGGCAAAGTGTTTGCTAACATGAGAGTCTGGCCTGAACCAGTGTCCCTCAAAATTCTAATAGGGGTAGAATCTGAAAAATCACTCGAAAGTGATACAAAACCATCATATATGAATGGCTCAAATAACTCAATTTCAGAGTCAAGAGAGGAATCTACTGCCTTAACCTCATCAAACAAAGAAATGACATGGAAGGTGTCAGTCATAAATTCTGTTTTAGAGTCATCTAAGGAAACTACATCCTTACCGAACTCCTCATGGGAGTCAACAGAGGAATTTTCCTCAGCAGAAACAAACTTTTGTTTGTCATAAGAGGACCTGGCCTCGTTTGAAATACTCTCGCAAGAGTCATAAAAGGACTTCGCCTCATTTAGAGAACACTCCTCGCAGGAGTCTTGAAAGGATCTAGCCTTATTTAATTCCTCGCAGGAATCAACTGAGGTTTTTACCCCAAAATCTACGGATACTTCTTTCGATTTAGACGGCACTTGGGCCTCCATAGCATCAAACTCTTTATTTGAGTCAACAAAAGCGTTGTAACCCTTATTTACATGAAAAGAGCCTGGCTCTTGTACTATGCTATGCATAGATTTTGAAACAAAACCAGAAGGTTTGCTATTTGGTCTATTCCCAAGTTTCCAGCAGTCAGATATTAGATGACCTTCCTTCTTGCAGTAATTACAGATTTTCTTTGAAAATGACTGGTCTTTGTTGGACTGAGACACAGTTGACGTGGACTGAGGTGTAGCTATGGGCTTTGCTGAACTATCAGGATTACTAGTACTGGGAGATTGCGCTGTAAACTTCTTTTGACCATACTGTTTTACATTCTTATTTGTGAATGACTGGTTTGATTTGCTAGTAAAGGACATTTTGTGTGTTTATGAATAATCATCAGCTAATCGAGCAGCAATGTCAAGTGTTTCAGGACCATTTTTAACATCTGCGTTAATGCAGCGCTTAAATTCTTCAAGCTAAATCAACTGGCGCAAATTGTCATAATCTTTCATTACATATTAAGAACTACACCAGCGATCAAACAACTGCTCTTTTGTTTTAGAAAATTCTACGTAGGTCTGTTCTTTGCGCTTTTCCCAATTTCTGAATTTCTGGCGGTAAGCCTCTGGAACTAACTCATAACCTTTTAGGATTAACCGTTTTACCAGGTCATAGTCAGCAGCACCTTCTACTGAAAGCTCTGTATAAATGTCTCTGGCCTTGCCAGTCAATACACTTTGTAACAGCATAGTCCAATTTTCCTTAAGCCATTTTAAATTTTCAGCTACCTTCTTAAAGTGTAAGAAATATTTATCAACTTCTTTTTCTTGAAATGGTGGGACAAGTCTAATGTGTTTAGTAACATCAAAACTGTGAGTTGGGGCAGCACGTAGACTATGTTCTAGTTTAAGTCTTTCTAACTCCAGTCGTTGTAACTCAATTTCTTTTTTCTTTTTCTAGTCTTTCTCTTTCTAACCTTTCATGTTGTTCCCTCTCTTTTAAGGTGGCAGGACTGGTCCCCCCGCCTGACCTGACTTTGTTTCAGTTTTTCCTATGCATTGAACAATCTAATGCTTTAATACCCCCTAAAGTATACATTTTCTGAAAGCTAAGAAAATTCTCTATAATTTGGTGATAATAAACTTTGTTTCTGAGGGACAGGTTTGAATTTGTAAGAATTTAATTTGATTTTAATATTTAACAAAAAAACTGTTTATTCCAGCACAACTAAAGCAGATACAGAAAATCTTCTTAAATAAATCGAGAATTTAGATAATAATCCCCAGACTTTTTTTGTTTAGTGAGATTAGTTTAAAATTACGATTTTACAGAGTATATAATTTTGAATTCTTCACAAATCATTTAATTTTTTACTTTTACCTTAATAAAATCCTTCAAATTTAGTATTGGCGTAAAATAAAAAACGCTTTTTAGAAGACATATTAACAATTACATATATCAAAGATGGTATGTTTCGGACACGTACTTACTGAGAAATAACGCTCTAAAGATAAGGTGTTCAGGTGAAATGATGTTTCGAGAAAATGGCCAAACACTATATTCGTAGAGGTCATTCGTCCTACACACGTAACTAACCACAACTACATGTTGACAGTCAAATGAATTCGGTCAAGACGGTGGTTCTTATCAAGCCATGCTATAATAACATGGATTTATTGACTATTTTGCTTTAAAACGTATTAAAACGATAAAAGTTTGTCATGTCACACCAGCGACCTGTCAAACGCCACGTGCATGGACTTCAGTAGCTTCAATAGCGCGTTTAGTTGAGAACACTGCCAAAGTCGATAGGTGTCGGCCTCCGGTTTTCCTTCATGCGTAAACGTAGAGATGCCGTCATCTGACGATTCATCGTCGCTGGCCATCAGTTTGATCACGGAAGTAGGTTCGGCCCGCTGAGACTTCTTGATAATATTCAACTGCTGCAGTTTATCAATTGACATTCGGGACTTGCGTCGTCGGCCCATCGTATAGTTTCGTCTGGTATTGGCGTAATATTTATTTGTTGCGGTGTTGACAGTATGTATATCATAGACGTTACAGTTGGGATATGAAGCAGCTTATTATAAAGTAATTTTACGTATCTGTCGATAGGCTCAGGATATAGCAGAAATAACATGATGTCAAGTGAAAATTTGTGTTTCGGCGTGACATACCCGAAAAATAGATAGAAAGGCCAATGACGCTATCAGATCATTCACAAGACGGATTTGTTTGCACACTAATTAGTTGTATGCTCAGCTAATTAGATTGGGCTATCAAACGTCGACCGTCAGTTCTTGCCACCTCGTGTACGGAGGTACTTGGCCCATGCATTAATTAAACACTTGCACCTCGCGATTGGCTGAATGACCCAGGTGAGGGCTGGGGGCAGAGTGATTGACAGGCCTGTGGAAAGGCTGGAGTTCGTTTACAAACACTCTGTCAACATATCTTGGTGTTTACTGAATAGAAATAACCCTTTTCCACAAAATTTAACCGGCGACCGAAAATGGGCTCAGCTGCATTAGATCCGCCCAGTATTCAATATTACGTATACCTTTTATTGAAAAAACACCAATTTTTAGGATTTTGACCAGTCCTGCTACCTTAATGCTAGCTCATGTTGCATTTCCAACTTTTTAAATTCTAATTGCATAGCAAGGCTATCATTTTTTTATGTTTCAACTTCAGTCTCTTCTATTAAACCTTTGTTAATAAGATCTTGCATGATTTTAGCAATGATATCAGGCTTTCTCAAAGCTTTTTTCATACTTAGCCCCAAGTGTTGTCCCAAACGCAAAAACTGGTCTTTTGACAACTGTTCAAGTTGATCAGTGTCCGGATCGTCAACAATTGTCTCAGGTTTGAAATCTGCCATATTAAGATGTTAAAACAATAACAAAAAAACACTGTGATAAATCCTGTAAACAATGTACTGTAAACAATATGTAATCTTGTAAACAATGTATGATAAAACAATGTGTCCAGGTCAAGGCCTAATAAATTTGAAAACTATAAAGCATCCCGACGAGAGCCCCCAATTTTTTGTTACGGAACCTAATATAAACAGATCACGTATGTGTGATGAACACAAATTTTGTAATGGAGATAAAATAAATCAGATTCTGTAACACTAGGCAGCGGGAAATTAGTACATCAGCCAGAGGGTTCACCGGTACCAAACAGGTGACAATTGCTATCAATTTTTTTTGAAAGGTGTATGTGTGTAGATAATAAAAATGCCTGATAGCAGTATTGAAGTGGTAGCTTTCTGTATAATATCAGCCTGTTTTGAAATGAACTTGCACCGAAATTGCAATTTTTTGAGACACACTGTTATTTAGTTATAACAACTTACATAATGCCTGTTTTAAAACAAGTTTGATGTAAGTTGATATTAGACATTTGTAGCTTTCATCTGTTGTGTCATTCATGTATATAGCTTTCCAAATTGTTAAGGTATGATTACTTTTCCTCACCCTGAATCATAGTTATTTGTATAATTTTAGCTAATTTATTAAAAAAACACAAGGTGTATTTCTTATAAGACCAACCGTGACCAGTTTGGATTTATGAAGTTATGAAAAAAAAAACATGTCTAGCACCAAATTACAATTTGTAGATTTGGGCGTGGTCACAGAAACGTGTTATTCCGTTCTCCAGTTAGCCGATACATGTCCCATTGCCACCAACTGTCCGCAGAAACAGTGCCTGGTCGATGTTTTTGAGTTTTTCTGTGTCGCATACCCACGCACTTTTCGAATCATGATTGGTAAACCCTCCTAATTATTCCACGTGGTTGCTATCAGGGGCCGATTAATAGAATATATGCAGGCATGGGTACTCGGCTAGTTGTTTAAATATGTTTTTTGCATGTCTCCGGTTGAAAAAAAGAAAAGGGCGACAAGTCATTTAAAGCAGTATATTTTTATTTGTATGTTTCTGTTATATTGGTTCTTAAGTCACTTATGATATCGTACAACCTAGGCCGCCGTATTTGCAATTCTGGGCTCCAGGAGGTAACCCCCCTTTCCAGTCGCAACAACTTTTTTTAAGGGTATTAGACTAAGTTCTGTGTCCTAGCCCCCCCCCCCCCCCCCCATGCATCCCTTTTCCGGATATGGGGACCTGTTTTACAGGTTTGCCATCAGTCCTGGCGTGGACCCCTCCATTTTAAATCCTGGATCTGCCCCTGTGAGGGCATAAGAAAGTATATAACTGTAGGTAAACACCTATTGATCATAAATGATACATCATTGAAAAGATTATTTTGCTGGATATAAGTTTGGCATATAAAGTTGTATGAAGTAAATTTATATAACCACTCCTTTGTCGTTTTTCTTAGGGGTGAGTGTAACTATAAAAATGTATTACTTAAGCAGTATACACCCAGTGGTCATAAATAGCATGTCACACTGAAACGTAAAGTGTAAGCTTTCATTTGAGACCAATTTGACTGGATACTGTTTGCATATTTAGTAGTATGGGGCTTATAAACACTCTGAAGTCGGTGTACTTAAAATGAAAAAAAAAATATACGTCATCCGACATAAAACATCCATTTTTTCACTGAAAGCTACCACTTTCATACTGCTATCAGGCATTTTTATTACCTACACATGTATACCTATCAAGCACACATGGTGAAAATTTGTCACCAAAATGGTACCGATGATCAAAATTTTGGGGTCTGGCTGAAGTACTAAATGTCTAGGGGAATAAATAAAGAAGTCAGTGGATTTTTGTTAACAAATAACTATAATTTATTCCTAAAACAACCCTAACAATACAATACACTAAATCAATACAATTATACAGTAACATAGCGTTATAGCATCAAGTCAATACAATCACACAGAAAGATAATGGTACAATACCTGGATACCAACAGTGTCACCAAGACTAGTCCTTTGAATGTAAGCTCTCGGAGAATGACAGTCTAGTGGAAAGTTCTTGCAACAACACAAAGTAAACTGAAGTCCAAATGTATAAAATCCAGGAGAAAGTTCTTGAAATGTATAATTGCCGCATTCGTCCGATAAGGTCTTATAATCTGACACACGCTTCTGCGTCCGCTGGTATCTGCTCTGCTGTCTGCCCATTGGTTCTAAAAAACAGCCCTTTATATACCTTCACACTTCGAGCCGGGAATTTTCTACTTCTCGAACAGTCTATAAGTTCTTGCCCATCACACGTTTCAGCAATTCTCTAGAAAGACATAGCCGTGTGTCTCTACACATACCAGGCTGATCACGTGACCCACGACCAAGCGTTAAAGCTCAAGGCCCAAATGACAACGAGAGTTCAACTAGTACGGATCAAACATAAAATGCAACAACGCATATACCGACACATGGAAACAATTCAGGTACAAAATCATAGGCTAAAAAAAATAAATAAAAGGTATGGTTCTCAGGCACCGCCCGCCTCAATTTTAATACCCCCATAAAACATTTTTATTTTGATTTAACTTTCAAGAAGATAAAATACTACAATTTTGATACGAATGCCTTTGTTATGTAGTGCTTTTACCTGTTTAGCAAAAACACCCTGTTATTTTCCTACTTTTCCATGGTCATGTGACATTTTTATCGAAACATACAATAAAGGTAAAAAATAAAATACCACCTGCCCGCTGTGATTTCTGAAAAAAAAGTGCCTGAGAACCATACCTTTATTCTTTTCTTGGCCATATGAGAGATTTTTTCACGCATATACGCTTATATGCGCTCATAGAAATACCCATTAACTATCAACTGTTATGCCCCTGCCCACACTAACTGTCATATACAGTCACAACAATGGAACCTATCGATCGTCATCATTTGGTGAAAAAAGATATGAAATTTGACGAGAATTGCAATATAATCGCTAAATGTGAATGTGAGTGTCAGACGCTATCAAATGCTTAAAACTATGACTTTACGACACAAAAAATGACAGAATTATGGACATTTCTTTGAATGATTTTTTATTCTCATTTGACGGCATATGGTGCAAGATACGACGAGATATGCATTTATATCACTTTAAACGAGTCAAATGTTTCTGGAACAATAAAACACCAGACATCTCTAGCATCAAAAATACCCAGATATAGGCAATTGTCTGAAATCTTGAATATTCTGGTTTGACGAGATATGGTGCGAGATGTGGCGAAACTTACAGTTTTGTCATTTCACGCTGACCAAATGTTACGGTAATACCGAATACCAAAATCTAGACCGGCCTGGCTTTAAAAGCCCCCGATTATAAGCATTTATGTTAAATCTCAATTTTTCTCGTTTGACGATATATGGTGTAAGATCTGGCAAGATTTGCAGTTTTATGATGACAAGCTTTCTAAATGCTACCAAATGCCGATAAGTAGACCTCTCAAGGTCAAAAAGTCGCCGAGTTATAAAACCGTTCTCTGAAATCTTGCTTTTTCTCACAAGTTAGAGGCTTAAGAGGTGTCAGGGTCATTACAGTCGGTGTTTGTGACTAGGTGGATGGCGCTGGTCTTTGAAGCTTACGAATCAACAGTTCAAAGAAAACAATAACAGCCATTGGATGTCCTCTTCCCGGACCACTGAACATGCCGCGCACATGGTCAGAACTGCCACTAATCTCTATAAAGCCACTGCCGCCGCTAATGGTCAGGGCAGTGGGATGTATCTTCATCATTTGATGAAAAACGATGCGACATTTTGCGAGAATGGCAATATAAGCAAATAGTGTGACCGGGATTGCCAGACGCTATCAAATGCTGAAAACAATAGGTCTTCAGCAATAAAAATGTCAGAATTATAGGTATCTCTTTAAATGGTCCCATGTTCTCGTTTGGCAACAAATGGTGCGAGATATGACGAAATATGCACTTTTGTCACTTAAAACTAGTCAAATGATTCTTGAACAATAGAAAAACAAAATCTCTAGCATTATATAGACAGGGATATAGACATTTGTTCGAAATCTTGAATACCCTCGCTTGGCTGGACATGATTCGAGATTTGGCGAGATCTGCAGTTTTATCATGTTAAGCTTCTGAAAAGCTACCAAATACTGGAATCTACTCCTCTTTAGCTTAAATCGTTATCGATTTACAAACATTTCTGTGAAATCTCGTAATTTCTCGTTTGCCGATAAACCGAGCAAGATTTGATGAGGCTGGCAATTGAATTACTTAGAACCAAGGGAATGCCGCCTTATGTAGAAAACGAGACCCTTGTAGCATAAATAATAATAGAGACAGAAAACAAAAATTGCATATTTTCAGATCTTCAAGTTTTACATCAAAATTTGGTAACCATGGAAACGGCAGCCCAAAGCTACATGTGCGGAGGAATAACCCAATGATCCTAGTTTAAGATACGACAATAAAAATTGTGCCATGTTTAAATTTTTTTTAGATATTGCAGAAAAATGATATGTTACAGTGTTTCATGTACCACGCCCCCTGGTGGTTATTTCCAAAAAAATGCAAAAAAAAAAAAACAATTTCGAGATATATAAAAATAACACAAAATGTATCACTTTCAAAGTCATTGTTGAAAAATTACGACCTCCAAGTCAAATTTAATGAAATCTTGAAAGATCTCGTTTAACGAGTAATGGCACGAGATTCTTCAAGACTTGCTATTGTATTATAAACACCTCATTAAATACTACCTAATGCAAAAAAAAGGACGTCTCTAGCTTAAAAAATGGCAAAAATTAAAAAAAAATCAAATTTCATGATTTTTTCCCCAAAATGCGAAACCATGGTAACAGCAGAATGGAAATATTTTGCAGTGATGCCTGTCGCCATCTTGTCGCGAATAGAATGAGCAACCTGAGTGGCTGTGATTATTATTGATGAAGATATGAAGAAAAAGCCTTTTTAGGGCTTTTTGGTGACTCAGACCTAGACCTTTGACCGATCACGGCCAAAAAAACAGGCACCGAGGGTTATCGATTTTATATTTTTGCCATAAATCGCAGAACGATTGCTTGAAAATTGTGGCCTGTAGAGCACCTACAAACCCACAGACAAACAAACTAGATGACCATAGGTCGAGAACTGGCCGGAACTAGTAATAGGAAAGTCAAACTAACAGACAACAAGCAGCGAAAGGCAGGGAACATTTGGAACTGGTCAAATGAACAACCCCTATTGTTGGGGAAACAGAAGCACATCTTTATGTTGTTATACTAATTTTCAAAAGTCGCACACAATTCGCAGACGAGTAGACAGACAAAAAGACAGACAGACCGGAAAAAATCGCCAGGTGAAGGTGGTGTACTCATGCCATAGAAAATTGAAAGCATGAATAAAATAAGCCACAAATTATTTCTATAAGTTTCGGAGCAATTGCCTAAAAGATGTGGCCTGTAGAGCGATGACAAACAAACACACAAACAAACTAGACGACCAGAGGTCGAACGCTTGCCGGAAGTGGACGGAAATAACAGAGCGACACAGACAGAAAGTTACAAGGCAGACAGACAGGAAACATTTGGATCTAATCACATGAAAACCCCCTATCATGGGGCAAATAGAAGCACATCTTTATGTGGTTTGGCTGATTTTCAAAAGTCGCAGATGAGTAGACAGACAAACAGACACACAGTCGGAAAAAACTCCAAGTGAGGGCCATGTAATCATGCCATAGAGAATGGAAAGCATGAATAAAATAAGCCACAGTCTATAAGAATAAATCTTTATTCTTATTTTGAATTTCAAGAAGTTTAACCTATATTAAGTCCAAATACTGAAATCTACTCCTCTTTAGCCAAAAAATCATGTTTTTAAGATTGTCAAGTTTTACCCCAAAATTTGGTAACCATGGTAACGGCAGCACACGGCTACATGTAAGAAGGAATAAGGCAATGACGGTAGATTCAGATGCGACAAAAAATTGTTATATGTTTAATATTTTTTTAGATATTGCGGAAAAATGATAAGTTGTAGTGTTTCCAGTACCACGCTCCCTGGTGGCTATTTTCAAAAAATGAAAAAAAAGTTCGAGGTTATACAGAACTACAGAAAATATGTCACTTTCAGAACCTTAGCTGTAAAACTGCAACATTTAAACAAATGGCATGAGATTTTGCGAGACTTCTATTAATTTCACACAGAGCATATTAAATGCTACACAGTGAAAAAAACTAGACCTCCCTAGCTAAAAAAAATGAGAAATTTTCGAATTTTCTGATTTTCCCCCAAAAATACGTTACCATGGTAACCATTGACCGGAAGAATTGGCTAGCACTTGGAAAGCTAACATAATGAGGAATAAAATGAGCTACAGATTATGCGGCTACGATTATTATTGACGAAAATATTAAGAAAAAAAGATTTTAGGTTTTTGATGACACTGACCTTGACCTTTGACCGATCATGACCAAAAACAATAGGCTCCGAGGAGAACAGATCTTACACTTTATCTATAAGTTTCAGAACGATTGGTCCAAATTGTGGCCTGTAGAGCGGGGACATACAGACAGACAGACAAACAAACAAACAAACTAGACGACCATAGGTCGGGGACTTGCCGGAAATAGAAATAAGAAAGTCAAACTAACAGACAACAAACAGCAGAAAGGCAGGAAACATTTGGAACTGGTCAAATGACCAACCCCTATTGTTGGAAAACAAAAGCACATCTTTATGGGGTTTTGCTGATTTTCAAAAGTCGCAGACAAGTCACAGACGAGTAGACTGACAAACAGACAGACAGACGGAAAAACAACTCCAGGTGAAGGTCGTGTACTCATGCCATACAGAAATGTAAGCATGAATAAAATAAGCCAGCCACAGTCTATTAGAATATTCTTCATATTTTGAATTTTATGAATTGTGACCTACATAAGGTCACAATGTTAAGGGAAGAATATGACAGAGTCACCAAGAAGATAAACGCATTAAATCTAGTTTCAGATGCTACAATCAAAGTTGTGACACAGTTTATAGTTTTGGAGATATGGTACAATTATGATTACTGCATCGCCATCTGGTGGTTATTTTCCAAAATGATAAAAGTAAGCTTCGCGAAATTTTATAAGTATGTAATTATTATTATCATTATATCATGTATAATTTATATTTAACCCCTATACCCAAATGCAAACCGGATATCCGTCCCTGATTTGACACACCCAACTGCAAATCGGGGATCCGTCCCTGATATTATAGTTGTGATTGTGCTTACCAGCAACACTATCTCTGCATTTAATAACATATCGGGGAGCCTCTCTCTTTGTTTTTGTTTTTTAAAGGGATTATCCTTTACAACAGGTCATAAAGCTCTCAATGCATTGAAATCCTCAAAGTGCGTCCATACAAAGCATGAAAAGAGGCCACCACCAAAAGCACAGGTGGGATCAATCCGAATTGTGTCTTTTCACGGATCATCGCACATCCATAGAACAAAGCTCCAACTGTCATGTGATGCCCCTGCCGACATTTACTATCACATACTGCCATCGCTTATGGTCATGGCAATCGGACGTACTTTCTCTATTTGAAGAAAAACGATGCAAGATTTGAAGAAACTTACAATATAATCACATAATGTGACTGAGAGTGTTAGGCGCTATCAAATGCGCTATCAAAACAAGAGAATTATAGGCGTTTCTTTGAATGGTCCCATGTTCTCGTTTGACAAGAATTGGTGCGAGATATAACAAGATATTCACTTATGTCACTTTAAACTAGTCAAGTGATTCTTGAAAAAATAGAAAAATAAAATCTCTAGCATTTAAATGACCGAGATATAGACATTTGTTCGAAATCAAGAATATTCTCGTTTGGCGGAAGATGATACGAGATGTGGTGAGATTTGCGGTTTAACCATGTTCAGCTTCTGAAATACTTCCAAATGCTCCTATTTAGCATAAACCGTGATTGAGTTATAAGCATTTCTGTGAAATCTCGTATTTTCTCTTTTTTCTGAAAATTAAGCTAGATTTGACGAGACTTGCAAATGAATGACTTAGAATCAAGGGAATGCTTCCTCGTGTAAAACACTAGACCTCAGTAGTATAAATTTTAACAGAGATAGAAGAAAAAACCTCCACATTTTCAGATTGCCAAGTTTTACCAAAAATTTAGGTAACCATGGTAACCGCAGCACAAAGCTACATGTGCAGGGGAATAAGAAAATGATCCTTGTTTTAGATACAATAATAAAAATTGTGATGTGTTTAATATTTTTTGAGATATTGCAGGAAAATTATATGTTACAGTGTTTTACATACCATGCCTCCTGGTGGCTATTTCCGAAAAACTAATAAAACGATTTCGAGATATTTATAAATTACAATAAAATACACCCCTTTCAAAGCCATTGTTCTAAAATTGCAACCTCTGGGTCATATTTAATGAAATCTCTAAAGATCTCGTTTGATGAGAAATGGCACGAGATTCTTCGAGACTTGCTATTGTATGATAAACACATCATTGAATACTACCTAATGCAAAAAGAGGACGTTTCTAGCTTTGAAAATGGTAAAGTTAGAAGAAAAAAAATCAAATTTCAGGATTTTTTCCCCAAAATGCGTACCAATGGTAACAGCAGAATGGAACAATTTTGCAGTGGCACTTGTCGCCATCCTGTCGCGAATAGAATGAGCTACTTCAGTGGCTGCGATTATTATTGACGAAGATATGAAGAAAAAGCCGTTTTAGGGCTTTTTGGTGACCCTGACCTTTACCTTTGACCGATTACGGCCAAAAACAATAGGCTCCGAGGATAACGGATTTGACACTTGATGAATAAGTTTCAGAGCGATTGCTTGAAAATTGTGGCCTGAAGAGCGCTGACAAACCCACAGACAGACAGACTAACAAACATACGGAACTGATCAACATACTTGCCGAAATCTTTGATTCCGGCAAGTAACAAACAAGATGACCAGAGGTCACGCGCTTGCCGGAAATGAAAATAATACAGACAGATAGACAGAGAGTGCATGTAGAAACAGTCATATGAATGAGCAACGTTGTGGGGGCAGCAGAAACGAATAATACGTTTATGTATGCATGCTGACCTTGAATAGCTGCATACCTTTCTAGTGTAAAAGGGATCAAGTTCAAACATTTTCCATGAAATCCCTTTAATCTCGTTTGACAAGAAGCAGTGAGAAGTTTTCATATTTGTCATGTCAAGCTGGCCAAGTGTTATGAAATGCCGAAAACTAGACCTGTCTAGCTGTAAAAGTCGCTGAGTTATTAGCATTTCTGTGAAATCTCGTTTTTTATCGTTTGACGAGAGATGTTGCGAGATTTGGCCAGTCTTGCAGGTTTGTCATGTCCAGCCGTCCAAATGTTATGAAAGGCCAAAAACTAGACCTGTCTAGCCGTAAAAGTCGCCGACTTATATGCATTTCTGTGAAATCTCATTTTTTTCCACATTTTCTAGCTGTAAAAGTCGCTGAGTTATTAGCATTTCTGTGAAATCTCGTTTTTTATCGTTTGACCAGATATAGTGCAAGATTTGGCCAGTCTCGCAGTTTTACTATGTCAAGTTGACCAAATGTTACCAAATGCCGAAATCTAGACCTGAGTAGCTGTAAAAGTCGCCTAGTTATAAGCATTTCCATGATATCTCGTTTTTTCTCCCTTGACGAGATATGGTGCGAGATTTGGCCTGATTTCTTTTCTGGCGTGTCAAGCTGGTCATATGTTATGAAATGCCGAAAACTAGACCTGTGTAGCTGTAAAAGCCGCCGAGTTATAAGCATTTGTGTGAAATCTAGTTTTTTTCACGTTTGACAACATATGGTGCGAGATTTCACGAGACTTGTAGTTTTATCATGTCAAGCTGGCAAAATGTTACGAAATACCGAAAACTGGACCTGAGTAGCTGTTAAAGTCGCCGAGTTATAAGTATTTCCGCGAAATCTCGTTTTTTCTCGTTTGACAACATATGGTGCGAGATTTGACAAGACTTGTAGTTTTATCATGTCCAGCTGGCAAAATGTTACTAAATACCGAAAACTAGACCTGTGTAGCTGTAAAAGTCGCTGAGTTATAAGCATTTCCGTGAAATCTCGTTTTTTCACGTTTGACAACATATGGTGCGAGATTTGACGAGACTTGCAGTTTTATCACGTCAAGCTGGCAAAATGTTACGAAATACCGAAAACTAGACCTGTGTAGCTGTAAAAGTCGCCGAGTTATAAGTATTTCCGCGAAATCTCGTTTTTTCACGTTTGACAACATATGGTGCGAGATTTCACGAGACTTGTAGTTTTATCATGTCCAGCTGGCAAAATGTTACGAAATACCGAAAACTGGACCTGTGTAGCTGTAAAAGTCGCCGAAATATAAGTATTTCCGCGGAATCTCGTTTTTTCTCGTTAAACGAGATAAGGTTCGAGATTTGGCCAGTCTTGCAGTTTTATCATGCCAGGCTGGCAAATGTTACGAAATGCCGAAAACCAGACCGGTCTAGCTTAAAAAGTCGCTGAGTTATTATTTTTTCTGTGAAATCTCGTTTTTTCACGTTTTACCAGACCTAGTGCGAGATTTGGCGAGACTTTCATTTGATCATGCCAAACTGCCTATAAGCTAATGACTAAAATCAGACGTCTGTAGCTTAAAAATTGACAAAGATAGAAAATGTAGCATGACTATTTTCAAATTATCAAGTTTTAACCCAAAAATGCGTAACCATGGTAACGGCAGATTTGAGTCAGGTACCCATCACATACAAGGCCATGCAATGACGAATAAAAAAAGCTATGGTTTAAGTGGCTACGACCATTTGTTACAAAGTTATGGAGCAAAAACTGTATTGTATACTTTCCATGACCTTGAACTTCACCATGATGCGATGTTGACCAAAAACAATAGGGTTTCAGGACTTTGGGTTGTCAATCATCTCTGTAAGTTTCATGTCGATTGCTGCAAAATTGTAGCCAGGAGAGCGCAGACAAACAAACTAGACGACCAGAGGTCGAGCGCTTGCCGGAAGTGAAATGACAGACGGATGGGCAGACAGAACATATTGTGGGTTTTCTATAATTGGAATGACCCTCAGCGTTTGCTGAGAAGTTGTGGCCTGTAAAAAGACATATCAGACAAAACAACGAGGAAGTAGACAAAGCTGACCACAAAAGACTAACAGACAGACATACTGACACATCTGTGATAACAGATTACCAGACAAAAGTGCCGAAGGTAAAGAAGAGCAAAATTAGCGATAGTTTATGTAGATAAGGTTTATAATTTTGGAGATATGGCCAAAACATGATATGTTGGGGAGGTGAAGGTGCAGCGCCCCCTAGTGGCTATATACGGAAAATGAAAAATCTGTTTTGAGATATTAGTGTAACACATAAGATGTACCAGTTTTAAAAGGATTCCTGAAAAAAAACTGTGGCCTGTAGAATGCTATATATGAGACGCAAGAACCAGCAATTAGGCGGATTTGAGGACAACTGACAAACAGACAGACACACTGACAAAGTCACACAAGATTGAGACCAGATGACATTACTAGGTCATGGAGGAGATTCAGGGAAAGAAAATAAGCCATAGTTTCTGTAATTGAGGCTTTTGGTTTTTAGAGATATGGTCAATATAATGATATGTGTGTGAGGGTCAGGTGCAGCGCCACCTAGCGGCCATATCCGTAAAATGAAAAAACAAATTTTGAGATACTTTTGTAAAATATAATATGCATCAGTTTTCAAATGCTTCTTTAAAAACTGTGGCCTGTAGAATGCTATATGCGAGACGCAAGAATCAGCAAGCAGCCAAATTTGAGGACAACTGACAAACAGACGGACACACTGACAAAGTGACACAAGATTGAGACCAGATGACATTATCAGTTTATGGAGAAGACTCAGAGGGAAAAAATAAGCTATAGTTTATGTAATTGAGGCTTTGGGTTTTAGAGATATGGCCAATGTAATGATATGTGTGTGAGGGTCGTATGCAGCGCCCCCTAGCAGAATTATTCAAAAAATGAAAAAAACATTTTGAGATACTAGTGTAGGACTTATGATATGTCAGTTTCAAAATGATTCCTGCAATAATGTGGCCTTTGGCGCAAGATGAATGAAATCTCGAAATATCTCTATTCACGAGATATTTTACGAGATACTGCAATACTTGTAATAAAATCTTGTAGTACTAGATGAATGCTACCTGATGCAAAAAACTAGATCACTCTAGCTTTAAAACTGACAAAGTTAGAAAAATAAGACCCCTTATTTTCGAATATCATGACTTTTCCCCCAAAATTTGTAACCATGGTTACGGCAAATTTGAGACAGCTACACACCAGATGACAGGCCTTGGAATGACGATTAAAATGAGCTATTGTTGAAGTAGATACGACTATTAGTCACAAAGATATGAAGTAAAAACCGTTTTGAGAAGTTTTGATGACCTTGACCTTTACCTTTGACCTATTTTGACCAAAAACAAAAGGGCACCTAGAAATTTAATTCTCCATAATCTCTGAAAGTTTCAAGGTGATTGTGGCAAAATTGTGGCCAGGAGAGTGCAGACAAACAAACAGAAAGACAGACAAGCAGACTAGACGACCAGAGGTCGAACGCTTGCCGGAAGCGGAAATAAGAAAGTCAAACTAGGAGACAACATACAGCTGGCAGGCAGTTTATATTTGGAACTGGTCAAATGAAGTACCCGAATAATGGCGTAAATAGAAGCACAATTTTGTGTGGTTATGCTGATTTTCAAAAGTCGCAGATGAGTACACAGACAGACAGACAAGAAAAAACTCCATGTGAAGGCCATGTACTCCTGTCATGGAGAATGGAAAACAGTCTATTAGAATAAAACTCCATATTTTGAATTTCAAGAATAAGAAGAATTTAATTGTAACGTATATTAGGTCACCATGGTAATGGAAGAATATGACAGAGTCCCCATGAGGATAATCGCATTAAATCTAGTTTGAGATGCTGCAATCAATGTTGTGACACTGTCTATAGTTTTAGAGATATGGCACAATAATGATTGCTGCAGCGCCATCTGACGGCTATTTTCTAAAGGGAAAAAAAAGTTCCCAGATATTTATTTTATTATGTATATATTTGATGTATAATTAAATTTAACCCCTGCAGAATGTGACAGAGTCCCCTGGAGGATAAACGCAATAAATCTAGTATCAGATGCTGCAATCAATGTTGTGACAGTGTGTATAGTTTTGGAGATATGGCACAATAATGATTGCTGCAGCGCCATCTGGCGGCTAATTTCTAAACGGAAAAAAATAAGTTTCAAAATATTTTATTTTTTATTATAAA
This sequence comes from Sipunculus nudus, assembly GCA_026874595.1. Taxonomy (NCBI): domain Eukaryota; kingdom Metazoa; phylum Annelida; class Sipuncula; order Golfingiida; family Sipunculidae; genus Sipunculus; species Sipunculus nudus. The sequence goes on along the minus strand of CM049317.1, from coordinate 40,279,586 downwards.
TATTTAATGTATAATTAAATTTAACCGCCTGCCCCCCAACTGCTAAACCAGGGATCCGCCCATATTTTGACACACCCAACTACAAAATCGGGGAACCGTCCCTGGTTTGAAAGATTTGCCAGTGGTCTCTTCGCAACACAAGTGGCCGCACAAGGGGACACAATGAAAATAACAGGTGTGTTCAATTCAAATTTAGCGGCTTTTGTCCTCTTTTCAATGCTGCTTTGTGAAATTCATGGACGACCGCGCACGCCAACTTGCAACTGTAATGGCTTTGCCGGCACTTACCGGTCAACCCTGAAGCCACTTGTGCTTACGGCAATTGGATTTATCTTCATCATTTGATAAAAAACGAGGCGAGATTTGACGGGAATTGCTATATAATCACATTATATGACTGAGAGTGTCAGACGCTGTCACATCCTGAAAACTATATGTCTGTAGTGTAAAAAATGACAGCATTATAGGCATTTGTTTAAATGGTCCTCTGTTCTCGTTTGACGACAAATGGTGTGAGGTTTGATGAGATATTCACTTGTGTCACTTTAATCTACTAAAAAATCCTAGAACAATAAAAACTAGACCCTTGTAGCATTAAAATAGCTGAGATACAGATATTTGTTTAAATCTCATAATTTCTCGTTTGCCAATAAACTGAGCGAGATTTGACAAGATTTTCAATTGAATGACTTAGAACCAAGGAAATGCTGCCTTATGCAAAAAACTTCACCCTTGTAGCATAAATATAAACAGAGATAAAAGCCAAAAACATCATGTTTTCAGATTGTCAAGTTCTACCCTAAAAATTTGGTAACCATGGTAACGGCGGCACAAGCCTATATGTACAAAGGAATAAGGCAATGATCCTAGTTTAAGATGCGACAAAAAAATTTGTTATATGCTTAATATTTTTTTAGATATTGCGGAAAAATGATAAGTTGTAGTGTTTCCAGTACCACGCCCCCTGGTGGCTATTTTCGAAAAATGAAAAAAACAAGTTCGAGATAATACAGAAAAACAGAAAATATGTCACTTTCAAAATCTTAGCTGTAAAACTGCCACCTATAAATCGTATTTGATGAAATCTCGAAAAGTCTCATTTGGCGACAAATGGCACGAGATTTTGCGAGACTTCCATTAATTTTCCATAGAGCATATTAAATGCTCACAATGCAAAAAAACTAGACCTCTCTAACTTAAAAAATGAGAAATTTGGAGTGAAATTTTCGAATTTTCTGACAATTGACCGGAAAAATTTGCTAGCACTTGGAAAGCTAACATAAAGAGGAATAAAATGAGCTACAGATTATGCGGCTACGATTATTATTGCCGAAGATATGAAGAAAAAGCCGTTTTAGGGCTTTTTGGTGACTCAGACCTAGACCTTTGACCGATCACGGCCAAAAAAACAGGCACCGAGGGTTATCGATTTTATATTTTTGCCATAAATCGCAGAACGATTGCTTGAAAATTGTGGCCTGTAGAGCACCTACAAACCCACAGACAAACAAACTAGATGACCATAGGTCGAGAACTTGCCGGAACTAGTAATAGGAAAGTCAAACTAACAGACAACAAGCAGCGAAAGGCAGGGAACATTTGGAACTGGTCAAATGAACAACCCCTATTGTTGGGGAAACAGAAGCACATCTTTATGTTGTTATACTAATTTTCAAAAGTCGCACACAATTCGCAGACGAGTAGACAGACAAAAAGACAGACAGACCGGAAAAAATCGCCAGGTGAAGGTGGTGTACTCATGCCATAGAAAATTGAAAGCATGAATAAAATAAGCCACAAATTATTTCTATAAGTTTCGGAGCAATTGCCTAAAAGATGTGGCCTGTAGAGCGATGACAAACAAACACACAAACAAACTAGACGACCAGAGGTCGAACGCTTGCCGGAAGTGGACGGAAATAACAGAGCGACACAGACAGAAAGTTACAAGGCAGACAGACAGGAAACATTTGGATCTAATCACATGAAAACCCCCTATCATGGGGCAAATAGAAGCACATCTTTATGTGGTTTGGCTGATTTTCAAAAGTCGCAGTTGAGTAGACAGACAAACAGACACACAGTCGGAAAAACTCCAAGTGAGGGCCATGTAATCATGCCATAGAGAATGGAAAGCATGAATAAAATAAGCCACAGTCTATAAGAATAAATCTTTATTCTTATTTTGAATTTCAAGAAGTTTAACCTATATTAAGTCCAAATACTGAAATCTACTCCTCTTTAGCCAAAAAATCATGTTTTTAAGATTGTCAAGTTTTACCCCAAAATTTGGTAACCATGGTAACGGCAGCACACGGCTACATGTAAGAAGGAATAAGGCAATGACCGTAGATTTAGATGCGACAAAAAATTGTTATATGTTTAATATTTTTTTTAGATATTGCGGAAAAATGATAAGTTGTAGTGTTTCCAGTACCACGCTCCCTGGTGGCTATTTTCAAAAAATGAAAAAAAAAGTTCGAGGTTATACAGAACTACAGAAAATATGTCACTTTCAGAACCTTAGCTGTAAAACTGCAACCTTTAAACAAATGGCACGAGATTTTGCGAGATTTCTATTAATTTCACACAGAGCATATTAAATGCTACACAGTGAAAAAAACTAGACCTCCCTAGCTAAAAAAAATGAGAAATTTTCGAATTTTCTGATTTTCCCCTAAAAATACGTTACCATGGTAACCATTGACCGGAAGAATTGGCTAGCACTTGGAAAGCTAACATAATGAGGAATAAAATGAGCTACAGATTATGCGGCTACGATTATTATTGACGAAAATATTAAGAAAAAAAGATTTTAGTTTTTTTGATGACACTGACCTTGACCTTTGACCGATCATGACCAAAAACAATAGGCTCCGAGGAGAACAGATCTTACACTTTATCTATAAGTTTCAGAACGATTGGTCCAAATTGTGGCCTGTAGAGCGGGGACATACAGACAGACAGACAAACAAACAAACAAACTAGACGACCATAGGTCGGGGACTTGCCGGAAATTGAAATAAGAAAGTCAAACTAACAGACAACAAACAGCAGAAAGGCAGGAAACATTTGGAACTGGTCAAATGACCAACCCCTATTGTTCGAAAACAAAAGCACATCTTTATGGGGTTTTGCTGATTTTCAAAAGTCGCAGACAAGTCACAGACGAGTAGACTGAGAAACAGACAGACAGACGGAAAAACAACTCCAGGTGAAGGTCGTGTACTCATGCCATACAGAAATGTAAGCATGAATAAAATAAGCCAGCCACAGTCTATTAGAATATTCTTCATATTTTGAATTTTATGAATTGTGACCTACATAAGGTCACAATGTCAAGGGAAGAATATGACAGAGTCACCAAGAAGATAAACGCATTAAATCTAGTTTCAGATGCTACAATCAAAGTTGTGACACAGTTTATAGTTTTGGAGATATGGTACAATTATGATTACTGCATCGCCATCTAGTGGTTATTTTCCAAAATGATATAAGTAAGCTTCGCGAAATTTTATAAGTATGTAATTATTATTATCATTATATCATGTACAATTTATATTTAACCCCTATACCCAATTGCAAACCGGATATCCGTCCCTGATTTGACACACCCAACTGCCAATCGGGGATCCGTCCCTGATATTATAGTTGTGATTGTGCTTACCAGCAACACTATCTCTGCATTTAATAACATATCGGGGAGCCTCTCTCTTTGTTTTTGTTTTTTAAAGGGATTATCCTTTACAACAGGTCATTAAGCTCTCAATGCATTGAAATCCTCAAAGTGCGTCCATACAAAGCATGAAAAGAGGCCACCACCAAAAGCACAGGTGGGATCAATCCGAATTGTGTCTTTTCACGGATCATCGCACATCCATAGAACAAAGCTCCAACTGTCATGTGACGCCCCTGCCGATATTTACTATCACATACTGCCATCGCTTATGGTCATGGCAATCGGACGTACTTTCTCTATTTGAAGAAAAACGATGCAAGATTTGAAGAAACTTACAATATAATCACATAATGTGACTGAGAGTGTTAGGCGCTATCAAATGCGCTATCAAAACAAGAGAATTATAGGCGTTTCTTTGAATGGTCCCATGTTCTCGTTTGACAAGAATTGGTGCGAGATATAACAAGATATTCACTTATGTCACTTTAAACTAGTCAAGTGATTCTTGAAAAATAGAAAAATAAAATCTCTAGCATTTAAATGACCGAGATATAGACATTTGTTCGAAATCAAGAATATTCTCGTTTGGCGGAAGATGATACGAGATGTGGTGAGATTTGCGGTTTAACCATGTTCAGCTTCTGAAATACTTCCAAATGCTCCTATTTAGCATAAACCGTGATTGAGTTATAAGCATTTCTGTGAAATCTCGTATTTTCTCTTTTTTTTGAAAATTAAGCTAGATTTGACGAGACTTGCAAATGAATGACTTAGAATCAAGGGAATGCTTCCTCGTGTAAAATACTAGACCTCAGTAGTATAAATTTTAACAGAGATAGAAGCAAAAAACCTTCACATTTTCAGATTGCCAAGTTTTACCAAAAATTTAGGTAACCATGGTAACCGCAGCACAAAGCTACATGTGCAGGGGAATAAGAAAATGATCCTTGTTTTAGATACAATAATAAAAATTGTGATGTGTTTAATATTTTTTGAGATATTGCAGGAAAATTATATGTTACAGTGTTTTACATACCATGCCCCCTGGTGGCTATTTCCGAAAAACTAATAAAACGATTTCGAGATATTTATAAATTACAATAAAATACACCCCTTTCAAAGCCATTGTTCTAAAATTGCAACCTCTGGGTCATATTTAATGAAATCTCTAAAGATCTCGTTTGATGAGAAATGGCACGAGATTCTTCGAGACTTGCTATTGTATGATAAACACCTCATTGAATACTACCTAATGCAAAAAGAGGACGTTTCTAGCTTTGAAAATGGCAAAGTTAGAAAAAAAAAATCAAATTTCAGGATTTTTTCCCCAAAATGCGTACCAATGGTAACAGCAGAATGGAACAATTTTGCAGTGGCACTTGTCGCCATCCTGTCGCGAATAGAATGAGCTACTTCAGTGGCTGCGATTATTATTGACGAAGATATGAAGAAAAAGCCGTTTTAGGGCTTTTTGGTGACCCTGACCTTTACCTTTGACCGATTACGGCCAAAAACAATAGGCTCCGAGGATAACGGATTTGACACTTGATGAATAAGTTTCAGAGCGATTGCTTGAAAATTGTGGCCTGAAGAGCGCTGACAAACCCACAGACAGACAGACTAACAAACATACGGAACTGATCAACATACTTGCCGAAATCTTTGATTCCGGCAAGTAACAAACAAGATGACCAGAGGTCACGCGCTTGCCGGAAATGAAAATAATACAGACAGATAGACAGAGAGTGCATGTAGAAACAGTCATATGAATGAGCAACGTTGTGGGGGCAGCAGAAACGAATAATACGTTTATGTATGCATGCTGACCTTGAATAGCTGCATACCTTTCTAGTGTAAAAGGGATCAAGTTCAAACATTTTCCATGAAATCTCTTTAATCTCGTTTGACAAGAAGCAGTGAGAAGTTTTCATATTTGTCATGTCAAGCTGGCCAAGTGTTATGAAATGCCGAAAACTAGACCTGTCTAGCTGTAAAAGTCGCTGAGTTATTAGCATTTCTGTGAAATCTCGTTTTTTATCGTTTGACGAGTGATGTTGCGAGATTTGGCCAGTCTTGCAGGTTTGTCATGTCCAGCCGTCCAAATGTTATGAAAGGCCAAAAACTAGACCTGTCTAGCCGTAAAAGTCGCCGACTTATATGCATTTCTGTGAAATCTCATTTTTTTCCACATTTGACCAGATATAGTGCGAGATTTGGCCAGTCTCGCAGTTTTACTATGTCAAGTTGACCAAATGTTACCAAATGCCGAAAACTAGACCTGAGTAGCTGTAAAAGTCGCCTAGTTATAAGCATTTCCATGATATCTCGTTTTTTCTCCCTTGACGAGATATGGTGCGAGATTTGGCCTGATTTCTTTTCTGGCGTGTCAAGCTGGTCATATGTTATGAAATGCCGAAAACTAGACCTGTGTAGCTGTAAAAGCCGCCGAGTTATAAGCATTTGTGTGAAATCTAGTTTTTTTCACGTTTGACAACATATGGTGCGAGATTTCACGAGACTTGTAGTTTTATCATGTCAAGCTGGCAAAATGTTAGGAAATACCGAAAACTGGACCTGTGTTGCTGTTAAAGTCGCCGAGTTATAAGTATTTCCGCGAAATCTCGTTTTTTTCTCGTTTGACAACATATGGTGCGAGATTTGACAAGACTTGTAGTTTTATCATGTCCAGCTGGCAAAATGTTACTAAATACCGAAAACTAGACCTGTGTAGCTGTAAAAGTCGCTGAGTTATAAGCATTTCCGTGAAATCTCGTTTTTTCTCGTTTGACAACATATGGTGCGAGATTTGACGAGACTTGTAGTTTTATCACGTCAAGCTGGCAAAATGTTACGAAATACCGAAAACTAGACCTGTGTAGCTGTAAAAGTCGCCGAGTTATAAGTATTTCCGCGAAATCTCGTTTTTTCACGTTTGACAACATATGGTGCGAGATTTCACGAGACTTGTAGTTTTATCATGTCCAGCTGGCAAAATGTTACGAAACACCGAAAACTGGACCTGTGTAGCTGTAAAAGTCGCCGAAATATAAGTATTTCCGCGGAATCTCGTTTTTTCTCGTTAAACGAGATATGGTTCGAGATTTGGCCAGTCTTGCAGTTTTATCATGCCAGGCTGGCAAATGTTACGAAATGTCGAAAACCAGACCGGTCTAGCTTAAAAAGTCGCTGAGTTATTAGCATTTCCGTGAAATCTCGTTTTTTCACGTTTTACCAGACCTAGTGCGAGATTTGGCGAGACTTTCATTTGATCATGCCAAACTGCCTATAAGCTAATGACTAAAATCAGACGTCTGTAGCTTAAAAATTGACAAAGATAGAAAATGTAGCATGACTATTTTCAAATTATCAAGTTTTAACCCAAAAATGCGTAACCATGTAACGGCAGATTTGAGTCAGGTACCCATCACATAAAAGGCCATGCAATGACGAATAAAACAAGCTATGGTTTAAGTGGCTACGACCATTTGTTACAAAGTTATGGAGCAAAAACTGTATTGTATACTTTCCATGACCTTGAACTTCACCATGATGCGATGTTGACCAAAAACAATAGGGTTTCAGGACTTTGGGTTGTCAATCATCTCTGTAAGTTTCATGTCGATTGCTGCAAAATTGTAGCCAGGAGAGCGCAGACAAACAAACTAGACGACCAGAGGCCGAGTGCTTGCCGGAAGTGAAATGACAGACGGATGGGCAGACAGAACATATTTTGGGTTTTCTATTATTTGAATGACCCTCAGCGTTTGCTGAGAAGTTGTGGCCTGTAAAAAGACATATCAGACAAAACAACGAGGAAGTACACAAAGCTGACCACAAAAGACTAACAGACAGACATACTGACACATCTGTGATAACAGATTACCAGACAAAAGTGCCGAAGGTAAAGAAGAGCAAAATTAGCGATAGTTTATGTAGATAAGGTTTATAATTTTGGAGATATGGCCAAAACATGATATGTTGGGGAGGTGAAGGTGCAGCGCCCCCTAGTGGCTATATACGGAAAATGAAAAATCTGTTTTGAGATATTAGTGTAACACATAAGATGTACCAGTTTTAAAAGGATTCCTGAAAAAAACTGTGGCCTGTAGAATGCTATATATGAGACGCAAGAACCAGCAAGTAGGCGGATCTGAGGACAACTGACAAACAGACAGACACACTGACAAAGTCACACAAGATTGAGACCAGATGACATTACTAGGTCATGGAGGAGACTCAGGGAAAGAAAATAAGCCATAGTTTCTGTAATTGAGGCTTTGGGTTTTTAGAGATATGGTCAATATAATGATATGTGTGTGAGGGTCACGTGCAGCGCCACCTAGCGGCCATATCCGGAAAATGAAAAAACAAATTTTGAGATATTTTTGTAAAATATAATATGCATCAGTTTTCAAATGCTTCTTTAAAAACTGTGGCCTGTAGAATGCTATATGCGAGACGCAAGAATCAGCAAGCAGCCAAATTTGAGGACAACTGACAAACAGACGGACACACTGACAAAGTGACACAAGATTGAGACCAGATGACATTATCAGTTTATGGAGAAGACTCAGAGGAAGAAAATAAGCTAAAGTTTATGTAATTGAGGCTTATAATTTTGGAGATATGGCAAAAATATGATATGTTCGGGAGGTTAGCATCCAGCGCCCCCTAGCGGCCCTATTCAAAAAATGGAAAAACAGTTTTGAGATACTAGTGTAGGACTTATAATATGTCAGTTTCAAAAAGATTCCTGCAATAATGTGGCCTTTGGCGCAAGATGAATGAAATCTCGAAATATCTCTATTCACGAGATATTTTACGAGATACTGCAAGACTTGTAATAAAATCTTGTAGTACTAGTTGAATGCTACCTGATGCAAAAAACTAGATCACTCTAGCTTTAAAACTGACAAAGTTAGAAAAATAAGACCCCTTATTTTCGAATATCATGACTTTTCCCCCAAAATTTGTAACCATGGTTACGGCAAATTTGAGTCAGCTACACACTAGATGACAGGCCTTGGAATGACGATTAAAATAAGCTATTGTTGAAGTAGATACGACTAATAGTCACAAAGATATGAAGAAAAAAACGTTTTGATAAGTTTTGACGACCTTGACCTTGACCTTTGACGTTTTTTAACCAAAAACAATAGGGCACCTAGAAATTATGTTTTTCATCATCCCTGTAAGTTTCAAGGTTATTGTGGCAAAATTGTGGCCAGGAGAGTGCAAACAAACAAACTAGACGACCATAGGTCGAACGCTTGCCGGAAATTGGAAGTGAAACACAGACGGACAGACAGAACATATTGTCGGTTTTCTATTAATGGAATGACTCTCAGGGACATTGATGAGAATATGTGGCCCGTAGAATGACATATGAGACAAAATAACAGGCAAGCAGACAAAGCTGACAACAAAAGACGAACAGACAGACATACTGACTTTGTGAGACAAGATTGACACCAGATGACATAACCTGGTGATTGAGAAGATTCAAAGGAAGAAAATGAGTTATAATTTATGTAATTTAGATTTATAATTTTGGAGGTATGGCGAATTAATGATATACTAGGGAGGCTCCACTGTAGCGCCCTCTAGCAGAAATATTCCGAAGACGACAAATGCGTTTCGTATTATTAGTGTATACCATGAGATGTCCCAGTTTCAAAAGGATTCCGTCAAAGCTGTGGCCTGTAGAATGCTATATGTAAGGCGTAAGAACCAGCAAGCAGGCGACTTTGAGGATAACGGACAAACAGATGGACACACTGACTAAGTGACAGAAGATTAAAAACCAGATGCCTTAATCAGGTTATGGAGAAGACTCAAAGGAAGAAAATAAGCATAGTTTATGTAACTGAGGCTTTGGGTGTAGAGATATGGCCAATACAATGGTATGTGTGTGAGGGTCGTGTGGAGCGCCCACTAGTGGCCATATCCGGAAAATGAAAAATTTATTTCTGGATATTAGTGTAAGACATAAGATGTAATAGTTTCAAAAGGATTCCGTCAAAACTGTGGCCTACAGAATGCTATATGTGAGACGCAAGAGCCAACAAGCAGGAGAATTTGAGAACAACTGACAAACAGACAGACACACTGACAAAGTGTCACAAAATTGTGACCAGATGACTACACTAGGTTATAGAAAAGACTCAGAGAAAGAAAATAAGGTATAGTTTATGTAATTGAGGCTTATAATTTTGGAGATATGGCCAAAATATGACATGTTCGGGAGGTTTGCATCCAGCGCCCCCTAGCGGCCCTATTCAAAAAATGAAAAAACAATTTCTAGATACTAGTGTAGGACTTATAATATGTCAGTTTCAAAAAGATTCCTGCAATAATGTGGCCTTTGGCGCAAGATGAATGAAATCTCGAAATATCTCTATTCACGAGATATTTTACGAGATACTGCAAGACTTGTAATAAAATCTTGTAGTACTAGTTGAATGCTACTTGATGCAAAAAACTAGATCACTCTAGCTTTAAAACTGACAAAGTTAGAAAAATAAGACCCATTATTTTCGAATATCATGACTTTTCCCCAAAAATTGGTAACCATGGTTACGGCAAATTTGAGTCAGCTACACACCAGATGACAGGCCTTGGAATGACGATTAAAATGAGCTATTGTTGAAGTAGATACGACTAATAGTCATAAAGATATGAAGAAAAACCCGTTTTAAGAAGTTTTGACGACCTTGAACTTTGACCTTTTTTAACCAAAAACAATAGGGCACCTAGAAATTTAATTCTCCATCATCTCTGAAAGTTTTAAGGTGATTGTGGCAAAATTGTGGCCAGGAGAGTGCAGACAAACAAACAAACAGACAGACAAACAGACTAGACGACCAGAGGTCGAACGCTTGCCGGAAACGGAAATAAGAAAGTCAAACTAGGAGACAACATACAGCAGGCAGGCAGTTTACATTTGGAACTGGTCAAATGAAGTACCCGAATAATGGCGTAAACAGAAGCACAATTTTGTGTGGTTATGCTGATTTTCAAAAGTCGCAGATGAGTAGACAGACAGACAGACAAGAAAAAACTCCATGTGAAGGCCATGTACTTCTGTCATGGAGAATGAAAACAGTCTATTAGAATAAAACTCCCTATCTTGAATTTCAAGAATAAGAAGAATTTAATTGTAACGTATATTAGGTCACCATTGTAATGGAAGAATATGACATAGTCCCCACGAGGATAATCGCATTAAATCTATTTTCAGATGCTGCAATCAATGTTGTGACACTGTCTATAGTTTTGGAGATATGGCACAATAATGCTTGCTGCAGCGCCATCTGACGGCTATTTTCTAAAAGGAAAAAAATAAGTTCCCAGATATTAAATTTTATTATATATGTTTGATGTATAATTAAATTTAACCCCTGCAGAATGTGACAGAGTCCCCAGGAGGATAAACGCATAAATCTAGAATCAGATGCTGCAATCAATGTTGTGACAGTGTGTATAGTTTTGGAGATATGGCACAATAATGATTGTTCAGCCTTATCTAGCGGCTATTTTCTAAAAGGAAAAAAAAATAAGTTCCCAGATATTTATTTTATTATATATATATATATTTGATGTTTAATTAAATTTAACCCCTACAGAATGTGACAGAGTCCCCACGAGGAAAACGCATTTAATCTTGTTTCAGATGCTGCAATCAGTGTTGTGACACTGTCTATAGTTTTGGGGATATGGCACATGAATGATTGCTGCAGCGCCATCTGGCTCTATTTTCTAAAAGAAAAAAAAATAAGTTCCCAGATATTTTTTATTATATATATTTGATGTATAATTAAATTTAACCCCTGCAGAAAATGACAGAGTCCCCACGAGGATAAACGCATTAAATTCTAGTATCATATGCTGCAATCAATGTTGTGACAGTGTGTATAGTTTTGGAGATATGGCAGAATAATGATTGCGGCAGCGCCATCTGGCGGCTATTTTCTAAAAGAAAAAAAAATAAGTTTCGAAATATTATATTTTTTAATTATAAATATTTGATGTATAATTAAAATTTAAACCCTGCGCCCCCCCCCCCCCCCCCACTGCTAAACCAGGGATCCGCCCATATTTTGACACACCCAACTTCAAAATCGGGGATCCGTCCCTGGTTTGAAAGATTTGCCAGTGGTTCCTGGCAAAACAAATGGCCCCACAAGGGGACACAAAGAAAATAACAGATGTGTTCAATTCAAATTTTGCGGCTTTTGTCCTCTATTCAATGCTGCTTTGTGAAATTCATGGACGACCGCGCACGCCAACTTTCAACTGTAATGGCCTTGCCGGCACTTACCGGTCAACGCTGCAGCCACTTGTGCTCACGGAAATTGGATGTATCTTCATCATTTGATAAAAAACGAGGTGACATTTGACGAGAAATGCTATATAAACACATAATGTGACTGAGAGTGTCGGAGGCTGTCACATGCTGAAAACTATATGTCTGTAGTGTAACAAATGACAGCATTATAGGCATTTGTTTAAATGGTCCTGTGTTCTCGTTTGACGACAAATGGTGCGAGATTTTACGAGATATTCACTTTTGTCACTTATAACTAGTCAAATGATTCTTGAACAATAGAAAAATAAAATATCTAGCATGAAAATGACCGAGATAAAGACATTTGTTCGAAATCTAAAATATTCTCGTTTGGCGGGAGATGATACGAGATGTGGCGAGATTTGCAGAATAATCATGTCCGGCTTCTGAAATGCTACCAAATGCAGAAAACTACTCCATTTTGGCATTAACCGTGATCAAGTTATAAGCATTTCTGTGAAATCTCGTAATTTCTCGTTTGGCAATAAACAGAGCGAGATTTGACGAGACCTGCAATTGAATGACTGATAACCAAGGGAATGCTGCCTTATGCAAAAAACTAGACCCTTGTAGCATAAATATTAACAGAGATAAAAGCCAAAAACATCATGTTTTCAGATTGCCAAGTTTTACCCCAAAATTTGGTAACCATGGTAACCGCAGCACAAGGCTATATAAACAAAGGAATAAGGCAATGATCCTAGTTTTAGATGCGACAAAAAAATTGGTTATATGCCAAATATTTTTTTTAGATATTGCGGAAAAATGATAAGTTGTAGTGTTTCCAGTACCACGCCCCCTGGTGGCTATTTTCGAAAAATGGAAAAACAAGTTCGAGATAATACAGAAAAACAGAAAATATGTCACTTTCAGAACTTTAGCTGTAAAACTGCCACCTCTAAATCGTATTTAATGAAATCTCGAAATGTCTCAATTGACGACAAATGGCGCGAGATTTTGCGAGACTTGCATTAATTTCACACAGAGCATATTCAATGCTACACAGTGCAAAAAACTAGACCTCTCTAACTTGAAAAATGAGAAATTTGGAGGGAAATTTTCGAATTTTCTGATTTTCCCCCAAAAATACGTTACCATGGTAACCATTCACCGGAAAAATTTGCTAGCACTTGAAAAGCTAACATAAAGAGGAATAAAATGAGCTACAGATTATGCGGCTACGATTATTATTGACGAAGATATGAAGAAAATAAATATTTTAGGTTTTTTGGTGACCCTGACCTTGACCTATGACCGATCATGACCAAAAACAATAGGCTCCGAGGAGAACAGATCTTACACTTTACCTATAAGTTTCAGAACGATTGGTGCAAAATTGTGGCCAGTAGAGCACAGACAGACAGACAAACAGACAAACAGACAAACAGACAAACTAGACGACCAGAGGTCGAACGCTTGCCGGAAATGCCCGGAAATGAGACAGCGAAACAAATGGACAGTTACTACGCAGACAGACACGGAACGTTTGGATCTGATCAAATGAACAACCGCTGTCCTGGTAGAAATGGAAGCATATCTTTATGTGGTTTCGCTGATTTTCAAAAGCCACAGATGAGTAGACAGACAGACAGACAGACGGAAAGTAACTCCATGTAAAGGCCATGTACTCCTTTCATGGAGAATGGAAAGCATGAATAAAATAAGCGTCAGTCTATTAGAATAAATCTCCATATTTTGAATTTTAAGAAATAGAAGAATTTAATTGTAACCTACATTAGGCAACCATGGTAACGGAAGAATATAACAAGGTCTCCACGATTTATAGTGATGGAGATATATGGCACAAAATTTCATAGATTCTGAGCTGGAGCTCCCTCTGGTGGCTGTTTTTGCAAAATGATAAATGTTTCGAGATATTTGGTAACCTATATCTTATCTCCCACCCCCACCCCAACCGGAAAACACACAAAATGCAAAATATGGGATCCGTCCGTGGTATGATAGTAGGGATAGTTTTCCCAGCAACACCTTCACGGCTAAAAACCATCTATTGAGTTTTAGGGGCAAGATATTCTCAAAGTGTGACCAGGAAAAACATGACAAGGGCCACAATAAAAAGCACAGAAAATGAAAACATGGTCCTGGATATTTGATCATTTATATTTAATCTCCATCAGCTGCAGAAAAGGGGTTCATACGTGACACCCCAACTGGAAAATCGAGGATCCGTCTCTGGTATGATAGTTGGGATAGCGTTTCCTAGCAACACCATCACGGCTTAGAGCAATCTATTGAGCTTTAAATGCAGAATTTTCTCAAAGTATGACCATAGAAAGCATGACAAGTCGCCACAATAAAAAAAGACAGAAAAAGAAAAGAAAATTCAAGATATTTGATCATTTATATTTAACCCCCCCCCATACCAACAACTGCAAAATAGGAAATCGATCCGTGATTTGACAACCCAACAGCTAAATCGAGGATCCGTCCTTGGTATGATAGTTGGGATAGTTTTTCCTAGCAACACCATCACGGCTTAGAATTCTCAAAGTATGACCAGAGAAAGCATGACAATTCACCGCAATAAAAAGCACAGAATATGAAAACAAAAATCGAGATATTTGATCATTTATATTTCATCCCCCCCCCCTCCCCATTGTGCCACCAACTGCAAAATTGGAGATCCATCCAACTTGACAACCCACATGCAAAAATCAAGGATCCGTCCCTAATATGATCGTTCAGATAGTGTTCCCAGCAACACCACCATGGTTAAGAGGAATCTATTGAGCTTTAAATGCAGGATTTTCTCAAAGTATGACGAGGGAAAGCATGACAACTCGCCTCAATAAAAAGCACAGAAAATGAAAAAAAAAATTCGTGATATTTGATAATTTATATTTAATCTCCCCCCCCCCCCCCGCCAGTATCACCAACTGCAAAATAGGGGATCCGTCCCTGATTTGGCATCTCAAACTGTAAAATCGGGGATCCCTCACTGATTTGACACCTTAAACTGCAAAATAGGGTATCCTACCCTGTTATATCATCCCCTACTGAAAAATCGGGGATCCGCCACTGGTATGATAGTTTGGGTAATGTTACCTGGGAGCATCATCACTGAAACATCTATTGACCTCCTAATGCAGGGATTTTGTGAAAGTGAAAAGCATGACAAGGTTACAGAATAAAAAGCACA